>JAJTWQ010000166.1:600000-1043797 GCA_029007595.1 Solanum commersonii | reverse complement strand
TTTATGAATCTCAACTTAAACCATGAATTAGTGAGTAGAATAGGAGTCTAGGCACTATGGGTGGAAGGACTCTATGAGTTCAACACCACATACCTTCAGTTATGAAGGTCTTGAGAGTGTCTTCAATGGAAGCTTGGAACTTGGAGCAAGAATCTTTTCAATCTTGAGGAAGGTTTTGGATTAGGGTTCTTGAGAAAAATGTGTCTAAGTATGGGGGAGGTATTTTTTGGGAAATTTTTTAGAGATGGGAATTGAATTAATGCTATATAGAAATAAAATATGTCCTTGAGAAAAAAAGGGTCCAACACTTAGACAAAAAAATGAGGCTTATGAACAGTAAATTGCCCTTGGAAATTGCATTTCCTGCACGGACAGATTTTACGAAAATGGGTATAACTTCTTCGTCCGAACTCCGAATGAGGAAACGGCGCGTTAAAGCTAAATCAAAGGGATTTCCATGGATATGTTATGGGCCACCCACCATTTGTGTGTGCTAGGAGATATGACCATCCAAAGTAGACCCGAAAAAGGCTTCACTTGGAAATTTCGGATTTTGATACGGTTGCTCTAAAATTTGGGTTAGACCCATTTCCCACTCAATTTGACCCCTAAACAAGAATATGAAGTCAGATTTTCGAAAAACGAAACAGATTTTAGATATAACTAAAACAAGTTTCAGGTAACTTCCATAGCTATTTTTAGGAACTTTGGGCCGTTTCACAACCATTAGGTTTTATCTAAAATGGTCAAGAGCACAAAGTTTGCAAGCTCAAAAGGTCTATTTATGTACTTAAACAATCATCTAGGCAATGGTCCTTAAGATTTCATCACGTTATTACGCCTTACGACTTTAATATGATTGATGAAGACCATTGTGTGTATATGAAGCGGTCTGAAACTGATTTTGTGATATTGTCCCTTTATGTGGATAACATACTATTAGCTAGAAATAGTCTTACTTTTGTAAAGGCTATAAAGAGTTGGTTGTCCCTAAATTTTGAAATGAAGGACACGGAGAGGCGTAATTCATCCTTGAGTTAAAATTCATAGAGATCTCTCCAAGAACTTAATAGCTTTATCACAAGAATCATACATTGAAAGAATTTTTGAACGATTTAGATGAGAGACGGTAAAGTCAATAGACACCCCTATAGCTAAAGGTGAAAATTTAAGCCTTGAAACATGTCCCAAAACTCAAAGTGAAAAAGACTCCATGAAGAGGTCCCATATTCAAGTGCAATTGGGATTTTAATGTATGCAATGCTGTGTACACATCCCAATATTTATTATTCAAAGGTCTTGTTAGTCGTTATCAATCTAATCTAAGACAAACACATTGGAAAGTTGTTAAGAGAATCTAGAGATACTTAAGGGGCACTACTGAACAAATTATGTTATCAAGGAAGTGACTTCCAGTTGGTGGGCTACTCAAGGTAATCGGTGGAGACTTGGATGAAAGAAAGTCCACTTCTGGTTATGTTTTTTTGCTTAACAATGGTACCATTTCATGGAGTAGCAAGAAACAAACATGTATAGCTTTATCAAATATGGAAGTAGAGTTCATTGCATGCTCAACAATAGTACAAGAAGCTATATGGCTAAAAAAGGTTCATGGAACACCTAGGGATCATTAAGGTGTCAATGGATGCAGTGCAATTTTTTTTTGTGATAGCCAAGCAGCAATGGCATATACTAAAGACCATAAGTATCATAGTAAGACTAAGTGAATAGATACAAAGTATAATTTTGTTAGAGACATTATAGCACGTAAGGAAACCACTTACATTACATTTCTACACACAAGGTCAGTGATCCCTTAACAAAGCCAATACCTAGAGATGTCTTTTTGTTAAACATGTGAAATCTCTAGGCTTGCTAGGGATGTAAAATGATATATTTCCTTATTTTAACATCTTGATCATAATATATGGATATCTTTTGATGTTTTTTATGGTTATTTCATACATTATTATTGATTAGCACGCTCACAATATTAGAGTATGTCATACAAGCTGATAAGGTTGGCTTCCTCATGAGTAAACCGCCTTGGGCGCTTATGGAAAGCTTGAGCCAAGATGAGACATCTATGTTTCTTAATGCTAAAAAAGGATAGCTAATAAATAAGGCACCTTCGATTAAGAACATATTATTTAAAGTCGCCCAAGTAAAAAGACTAGGATGAGATCCAAGAGAAATGTCAAAGGATCAAAATTAGGATTCCCCACTACCAATAATACTCATAGCCAGTGGTAGAACTCAGGTCAAGTAAATGATTTACTTGGACCAAGATTTGCAGAGTGTGAAGAAATGAAAATCGACATACACTCTGATGGAATCAGAGGCACACTGTAACATGCATTTCATACTGCATGTGTTTCATTACCACAAATTGAAAGGTAAGTGAATACACCCTACTTCACTTTTATGTGAGACCTTGAATTTTTTTTTGTCACTAGTGCCCTTATGACTTTGACAATATCATGAGGTGATGGGTTAGTCTATTCTACTTTAGTCTGAATCTAAAGGTTATGAAAATGTGACTTGAAGGAGTAATGCTAGGAAAGCAATTAATCTTGATCATAGTGATATGTGGGCGAAAGGAAGATCATGTCAAATATACACACATTATGCTTGTGTTTGAGACTTGTCCATTATGAAACCTATTTTAGTTAGCGTCATAAAAGTGGGATACAAGGCATATGAAAATTGAAAATTGAAAGAGGGTTAAAAGAAGCCATATGTGTATATAGACATGTCTCAAGGGCATCTAAGGCACTTTATATGAAATGATAATATATCATAAAATGAACATAAAAGGGTGGTAGTCTGTTAAGTTGATTTAGTAAAACATTTCTAGTGTAAGAGCTCCCAAACTTAGTGTCTGAGCGGTCACGACAATACACTCGGTACGAATGTCTAAAGGAATTTACTTTTCAAATTAAATCCCTATGTGTTTTCATCCCATCATATGTGAGTGGGAGATGTTGGAAATAGATACACCTATTGATGGGTTGACTAGTAACTTGCTTCCTTCATGAAGTAAGTTACAACTCTACTAAATAACTCCCTATAGTAAAAGAAGAAGAGTTATGTATGCTTGAATGGAGTGGGAGTTACAGGATAAGGGGTGATGTAACTCTTGAATGAATAGGAGTTACAAGTCATAACCTTGTCCTATAAAAAGGGAGGACTCGGGGTCATCCAAACACAACACAAACAACACAAGAAAGGAGTTTCTTAGATAAAGAGTGTAGTTGTTGTGGAAAACAATACAAGACTCTATAGTGATCTTGTAAGAAACCGCATAGGAAATTGGTGGTGATAGCACCTGATTCTATAACAAGAAGGTATGTATAATTCCCGCATAAATCTCCGAGAATAAATCCATCATATACCCTAGGCATAACCAACAATCGAGAACTATTGCTGGTTCCCAAGCAAAACCGTGACCTGACTGACTACTTAGCAGAAGACTTAATCATTTAATCAAGAGATATAAGTCTTGAAAACGAAAAAAAATCAATATTTAAACTCAAAGTAAATACTCAACAGAAAATGGTTATAAATAATTAATAAGAATAAGTATAATAGTGCATGAACAACTCAAGGAAAGTAAATACTAAGAAATTCCTCAACTCTATCTATCTATGAAACCTCTAATGTTTAAGATAGGTGTCAGGACAAGATCCACGACACCTTAAAACAACTAACTAAAAATAAATGTGAAGTCACTTTAACTCAATTGGGAGATTCTCTAACCGACAACCATCACTATGAGCTACGTGATGATACAAACGTCTTGTCCACACTTGCCAATCTTGTCCTATATCGTGTTAGGATACAAAACCTCTAAATTAAGTGGATCCATTAAGCTCTCCGTCGAAGGAAATAATGATTCATCTAAAATGTATGATCCTTACCCACGCCAAGACATGGTTTACATAGGGCGTGAGTTGCCCCGAAATCTCCCCAATAATGGTGCTCAATACTACTCGTAATAATATGTATATATATATATATACTCTTGCTCAAATGTGTAAAACATACTCTTTTTTCCGGTTTGAGATAATTGCTCAAATTATCCTCTTAAAGAGGTAAATGCTATGAAATATCTCTAAACTCATTGTTCATTTAAAAAACAAGGTTTCTCTTTGCTCAAGGTAAAAATACTCTCTCTGAGTTGAGATAATTACTCAAAAAGCCCTCTTTTAGAGGTAACTGCTCTGTACTCAATCTTTTGAAAACTTTTTTACTTTTCTCAAAATAATACTCTCTTTCTTCATTTAAAAATGAAACATTTGGAAAATACTTAGTTCCCTTATACTCTTTTTCAAACTCGTCTTTACTTTCTCAAAACTCAGTTTAAACAATTATGTTTTGTTTAAGAGATTCTCAATAAGAACTCAATGAATACTGGGATAGGTTTCATTCTCAAAAGTAGACATGAACAATAGATTCAATAATCGTAATACACAATGTACAACAATTCAATGATTAGAAATAGGAATTCAATAATCAACAACTCAAGAACTGAAAATTCAATATCAAATCATCTCAAGAATACTCAAAACTAAGGATAGAACCCTATATTATTCTTTTACTGATTTGAGAGTAGATGTAGGATATGATGATGGACTAGTCCAAAGACAATGATAACCTTATATACTTGGAAGAACTATGTTCATGTAGGATATGATGATGGACTAGTCCAAAGACAATGATAACCTTATATACTTGGAAGAACTATGTTCATGGAGAAATCGATGAAACTCAAAAAAACTTGAAACATTCGCCTTTTCACTCCCCGAAATCTTGCTCTTATGACTTGAAGTGTTAAAATAGGAATAACTTGGCCGTATAGCCCTTCGTGAACCATCGCCTGTCTAACAGGGCCTTACTAAAATGGGCATAACGTTTTACTCCAAACTCGAAATGAGGCAAATTTGGTGGGTTTGGAAACAGGACTTGTAGGCCTTTAATTTGATAGGTCATAGGCCACTCAATTCGTTATGTTCTGAGAGATATGGTTATTTTAAGTTTACCTTACAATTAAAAGCTGATGGGTGACCTGTACGGACCGAAAAAGCCATCATGGACCGTCTACAATCTCGTCCAGGTGACTCACCACTTCGCAACTCTGGATGGTTGGTACCTATCCTAAATGGGCCATGGACCCCTAAACGGGCCGTTTAGGATTCCGTGAAGGGTCCATTGTCAATTTTGGGTTCGTGGACTTTCTCGTTTCCCTCTTTAGCCTTTCTGAAAGTTTGAGGTGTTACGGGGAAATGATTCAAATTTAATTTTAAGAGTGGAGTCACGAGTGTTATAAATTATTGGGTCTAAACTTAGAAATATTTAGGGTGTTACAATATTCTCTCTTTGGATCATTCGTCCACGAATGACGACTGGACTGAGCATAGAAAGGAAATGGGTTACTCTTACTATCTTTCTGACTTCTAAACTTGTGTACTAACATAGGTGAACTAATTCATACTAAGAGTTTGGAACTGTTTATAGCACAGAAGTCAAGAACGATATTTTTATTTCAACATAGTCATGCTTTATTTGAAGTTATCTTACCTGCAACAAAGGTATCTGGGCACAAAGTAAAATAGGACTATTATTCCTTAAGCAATACAACTGCTAGCTTTCAAGCCCAGCAACACCTCTAAGCCATGCCCTCCTTATGAAACCCCGCACCTCATTAGTTGCAACTCATAACTCATACAAAGGTTTATGACTACTTTTACCAAGGTCTAAGTTAAATTGTCTGCTCTTAATGTGTTCAAGCCTAAGATATAAATCACAAGATGCTAAATATGAGATGTTTATACTAATCTAAACCACAAGATTCAAGTTTTATGGCTCTATAGGAAATATCATTCTATGAATACTACTCCTTACCGCTACATTCAACCAAACTTGGAGTCCTAGTGAAGAAGGATCTAATGCATTATGTATTCATCCACATGTAATAATACCACATTCAAGCCTAGTACTATAGCCAATCCATGGACTCCTACTAACCAATCCTTCTAAGAATTCCTCCTCCTCTCATCATCTATATCAATTGAAATTTCACGCATTACTATCAAGAACTAACTAATTATGGTCACCTAACTATTACTTATAGTAAAACTTCATTCATCCTTCCTTCATGTTTATAATCTTAGATGGAACAAGTACACTATTGTGACCAACATAAGAAAAATCAACCTTCTCCTTCTATTATCACTCAACTTCTATCATCAACATCACTCTCTAACTATAAAGGATCACTGAAAGAACTTTAGGGCGAAAGATCACAAGCACGAATCATTCGAGAATTTTGATATAAGACTATGCATGACATTATATTATGTTGATAACCATTGAGATCAAATCATGAATTTGCGATACTAAGCATACCATAAGACATAGTTGCTTATATGAATAGGTTCATACCATGAGGCTAACATCCATAATTTTGTGAAGTAAGATTGAGATCAATGGGATAAAGTCTTTGCCCCTCATTCTCGGGCTGAGCATAGATGTGAATCTCTCTAAAGTGTATGAGCACAAGTTATGGACACAAGTCTGATATAAGAGACATCAACATGATTTTTGTAATGATTGAACTTTGAGGAATACACTAGAGTATGAATGGATTGATATATCACTTTAAATCTTTCCGAATACATTACTATCTCGAGTCTTTACACTTGAATTGGTTTCTCATCTTTTCATCTCCCTTAGGTCCGAAGCTAACACTTTAAATCTATGGATCTATTCCATCATCTCTAAATTATTCTATTTTCTATTTACTCTAATACTCAAGAAGGGCTAATCCCATGGCTATTGAAATCCCTATATGAAGGTACTAAGATTACTTCTAAGAACTCTTTCTCAGATGTTTCTCTTAACTTCTTCTTGCTTTTACATAAGTCCTTCAATAATCGTTACCCGCATTGACTATATATGATCCCCTCGACCAAACTCTTAAGGGTAATAAATAATGTTTACATCAGCCTACCCCACATTGTCTTCTCAACTATACTATGTAGGCACACATGAAAAAATGTCAAACCTACTAGATTTGATCTTGAACTAATATGATCACCCTCATGTTGCTATCCTTTTGACTATGACACTTAACTCAAATTGAAGTTTAGTGTCATTACTAAACACAGATATCAATATACTAACTTAAAACTACTAGATAAATTTAAGAATCACTCACCTACTAAGATCTCATGACAAGTAGTCAATATTTATCTCTCAGTCTACCTAGTTACATATTACAACCACATTCCATTTCACAATTTAGCTACTACTTACCCAGTGATACTTTATTGCCTAATTAATTCTATAACCCTCTGAATATCATGGGGCTCTCTCTTAAAAATTATAAGCCTAGGTTAGATGTATCACCTTTTGACTACTTTACTATTTTATTAAACACCTATACTTGGTCTTCACTAACACAATGGCACATCAACATAAAATCCCTTATGGTTAAAGTATACTCTAACTCATCCTAAGTAGTAACTATTACTCTACCTTCTATCATGAAATCTACATGAACTCATAACTTTTAGTCTACCCATAAGGAAAACTCCTCATTAATAACTTATTCGTGCACGATTGCAACAACATGATTTACCTCATTAATAACTCCCTTTCTTATATTACTATACCTATGCTTGCATTCTTCTAACTCTGGGCACTTCTACTACTACTGGCTCATAATATCTCAAATCATACTAGCTTTCACGTGGAAATACTACGAAGGCATTCTAAAACACACTCCCTTCTTGAAGAATATCTTCTAAAACAACATTTTTAAAGAAGAGAATCTGAGAGTACATCTTGCTTTTAGCTCAAATGCATGATTTATATTAATAAGAGTACATTCTTTCGAATCTAAACACTTAATCTCACTCACAGGCTTCTCTCAAGCCCTTTTTGTAGTCTCATGAATTTATCAAAACTTTTGCTTAGAGTCACTCATCGATAAGAATTCGAGCTCTGCTTTTCAACTACCTTGAGTATGAGGGGTAGTCAAATGGATTTAAGAAATGCACGAGTTTGAATAAGTTTCTTATGGCACACAGTTCTATTACCCGGTTTAGAGTATGAAAGAAGGAAACTTTTCTTTAATGTATGTAGTCTCTCATTTATAGCAAAGGGAGTCCTCATAACAATAAATAAGATCCTACTATCATGGATTCATAGACACCCTAGGGCACTTGAACTTTGTGCTCGATACCAAGTTTGTCACACCTCGAGCCTACACTTTGGACATGGCCGACACTCGAGAACCATTGCTCGTCTCCAAAAGCAAACCCTTGGCTGACAGACTACGTAGTAGAAGACTTACTCAAGCAATAAAAGGCTTAAAAACAAAATTTTGAAACATTTAAGCTAAAGTAAATACTCTACTCAAACTGTCCGTAAAATACTCAATAACATAAGTATAATAGTTTACAAAAACATCTCAAGGAAAGTAAATACAAAGACTCGTCAACTCTTTCTATCTATGAAGCCTCTAATGTTTAAGATAGGTGTCGGGACAAGACTCACCACCCCGAAACACCTAACTAAAAGTAAATATGAAGTCGTCCGAAATGCAATGAGGATTACCAAAACTTTATGGAGTGTAGAATGATCTTAACAAAATGCCTTTTGATGATCTTGAACACCTATACCTTCATCTTAAAAAGATGCAGGTCGGATGACATCACTATATTTGAATGTATGAGTATGTAATATGGTGAGGTGAAATAACTAAAAGAAGGGACCAACATATATAATAATGTACTCAAGCTAATTGTAAAGAAATAAAGGAGTTAAATCGTTTAAAGCTTAAAAAATACTCTCTCCTCTCTGAACTTAACATAATAAGTGATATATAAAAATACACTTTAACTTTATTGGGAGATTCTCTAACTGAAAATCATCACTATGAGCTATGTGATGATACAACGTTTTGTCTATGCTTCCAGAACTATTCTATATCTTGCTGGGATATTAAACCTCTCAACTAAGTAGATCCACTAAGCTATGCCTGAAGGCACTAAAGATTCATCTTAAAAGTATGATTTTCTACCCATGTTGGCAAGACATGGTTTATGGGGGTTGTGAATTGTCTGAGCTCTCCCCATATCGATGTTCAATACTACTTTTAATAATATATATACTTTTGCTCAAATGTATAAAACATACTCTCTCTCTTGTTTAAGATAATTGCTCAAACTATCCTCTTAAAAGAGGTAACTGCTCTGAAATATCTCTAAACTCATTATTCATTTAGAAAACAAGGTCTTTCTTTGCTCAAAGTAAACATACTCTCTATGGGTTGAGATAAATACTCAAAAAGGCCTCTTTAAGAGGTAACTGGTGTGTACTCAATCTTTCCGAAAACACTTACTTTTCTTAAAATAATACTCTTTCTTCATGTAAAAATGAAATATTTGGGAAATACTTGGTTTCATTATATTCTTTCTCAAATTCCTCTTTATTTCTTCAAAAGTCAGTTTAAACAATTATGTAATTTCTTAAAAGATTCTCAATAAGAACTCAAAGAACATTTGAAACCCTAGCTTTTCTCCTCTTAGAACCTTTCTCTAATGACTTGAAGTGTTAATGAACGTAAGAGAACCGATTTACACTTTCTAAGCCCTTAAAAGGTGTAAAACATCATGGTTAAGGTTTATAATAGGGGTTAAAACATCGTAGTTAAGTACAAAATGACCCTAGCTAAAAAAAACTATCGGAGTGCCCTTCAAGGAAGTCTTCATAGACTGTTTAATGATCCACGGTCCATGAAACACTTCATGGCTATAAAGCTGTCAGTGAACCTTCGCTTGTCTGATAGGACTTTACTAAAATGGGCATAACTTTTTACTTTGAACTCTAACTAGGCAAACTTGGTGGAACTAGAAAAAAGACTCAAAGACCTTTAATTTGATAGTTCATGGGCCACATAATTCGTTATATTCTAAGAGATATGGTTATTTGAAGTTGACATTATACATAAAAGATGATAGGTGACCTGTATGACCACTAAAACGCACCATACAAGCCACCACAAATCGTGTAGGGTCCTGTCTAGGTGACTCACCACTTGGAAGCCCTAGATGGTTGGTAACCTTTCCCTAAATGGGTTTTGGACTCCTAAATAGACCATTTAGGGTTATGTGAAGTGTCTATGGTCAATTTTTGGGTATGTGGACTTGCCCGTTAGCCCTTTTTAGCTTTTCTCAAAGTTCGAGGTGTTACACGAACAATTCAAATTTTAAGAGTAGAGTTGCAAGATGTTATAGAATTATTAGGTCTTGGCTTAGAATGTTTTGGGGTGTTACCAAATATGTAGCTCACCAAATTGGAGTTATATCTTAACTTTAGGCTCAGAGGATAGTGGCTAGTAGATGTATGTCCTACTTGGACTATGTACGTGATTTGAGTAGGGAGGTCCCTCTTGTCGAGTTGGTTCCA
Organism: Solanum commersonii; assembly: GCA_029007595.1. Classification (NCBI taxonomy): domain Eukaryota; kingdom Viridiplantae; phylum Streptophyta; class Magnoliopsida; order Solanales; family Solanaceae; genus Solanum; species Solanum commersonii. The sequence goes on along the minus strand of JAJTWQ010000166.1, from coordinate 1,033,321 downwards.
ATTGTTTATGAGTTTGTAGATATGTTTGACCTACCTAGCCTACCCCTAAAAAATGTGATATTGACTTTCCTATTGAGCCTGAGTTGGGTACTCGACCTATTTTTGTTCCGCCATATCAGATAGCTTCTACAGAGCTTAAGGAGCTCAGTGTTTAGCTTCATGATCTCTCAAGTATTGGATTTACCAGGCCTAGTATATTGCCTTGGGGCGCTCCAATTTCGTTTGTAAAGAAGAAAGATGGTTCGATACACATGTGTATTGATTATAGATAGATGATTAAGGTGATGGTGAAAAAATATTACCCCATGCCTAGGAGCGATAATTCGTTCGACAAACTTTAGAGTACCACAGTGTTCTCGAAGATTGATCTGAGGTTTGGTTAGCACCAGTTTAGGATTAGGGCAACAGACATCCCTAAGACTGCATTTAGCACTTGATATGACCATTATGAATTCCTAGTGATGTCGTTTGGGTTGACTAATGCCACTGTTGCCTTCATGGACTTGATGATGCGAGTATTTGGGCCATATCTTGATTTGTTTTTATCTTGTTCATAGATAATATGCTAGTATACTCGTGGAGCAGAAGTGATCATGAGCAACATTTGAGGATTGTGCTCTAGACTTTGAGAGATTAGAGACTTTATGCCAAGTTCTCAAAGTGTGAGAATATGTAGCATTCTTGGGACATGTGGTGTTCAAGGAAGGCAGCATGGTAGATCCGGAGAATATTAAGGCAATTCAGGATTGGGCCAGGACCATTTCGGTTACTGAGGTTCAATACTTTGTCAGATTGGTAGGCTACTACAAACGGTTCATGGAGGGCTTCTCCACCATTGCAACACCTTTAACTCGGTTGAATAACCTTGATGTACCTTTGAGTGGTCTAAGGAGTGTGAGTTGAGATTTTGGAAGCTAGAGGAGTTGCTAACTCATCGCTCTTATATTGACACTCCCAGTTGAGGGCGAGGGCTTCATAATCTAATGTGATGTATCTGAAGTTAGTTTGGGTTGTGTATTGATTAAGTGAGGCCAATTTATTACTAATATGTTGAGGTAGGTTAGTTTACATGAGTGCAACTACCCTAACCATGATTTGGAGTTGGTGGTGGTAGTTTTTGCGCTTAAGATCTAGAGGCAGTACCTGCTTGGAGTTTTTTTGTGAGATCTACCCTGATAACATTAGTCTTCAGTACACCATCAGTTAGAGGGACCTTAATTCAAAGAAGCATCGCTGGATTGAGCTTCTAAAGGACTATAACCTCTCTATTCTATACCATCTAGGCAAGGCAAATGTAATAGCGGGTTCTTCCAGTTGGAAAGCAGTGAGTATGGGTTGTCTAGCCTTCTTTTCTTGTAGCCAAAAATATGAGGATGAGGCCTTGGTGGCACTTTGAGATCGATTGTTAGCTGGTGACGCCAATCAAATTACCTTAGAGTTAGATAAGGTTTTGAGGTTTGCAAGCCATATTTGTGTCCTGAGAGTTGGGGGTCTGATCCAGATGATATTTCCTGAGACCTACGATTCTAGATACTATATCCATTCGGGCACCGCGAATATATATCACGATTTGAGGTATCATTACTGGTGGAGTGTTATGAGGAGAGATATTGTTGATTATGTATCCATTTGCCTTAGCTACTATCATGTTAAGGCTGAGCACTTGCGACCTGGTACTAAGTTTCAGAGATTATCCATTCCAGAGTGGAAGTGGGATCACATCATTATGGACTTTTTAGCATGACTTTCCTGGACTTCTAGAGATGTTGACAACATTTAGGTCATCATTGATTAATTGTCCGAATTAGCACACTTCCTCCTTGTTAAATCTTCATTCAACATCGAGAGGTTAGCCCATATCGACATGCATGAGGTTGTCCGTCTTCATGGTGTGCGGGTCTCCATTATATTAGTTCGGGGTGCTTAGTTTACTTCTAGCTTCTAGAGGACTTTTTAGAATGAGTTGCCCAATCACGACGCTCTTTCTCGCATCCGCGATGAACAATTGAAGTTTCTCTTTATAAATAAAGACAAATGCAATCTATTGTCCTTCTGAGGATTGAAAAAGTGTTTGGTTGGTCATTTCTTTGCGGAATTGAGTACTTAAAGTCCTACACGTCTGTAAACATATTATGCTGAAGGTAAAACAGTTCTAGACTAATTCATCATAATAAGTTAATTGTTCAAAATCTAATTTATAGTCGGCAAAAATAAGCCAGAAGGGCCATTAGGCGAGGTAAGTTGGGCTCGCCGAGTGGTTCGGCGAACAGTCCTCTGCTCTTTCTATTGCCTTTTTGCATTGGCTCTCAGCATCCTCAAGTCATGTAAATTTAGGCAATCAGTCTTGGCATCACGAAATTGCTCGGCGATTCGCCAACGGGCCTTTTTCTATCACCGACTTGGTTTCTTCCCTCAGGGCAGGCACACTGGAACTTTAGGCGGTCAAAATAGCCACTCGGCGGTTCGCCAAGTTCTCTTGGGGATCATCAGGCTCGCCTTTCTTCACTTTTCAGTTTGTTCTGTTCCTTTTTGCCTATTAGTTCCCTTGCTTTGCTCCTCAATCCATATAGCTGAAAATCAAGGCTTTAACATCAGATTAAGGCACAAATTAATCATTTGAGGACACTAAATCTATATAAACAAAGCCCCAAATGAGTCCAAATCTCGGACTCATCAACACCCCCAACTGAAACATTTGCTTATCCTAAAATAAAAATCAAGATCAGCAGTTCAAAAAGGATGTCTCAAATAGTGCTGCATAAGACACAACATGAATGCACACAACAAGGTTCAACTTACTCATGCAATGATCAATTGTGCACTCAAAGATTCAAATTGTGACTCACCATTATCAAAGATACTCGAGTTCACAATACTTGCTTCAAATGCAAGTTCAGGCTCACCAAAGGTACTCAAATGCCCTCACAACAAAGATGATTCCATATTCACACACAATTATTCAACACTTTAGAATTCCAGAATCACATACGACTCTCACACTCACAAAGATGAACACATGCATGACTTCACCCATAGGTTTTCCCTTATTTTCCAATCAACATCCGTTTTAGCTCATTCAAGATCACAAAGGTCTTTTGAAAGCTTGTAACGAGGCTGAGTGTAAAGGTATGGCCATTTTGGCTTCTACCTTCATGTAGTGTTGTCTGAACACTACTTTCTTTCTTTTCTTTAACATTTTGATCATGCTCATAATCCACCCCATTTTTCAACTTCATATGAACTACTTTGATACCCCATTTCTTTTGCAACTTTCACTACTTTATTTCACAACTTTTTCATTCTTTTTCTTTGCTTTTTTTTTACATGGTGGGGCTCCATCTTTTTCAAAACCATTACTCAAGTGGAGATTTCTCACACTTCTTGATTTTCCTTCTTTTTTCACCACACCCCCAACTTAGGATTTTGGCCTAAGTTGGCTATTCAACAAACCACACTTCATGAAAGTAATGGGTAAATGGATAAAGAGGGATCACAATTGTTCAAGTTTCTTCTACGAAAAGGATAAGGCTCAAGAGGGTTCAAGCAAGGTTCACGTATATCACAAGGTTGTCCACATAAGAGGTATATTGTCAATTTTTTTCACTTTTCAAAATTGTTGTCTATGATCATTTCAAGTGCTTGCATAACTTACTCAACCGGACCAACGGGAAAGATTCTAGGTGTCATCACACACAATGTTCAAAGTAATCTCATCATACAAGGCACTGGCACCAATATCAAACAAGACTCCACACTCTCTAGCTAGTGTGCAATGTTTATCACAAGAGACTCATTCGATAGATGGATAGTCACAACAAGATGCTAAAAGTTCGCATATTGTCTATGCAACATCATTGGCCTCATCGTAGCCGCACATTCATTTCGTTCGATTAAGAGCACTATTCAAGTCATCGATATTGATCACAACTGATATTCAAATTTGCACAAGAACAACTACAATCACACACAATAGCGGTGACAAAAAATTTAAAATTAGGTTCAAAATCCATTTATATTGAAAACAAGGGGTCATATGCTTAAACATCCACAAGATTAAGATCAAAACATAATCACAACACATATATAGATCAACAAAACCCAATATTCACAAACAAAATAGAATCATAAGAGGTAGGTATGGAAATACCTCACCCACCCACAAAAAAAGCAATTGTCCTCAAATGCAACTAAAACAAAGATAATCAATTAAAACAACATAGAGAGCTAAAAATTTCATCCTGCCAAGCTAAGCCTGGGGTGAAGTCTACATCACAATCACTCCATCCGTCGAGGCATCGCCCCCTGGAGTAACACTCGAGGTTGGACATCATTGCTCGGTGTAGCAACAATTGTGGCTTCGCTAGAACTGGACATAGTAGTGTCTCTTAAGGAGGCCTACCGGGTTGTCTCAAATATGTCTACCTCTAGATCAGCAAGATCCTCATAAATAGCCGTATCTTGCTCCTCAAGCTGCTCTTCATCTCGGCCTCCGACTCAGCAACAACAACATCCTTCATAATATCATCTCTGATGGTAGCTGGAGGCATAACAGAACAGGCCGAAACATCTGCACTTGGGACATCAGGGACCTCTGCCAACTCAAATAGTGAAGTGAAGTTTGTGGACTTCAGATGGTCCATATCCATCCACAGCTCAGAAACATCAACTTTCAAAGTTATAACCTCAGTGGTACCCCCCTGTCCTCTCTCATAAATCTCTACTCTCATCGTGAAAGAATTAATAGACACCTAGAGAGGTGTCAGCGCAACTATAATAGTTCTATCAATCATCCAGGGCACCTAGGCCTCTAGTCGGGAAGCTCACACATTGGTAGAATGGGCTAGGTGCCCTATCTTAAGGAGCATGGCCTGAGTGATCAGAGTTTTTGAGGCAGTGGCACCAACAACAACTCTAGTGGTAGGGGAGTTGCTGAAGAACTCGGGGACTGTGATGGATTGAAAGTAGATGAACCTAAAGGCCTAGAGGCAGGAGTAGGCAAGGCTACCTCTGCAGGTAATGAATCAATATCAATCTCTAGGGATGTATCCACTGGAGCTGCTCTCCACCTATCAACCTTATCATGTGTGTACTCGGCCTCTATGCACCGAATGTCGATGGAAGATGTGGGTGTAACCTCAATATCCCTCTTCTCGTCATGAGGAACTCCATCCAGCCGACATAACTCTGTAATGAGTACTGGAAATAGAAGGGACACTTGGCGCTGTTTGGCCCTCATGTCCATCTCTTGCTCTATAATCAACCCCAAGTTCAGCCTCTTCCTGGCTATGATAGATGCTCGAGACAGGGCCGACTTTGGGTGGCGGAGAATGGACTCATTCTATGACGGCATAATAGAGCTGTTGATGAACCCAAACTAGTACCGAGCTGCTATGTTCATGTCCTTTTCTCGATAGGTGCTCCGATCTCAATCCACATCAGGGGTGGCTTTAGAAATAAGGGGAGCTAGTCATCCTTTTAGGTAATCCAGAGTCTCTACAGTGATCATGCTCTTGTACTCGTGCTCAAAGCCTGCAACCCTCTCAAGTGCATTGTTGATATTATCGCTGCTACATTTCATTGTCCTCCCTCGGATCATCACAAACTCCACCGGTCTGAAGGCATTGGTTTTCTTCTTCCCCTAGGGTACCAAATCACCATAGGCAGTGTAGAATTCTCGTACCCAGGTGGAAATGTATGGTCTACGGGGACTGGTGAAGATCAAATTGAACAGTGGAATCGGAGAGTGTCCCACATAACTAGGTATCTGTCAACTATATCATCCGTGGACAATCGCTTCTCTTCTAGGATGGTCCTCAATCCCTAGATCTTTAACTAGTTGGGTAATTGGGGAAGAGTGCCACGAACTGGTGGTGCCGAACCACCGTCTATCTTTGGAGCTAACACTGAGTCTGAAGCAAGAGGGGTTTGCTACGGAATCCTAGACAGATCATTACGAGCTTTTGCACGAATCTCTACTTGTCGGGCTTGTAGTTATTGATTATCTTGAGGCTCAGAGAATGAATCCTGGGAGTCAAATGATTCTCCCTCATTGCCAGAGTTATGCTCCTATGTCTCAGTTATGAGTGCCTTGCCCTTGCCTCCCTTCAGAGGTGTCTTTCTGCTCTTTGCCTTGGAAGCACATGCTCCCTCATTGATCACAACTCCCCGTGCCCTTTTTTGGGGCGGCATACCACTATTGTCCAAATTTTTTCTATCCATATCTACAAAACACATAGAAACATGTTAGAAATGGTTCAAGAAAAGTGCAGAAATAAAGTTGCAGACTCACCGAACTAGTCGGCGAGTCACTTAGGCGAGCCAATTCGAGCTCGCCAAAAGTGCCAACTCAATTTTTTTTCAGAATCAAGGCATGTCAGCGATGTTCAGGGGCCATTCGGTGAATCACCGACACCAATCAGCAAGCTTAGAATTTACCACCAAATATTACTGTGTATTTTAAGGGTTAGGGAACATAAAAGGGCGATCTAAGGAACCTTTTAGCGAGCTCAGGCTTCATGCTGAAAGTTATAGAATCAACTTAGCCAAAAAATAAAATTAAGGGCGATCAATGGGGGACTTTGGCGAACCGCTGAAGTACTCGATGAGCTCGACAAAGCTCGCCAAACAGCCCAACTTACCAGTTTTCACCCTATTTTCCAAAATCAATCCCGCAACTCTCGAATTAAAAATCAAACACACACAATATTCAATTAGCACTAGACCCATGCCCTCGGGGTACTCAGACTTCCCCAGATTTGGCCAAAATTGGCCATTCGGCATTTTTGCCCTTAAGAATGACCTCAAACACTCCATCATCAGGTAAATTACATCATTTAACACAAATCGGGATTACTTAGCCTTCACCCAACTAGACCCAACACTTTAGAACCAATTTTAACGAACAAAGCACGAGAATTGATTTATTTAAGCACTTAGGCACGCATTTCAAATCAACATGGGCAAACCAACACAATGCATACAATTTAAGAAATTACCCAACATCAAATACAACACAATTACCTATTTCATTCGATTTCAACCACAAAATTAAAGTGCAGGGTTCGAAAAAACCAACCTTAATGCCAAATTTCAAAATTTAAATAGCTAGGTGGCAAATATTTCAAATTTTGAGCACGAGATCATACAAAATATGAGTAAAATAGTAAAATAGGGAATATTAAATAATGGATGAGAGAGTACGAGAGTTGAAAATAAGAGAATATGAAGGATTTTGAAATTTTAAACCATTTGGCCTTTACAACCTTTCAGTTCACGGCACCGTCGGCGAAATAAGTTGTGCTCACTGACTCACTCGGTGATGCGTCGAGTGCTACTTAACCTCACCTAGTTTTATGGGATCTCCAGGAAATTTGGGTGTTCAAACTGTGGACAAAAGAAGGCTTGCCGACCTATTCGGTGAGTCGCCGATTAAGCAATTAGCCCGCCGAGTTTTATAGACTTCCACTTTAGGCTTGGTGGGTCAAACGATGGTCCAAGTCGGGTTCGCCGACCTGTTCGGCGTGTCGCCGACTAGACTTTTGGCTTATCAAACTGTCCATTTTCCAACACTCTTCACTTTTCAACCTGCACAATCAACACCCGTTATTCAAAATCAAAACTAAAGCATTAAAAACTTCCCAAGAAGCGCCTTAGTTAAAGTTGTGGCACGATGAAAGTAACCATTTACAGATCATTCTTCGGATATGCCAATGTATAACTTGGTAGCCATCCTTTTGGCCTTGGATTTAAATGAGAAGAAATTTGATCCATTTGGGTCTCCAATTGCTTGGTAGACAGGGAATGAGAGGTCACCATCTGATTAAGTGTAGAGACATCTTCCTTCATCTGTTTTAACACTTTGTCTGATCTTTCAACCTTGTTGAGAATGTGTGAGAGCTTGTCTTCTATACGACCACCTTCAAATTCCTTGGTATTTTGACGCTCATGGGGAGGAACATACCTATCTTTGTCACCCTCCCCTTCCTTCCAAGTGGCATTAGGATCATGCCAATCTCTGTCTTGGTCTTTCAAGCCCTCATCTCTATTCCATCCTTGCGTCCACCCAGTCTTGGGTAGTTTGCACGATAACCTCCTCTTTGATTGTCTAGGAAGTTCACTTCCTCATTGTACATCATTTCAAATTGTGCTTCATCGGGGTTTACTCCACCAACACCCACAATATTAACACTCTTTGTAACAACATCCATGACATTTTTAGCCAAGATATCCAGCGAGGTCATCATTTGGGCCATGTTTTGGTCTTTCTCTTGATATTTTTAATTATGCTCTTTCGTCATTCTAAAATTGAGAGGAGAGACTTGGTCATCACGAGTTAACCATGCCCTATTGATCTTGGTCATGCAATCAAGGAGTTGAGATGCTACTTCATAGGGTTGTTGCATTATACCACCGGGAACAAGTTGATCAACAACTCCTTTGTTCACCCAGTCGAGGTCCTATAGAATTATTGCAACATCACATTATTGAGAAGTCCATGAGTTGGGCATTGAAACACCAACTTCTTAAACCTCAGCCACGTCACATGGATTGGCTCACTTTCCAAGTGTTTTAAACCTTGGATACTATCCCTAAGAGTCATCATCTTCGATGGGGGAAAGAATCGCACTTGGAATACAATAGTAAGCTCGTCCCAAGAATTGATGGAATCCCTTGTAAACTCAGCCAACCATTTACTAGCCTCGCCCATCAGAGAAAATGGGAACAACCTAAGACGGACTGATTCTTGCGATATGCTCTTGAATGAGAATAGACCACAAACGTCCATGAAGTTTCGAATATGTTCATGGGGATCCTCATGAGCCAGCCCCCCAAATAAAACTTTAAATTGTAGGAGCTGAAGCATTGTGCTAGTAATGTGAAAAATAATGTTTCCTTCGGTTGGAGGTAGACGAATTACCCCCACACCACCGAATGGAATTGGGTCATTGTCGTTAGGGTCATTTAAGTCATTGAGGTTTCCAACATCATCTTGGTGGCCTATTGACACCCAATTTTGAACCTCCTCGATAATAATTAATTTCCTAGCTTCTTAATTTTTCAAACGATTTAGAATAATTAGCTTTATCTAATTCAAATAGTTTCAAGGTTATTTTATGTAATTTCAGTCTATTTTTATAATATTTTAAATAATAAATATATTTCATATAATTATATATATAATTAGTATATTTTATAAACATTTGAAAATCATATCAAAAGTTTTCTACATTGTTAAAATAAATAATTTATTAACTACCCCTCTCCCAGTTACCAAAACACTCCTCCTCTAGTTTACCATTACCAAACTCCCCATCTAGTTTACCATACTCCATATCATCACTATCGAAACGCCGCCCCCAATTGTGCCAACGTTCAGACAAATTACCATACTCCTCCCCTAGTGTATCAAACCCCACCCCATACTACCAAAATACCCCTCCAAATTACCAAGCTCCAGATCCAAATTACCAAACTAATTCCTATCTAAGATATCAAGCCCCCCGCCAATCGCTCTCGATTATCATCAAAATGCCTTCCCCTCAACAAGGAAGCTACGATCTTCGTCTAAGGTTTGAGAAGAAGACCGCTAGAAATTTCACTCCGCTCATTAAAAGCCAAACAAAACTATTCGAGCGATTGATCATGGCATGTTTATGCATCCAGTGGGCCCCAAGGCGGTTGACACCAGCTCAAGATTTTGCAGACCTGATCAGAGGTGCACATATCACTCCAACGGTGTTGGACATATTACCGAGGACTGTATCAACCTAAAGCACAAGATCCAAGACCTAATTAACCATAAAGTGGTCTCTCTTCAGATAGTCGTGCCTAATGTCAATAGTAATCCTTTGCCAAATCATGGTGGCGTCACTATCAATATGATAGATATAGATGATGATTGGTGTGTGACAAAGGCAATAGTTCTGATCGCTCCTGATGAACTGGAAAGAGTTGTAGTTTCGTTGTGCACTGGAGAGAAGAAAGTGTTTGTGATTATGACACCAAAAATGGATTTTACCTTGGTGCTAAGAGAAACTCCCGCTCGACCAAGGTTTGTGATTGAAATGGCTGCTACCCAGGGTATGACTAGATCTGGTAGATGTTACAAACTAGAAGAGTTAGCTCAGGGAGTGCATAAGAAGGATCAATCTAAAAGGCCAATTAGTGAAGCTGAAGCATAAGAGTTTTGGAGAAAGATGCAATCAAAAGATTACTCGGTCGTGAAGCATTTAGAGAAAACAACAGCTCAGATTTCTATGTGGGCCTTGCTGATGAGTTCACAACTGCATAAGCAAGCTTTAATGAAGGCTTTGGATGACACCTATGTGCTCATGGATACTAATAGTGGTAATCTGGCGGCCATGATAAACCAAGTCGTTCGAGGACATCACATCAGTTTCTATGACAAAGAGCTACCCTTTGAAGGCAAGATGCACAACAAAGCTCTGCATTTCACTATTATGTGCCGAGACAAGGTTATAAATCATGTCTTGGTTGATGATGGATCTAGTCTCAATATTTTCCCACTTTCGACTCTCAAGCAACTAAACTTCAACTTGGGAAAGGTTTACCAGAACCAAGTCAATGTGAGGGCTTTTGATAGAGAGCAAATAGACACGTTAGGTGCAGTGAACTTAGATATTCAAATGGGTCCTGTAGAATTTAACGTGGAGTTTTAGGTGTTGGATATCTATACCAGTTACAATTTGCTTCTAGGAAGACCGTGGATCCATATGGCCGGAGTTGTGCCTTCTCCCTTTCACCAATTAATGAAATTTGTTTCGAAGGACTAGGAATTGGTCATTCATGGTGTAGGGAGACACTCTAATGGGTATGGACTAATTGTTGATGATGTCTCTTGAGGTTGTGATTTCTACACAATGGAGCTGGTAAATGCCAGCGGTGATGATTTGGCTCCGCAGCCCGCTATACCTTTTATGTACAAGATGATTGCTACTTTTATGCTCCAGAGTGATTTCAAACTAGGTTTTGGATTGGGGAAGTGCTTTCAAGGAATTGTTGAGCCTATTCAAATCCCCTCCAAAGGAGCAAAGTTTGGTTTGGGTAATGTCCCAACAGATGATGAAGCAGAAATGATGAAGAAGAGTGTTGATTGAGTATTGGCTAGGCCAATTCCTCATTTGTACCAGTCATTCTCGGTACGAGAATATGTCAATGATGGTGGTCTCGGGGAAGGAATTTGGGGCTTTTTCAAGGAGATTGATGTAGTCATCGAGGATGAGACTGGGACATCAGGCATTTGTGATGCTGAACAAAAGGAGCAGTTGCAAAATTGAACCTCCACGCCAATCTTGATTCCTTGCTCATCTGGGTAGAAAGGACATGTGTTTATGTTTGTTTTTAAAATTGGTGGTAGTCCGAAAGAGGCCCAAGACCCACCCTTTATGCAGTTTTTACTTGTTTTAGTTTTTTAATTCCCCCCGTGATGTTTAAGAAAGCAGAATGGTAGTGGCCATGTCCAAAGTTTGTGCCTATTTTAAGTTTAAATGAAAGCCTCTTTTATCAAAAAATTGTTTATATACCTAGCTAATTATATTTTACTTTTCTAACTTTGTTCGTTTATGATTTCAGTAATAATAATTTAAAACTTGCCAATGTCATGTTATGTCACGAGCTGAATGAACAAAATAAGGCAGGTGATGATGTATGCGAGGAACACAAAGAAGAAAATGTGGTACCTAAACATGTTGCTGAGGAGTTTTAACAATTTGAGAACCAGCACAAGCTGAATTTGGAAGAAACTGAGACTGTGAATCTCGGATATGAGAAATGTATCAAAGAAGTCAAAATCAGTGTCTACCTGACTGAAGCTCAAAGAAGCGTCCTGGTTCGCTTGCTTAGAGAATACATCGACATATTTTCTTGGTCTTATAGAGATATGCCAGGGCTAAGTGCTAACATGGTGTCTCATAAATTGCCGATCAATCTAGATTTCTGTCAAGTAAAGCAGAAAGCCCAGAAATTCAAGTCAGAGTTGAGTTTGAAGATCAAAGAGGAGATTACCAAGCAGATCGAGTCCCTAGTGGTTGAAGTGACACAATATCCGACTTGGTTGGACAACACTGTTTCAGTTGCCAAGAAAGATGGAAATATTAGAATTTGTGATGACTACATAGATCTCAACAAAGCAAGCCCGAAAGATAATTTTCCATTGCCAAACATTCACATTCTCATTGATAACTGTGCCAAGCATGAGATACAGTCATCTGTGGATTGTTATGAGGGTTATGGAGTCATCAGATCCTAATGGATGAAGAAGATACAGAAAAGACAATCTTCATTAGGCCCTGGGGAGTATATCATTATCGGGTGATGCCTTTTGACCTCAAGAATGTCGGTGCTACTTACATGGGGGCTATGACAACCATCTTTCATTATATGATTCATAAGGAGATCGAGGTGTATGTAGATAATGTCATAATAAAATCTGTGAGAGTTCGGATCACTTGACTCATTTGACGAAATTCTTTGATCGCCTACATCGATACAATTTGAAGCTAAATCCCGCTAAATGTGCTTTTGGAGTGCCAGCTGGCAAGTTGTTGGGGTTTATAGTTAGTAGGAGGGGCATAAAGCTTGACCCTTCCAAGATCAAAGCAATTCAATAGTTACCTCCCCAGAAGACCAAGAAAGAGGTAATGAGTTTCCTAGGAAGGTTGAACTACATGAACTGGTTCATAGCTTAATCCACCGTGGTGTTTGAGCCCATTTTCAAATTGTTGAAACAAGATGCCCTGATGAAGTGGACCGAAGAATGTCAAACTAGTTTTGATGCCATCAAGAATTATTTGTCCAATCCGCCAGTGCTGGTTCCCCCGCGAGAAAGAAGTCCCTTGTTGCTGTATATATTTATCTTGGATAACGCATTCGGATGTGTGCTTAGTCAGCATGATGAAACTGGGAAGAATGAGCGAGCCATTTATTATTTGATAAAGAAATTCACTCCATACGAGGCCCGTTACACTCTTTTGGAGAGGACATGTTGTGCTTTAATCTGGATTGCTCAGAATTTAAGACATTATTTGTCTTCTTATACCACATACCTTATTTCCAGAATGGATCCACTGAAGTATATTTTGCAAAAAGTGTTGCCGACCCGGAGGCTGGCTAAATGGAAAATGCTTTTGAGTGAATTTGATATTGTATATGCGAGTCAAAAGGCGATCAAAGCACAAGCCTTGGCAGATCATCTTGAAGATAACCCAGTCGATGAGGAGTATGAACTGCTCAAGACTTATTTTCCCAATGAAGAAGTGGCATTTGTGGGCGAAGATAATTCTGAAGCATACCTTGGCTGAAGAGTATTGTTTGCTGGGGCAGAAAATCACCAAGGAAAAGGTATCAGAGCAGTCTTAGTGTCAGAATTTGGTCACCACTATCCTATGGCGACAAAACTCCAATTTGATTACACGAACAACATGGTAGAATACGAAGCTTGTATCCTTGGTTTGAAGATGACGATTGACATGAGCGTTCACAAATTACTAGTAATCAGAGATTCAAATTTGTTGATTTATTAGGTTTAAGGACAATGGGCCATGAAAAACCCAGAGATCACACCGTATGTGCAGTATATACAGAAGTTGTGCAAGAGATTTCACAAGATTGAATTCAGGCACACTCCAAGGACACGTAATGAGTTAGCCGATGCTCTTGCCACAATCGTATCAATGATTAAACATCAAGATACAAGTTACATTGATCTAGTGGATATAGAGGTAAAAGAGCAGCATGTTCATTGTTCACATGTTGAAGCAAAATCAAATGGTTTGCCTTTGTATTTTGACATAAAGAAGTATTTGGAAACCAAAACTTATCCCAAGAATGCAACGTTCAACTAGAAGAAATCAATACGCCGTATGGATAAAAATTTCTTCCCAAGTGGGAAAATCCTTTATAGGAGGACTCCAGATTTAGGTCTTCTCAGATGGGTTGATGCTAGTAAAGCTGCAAAGCTTGAACAGATACATGATGGAGTTTGTGGTACTCATATGAATGGGCTCACCTTGGCTAGGAAGATGATCTGAGCTAGTTATTTTTGGATAACTATGGAGCATGATTGCTACAAGCTTGTGCAAAAATGTCATAAATGTCAAGTGCATGTCAATTTGATTCAAGTGCCACCTCACGAGCTCAATGCTATGAGTTCACCTTGGCCGTTTGTAGCATGGGGCATGGATGTCATCGGTCCAATAGAGCCAGCCACCTCTAATGGACATATATTCATTTTGGTTGCCATTGACTACTTCACCAAGTGGGTGGAAGCAACTTCGTATAAATAGTGACCAAGAAAGTTGTAGTTGATTTCATTTGCAACAATTTGATATGTAGGTTTGGAGTACCAGAATCCAATATTACTGATAATAGAGCAAATCTCAATAATCATTTGATGAAAGAGATATGTGAACAATTCAAGATTACTCACCAAAACTCAACTACTTATCGTCCCCAAATGAATGGAGCTGTAGAAGCCACTAACAAGAATATCAAGAAGATTTTAAGGAAAATGATTGACAATCCTAGAGGGTTGCACGAGATGTTGCCATATGCTTTGTTGGATGACATAACAACTGTCAGGATGTCAATTGGAGCTACTCCATACTTGTTAGTATATGAAATAGAAGTAGTTATACCTGCTGAAGTTGAGATACCTTCATTGAGAATAATCCAAGAAGCTGAATTGAATGATACTGATTGGGTTCGCAAGTGAATTGATCAGTTAACATTGATTGATGAGACGAGAATGGTTGTTGTTTGTCATGGTCAACTGTATCGACAGAGAATGATTCGTACTTTCCATAAGGAAGTAAGAGCCAGGATATTCGAAATTGGTCAGTTAGTTCTCAAACATATATTTCCTCATCGAGATGGGTATAAAGGGAAATTTGCACCAAATTGGCAAGGACCCTACATTGTTCGCAAAGTGTTATCTAGAGGTGCCTTAGTCCTGTTAGAGATGGATGGCACTGAATGACCGAAATCGATCAACTCAGATGATGTCAAGAGATATTATTTGTGAAGTTTCAGTGTGTATTTCTGCTATTTCCCTGTAATCGTTCTATTTTCTTGTAAACACTTTGTTTAGAATTTTAGCCCCTTGTAATGAACTATGTCTGACCTGAATTCTCAAGAATGAGATAAGTAGGTCGACAATGTCGGCCTCGGTCAACCCTTTTACCTCTTTTAATGTTTCCTTTTGTATTTAAACTACGTTCGATCTAAATTCTCAAAATGAGATACATAGGCAGCCTATGTCGGCCTTGGTTGGTTCCTTGTTTTATTTTCTTATTTTTGTTAATTCTCAAGAGGGGAACTACATTTGATGTGATTCCTGCGTCAATGGGATACGTAGGTGCCACAACGGCTCGGTCATATCTCTCGTAAGATTTCTATTTTTTCTTTACAATAGAAACTGGTACAGAATTTTTGAGAGGGACTAAAAAAATTCTCAAGAAGAAGATCTCTCCAACAAGTCAAGACTGAAGTTACGTTGAGAGTTGCAATTGGGACAAATTTTTTGAGAGGATCTCAAAAATTCCATAGTTTGTTCATCAATAGTTCAGTATGCGCCAAGACAGTTAACTGGGACAAATTTTTTTGAGGATGACCTTAAAAATTTCAATAGAGTTCATCGGCAGTTTAGAGCAACTTTGAATACTTCCTAGCAAGTATTCAAATAGAGCTTGAGGCATCAACTTCAAAGATGCTCGCTAAGCTTTGCGTGACATGCCACTTGATAGTGACCTTCTCCATATATTACTTTTGAAAACCTATTTTTCTTAAAACTTTTCTTTCATGTTTTAGTTATTTTGCATAAAAAATGTTTTGTCTTATCTATCAAGAAGCGTGAGATCAAGGAAATCAACCGAAGATAGCAAGACAAGGAGCAGACAACTGAAGAGATCGACACAGATCAATTTATTTTTAAACTAACAATTTTTCTGTGGATGCAGGTCTATAAGTTTTCCTCAAGATCAACATATTCCTCCATTCAATGAATATGGAGAAGTCAAAAGGGCAAGAATCTCCCCAAAATTGACAATTTTTCTATGGATGCAGCTTTATACTTCTTATGATAAATAATCGACAATATAAGTAGCATTGTTTCACTCAATTCTCAGCAAGGCGAAGTACATAACGAACATGCCACTATGTTTGGAGATAAAATAAATGAAAACCCCGAAGAAAGCAATTTTACTATTTTCCATCAACTAAAGATACCTGGAGGACGTTATCTCCATCATATTATCACACATGATAATATTACTACTCTAAGGGTCATTTATATCGTATTGTCGAATGGGATGATACCACTACCCGGAGAGTCATTCATAATGTATTGTCAAATGAGATGATACCACTACTCCGAGGTCATTTTTATTTGTATTGTCGATTGAGACGTACCACCACCCAGAAGATCACCTATGTTACTTAGTGAAGCATTATCTTCGTTCGGTACAAGGGAGACATCATCAAGAGAAAGAAGTCATGCATCGCAAGAGAAAGGTCATGCATCACTAGAGAAAGGATTCATGCATCGCAAGAGAAAGAGTCATTCATCACAAGAGAAATGAGTCATGCACCGTAGAGAAGGAAGTCATGCATTGCAAGAGAAAGAAGTCATGCATCGCAAGAGAAAGGAGTCATGCATCTCAAGAGAAAGAAGTCATCCATCGAAAGAGAAAGGAGTCATGCATCGCAAGAGAAAGAAGTCATGCATCACAAGAGAAATATTCAATCATTGCAGAGAGGAAGTCAAGCATCGCTAGAGGAAGATTCATGCATCACAAAAACACAACATCGGCTACATCATTTTCATTCGCAAGAACAATATCAAGATAACCATCAACAATGACGTCAAGAGCACTATCAACATATTACATCAGCCTATTTTATTACTTCGACATCAAATAAAGATTACATTGAAGATTATATTGAAAATATGAGTCACGAGCTTTATTTGCTTTACGTCAAACCCGAGGAAGATGACGTCAAATGTTCAAGGAGAAAATTAACCGTCAACATGGTAAAAGACACTATCTCCCCATTTGAATTGCATTTTTTATGCTAATGAGTTTTATCTCAGTCTTTGTCGAGAGCATCCGAGAGGATGAATTCTCAAAACAAACCATAGGTGCGGACGACATCAAAAAGGATGCAGCACAATGTGGAACTTTTCTTAGCAAGGAACTAGGACATAGTCAAAAGAGGAATACCAAAATTTTAGGACATGATCTGGGAGCCACACCCCTCTCAGAAGGCATGTGGTTTTTCTTTGGGTTTATCGGTTTCAGTTTCGCATCCTGAAAATTTTGGTTTCCGCAGAAAGAAGCTTTTAATCCCAGTGAAAATGCGCCAAGAGGTTTGGATATTATGTCCCTGTAAGTTCTTAATTATTGGTGTGAAGCGCGCTACATTCATGACTAAGAGGTTGCAAGCCTCCTTTTCATACTCGTCTTACTTTGTCGCTTTTCAAGAACCAAAGGTCAACTTAAATAATTGATTTCTTTTTCAACTAATTGAGTCGAACTATAAGCACCCTGATTCCCTAGGTTGAGGGATATGTAGGCGGGATCAGTGTTGAAAGCTCAGTTGTATTCCAATATACGATTTTAAATCTTTTCTCAAGTAGTCCAATCCCTTCATAATTCAGTATGGGAAAGGCTTTTGAATTCTTTCAAAATCATGCGTGAAATCAAACGTATCAAACTACAAGTGGCCTGAATTCTCATATAGCCTGAGATATGTAGGAAACCCACTTCCGAGGTTCGACCATGATCCCTGAAGACCGTACCAAATCCCTTTTTCAAAAGATGAAGATGTGGTCGGTCAAAATTGGATTAGCCAATTTCATTTTCCTCAAATTTCTTGCATCAATCCGAGTAAAATGAGGGAGAGTTGGTGACACCCAATTTCGACCCTCCCCGATAATAATTAATTTCCGAGCTTCTTAATTTTTAAAATAATTTAGAATAATTAGCTTTATATAATTCAAATAGTTTCAAGGTTATTTTAAGTAATTTCAGTCAATTTTTATAATATTTAAAATAATAAATATATTTCATATAATTATATATATATATATATATATATAATAATTAGTATATTTTATAAACATTTGAAAATCATATCAAAAGTTTTCTACTTTGTTAAAGTAAATATTTTATTAATTTAGTTTTGGTTTGAATAATAATTTTAAATTTTGAATTAATTAGTTTGTATTTGAATTAATTTTTTTATAATTAATTTAACTATTTTATTTCTCTAAGATTAAGAAGCTCATTAATTAATATTAATTCATTTTAATTAACTTTTGGCCGAATTCACCAACTAAATTCAAATCGGCTAAGTTTTTAAACTTCAATTGGTTATAATTGTAATCCTTTGTAATTGCAATTGTAGCCAAATCTAAATCTTTTAGTCAACCCATCTTAAGACAAACTTTAGGCTACATTTCAGCAGCCCAATACCCATTATTCGAAATTTCCAGCAGGCCCACTCTTTGGGCTAATACCCAATTCTCCAAATTCAGCCACCCCATCCCACACCCTTAGCTCTGACCTAGCCCAATTCCCAATTCCTCAAGAGATTAGAAACGTTCAACAACAGCTCAAAATCAGTTGGAAGCAACATTCGCGGAAGAAAGAGTACACAATGATTCAATAATGCCAAACGACAGTCCAAATGCGTGAATGACGAAATGACCTTGTACACGCTTCATTCTCCTCAAGCGATAGCGAGTTCATGGAAGCAACATCAAAGCGCGACAACGACACCAAACGATGATCACACTGCGTCAATAGCACAACTTTCTGTATCTCCTTCCTCAGTCTAATACGATCTCATACAACTTTTTTTGTAATTCTAGCTATCTTTTCTCTGCAACAGCCCCGTCTAATCGTCCTTGTGGCTACGAGATGGATCCATATCGAGCAACAAGTACCATGGATCGATCCAAGTCATCCAACTCGCACCTTTCTCCTTCAGATTTAGGTGAATTTGAAGCAAAATTCAGGTTTTTCCATTATTCTTGGGGAGATTTTCGAATTTCAAAAAGGTTGGGCCTTTTTCTTATCCGAGTTTTCATCCTTTTTCACCCCAAAAAATGTGAACCCTAAAATCTCCTATATATACTCTCTTATTCATTGAAAGGGGTAGGAAAAAAGATGGATTTTTGAGCAAAAGATACACATAGTAGTTTAAGCAAAAAATAGCTAAAATACACTTTAAGAAAAAATAGAGGAGATACTTAATTTCAGTGGTTGAGATCGATATTTCTGCCTAAACACTTCAATTGTTGTTCGTGTTTGAGTCTTGGCTTGGTGAAGGTTGTCATTCTAGCTCGTCGTTGTCTTAGTTTGTTGCACTTAAAAAGGTGAACTCATTTGGAATTTCAAATCTTTTATTTGATATTCCGTTTGTTGTGAAGTGAAATGGTCTGTTGATCTATTTTCTTCCTTTCTCAAATGCATCTGTTCTCTTCTTGGTTCATGACTTTTGTGTGTGGAAAGGTCGTTTGGTTTTGAATCAGTGCATCTTAGTTGCTTAAAGTTTAAAATGATTATTTTCTAGTAAATTTAAGGCTGACAATTCTTTGAACCATTGAACTCTAGTCCCTTTTTGATTTTTGTGTTTATCGACTTTGTCTCGATTGTTTTGTTGCTCATTTGGCTTAATATTGGCTAGGATGGATGAAATAACTTTTGTGGTTGTTATTTCAACCCTTCTCTTGGTCTGTTAATGTCATTTTCTTTTCAAAATAGAAGCATAATTTTAAACTAGTTAATATGGAACTTGTATTTTCTTTTGTAAAAGCCTCGTCGATTTATTAGATTGTTTTCTTCATTTTTTTTAAGTCCCATGATTGTTTTAAATGGTAGCAAGACATGTTAGACTCGAGTTTATGTTTCTATTTGCCTAAATGCCTAGTAAAAAATGCTCACCATTTGTAGTTAAACTCATAAGATGTGGAGTCAGATTACTGTTTAGATTGTAGTTTGCTTCAATCCTTTCTTTCCTATTAAAGTCAATGCTTATTTCTCTTTTCTGATCATTTTTTTTCTCTTTTATGTCTTCGGTGTTTGCCCATGTTTAAAAATTTTGATATGTGTAATTGAAGTATGCACTCCTATCAGTGGGATTTTTCTAAATATGGGTGAGGTTATTTAAAAATTAGACTGCCCTAACCATTTTTTTATAGCTGTTTTTAATTGCTTCTTTGTCATTAATTGTTCAATGCTTTGTATTTAGTTTACATGTTTATTGCAATAATATGTAGAATCTTAATAATAGGTTTTGGTCAAACTTTTATTTTGAAACATGAGTTAGTATAGTTGCATTTACCTCCTCATCCTCTAATTACCTGGATGCATGGCAATGAATATCTCCATTGTGCCTCTCCATATGCATATTGTTAGTTAATAATTTAATTCATTAGTATGAGTGACCATCTGACCCTCTTAATCATTGCTTTAAAATTGTTGATTTCCAATATGTTTCGGTATGATTCCCTTTGGTAGGATTATATGTTAATTTCTACTTTTTGAGGTAGTAGATATTTTACAACAAGTCAGTTTTCCTTTATTTATCTCAAGTTGGATTGCATATTAACCGTTTCGTCATTTTTGTTTGCATGTGAAATCTGTCCAAGTCCTTACGGACTCTATCTCCTATCCTTGCATTTCGAGAGAGCCATAAATGCTCAAATTCCTTCTTTATCGAGTCAACCATATGCACTAATCGATGAGCAGATCGGAGAATTGAAAAATATTGGGCCAAAGGCCCATTCTTTATTTCAAAAGTTGTATTTTGTTATTTTGGGCCTAAGCCCTCTCATTGTAACTATTATTCCTTGATTATTGCTTAGGACAGGTACTAAAGCATGAATTGGGCCTAAAGCCCAATGAAAAATTAACTTACTATTAGTTTCTTTAGGACATGTGTGAAAGTGGGCCCAAGGCCCAAAATAGAAATTAGGCCCAAGTACTGGCAAGGCGGACCGATCCAGACTTGGTCCAAATCTTCCTTCCTCCTCTATTTATTTGCTATTCTGTGTTTTGTGTGTTTGTTTAATTTTAAGTTTTTTCCTAATCAATGCCCCAAAAGATAACCATTTTTGAATTAACTATTTAAAGTCAAATGAATATTTTTACTTCCTCTTATTCAAGTATGTGTATTTTCTTAAAACTGTTTAGCTAATTAGTTAATTATCGGATAATTGCATGTTAGTGGGCATTTCGGGTACTTTCACACCCTTCCCGAAATGCTAATATGAACCCTGAACCCCCTTTTAATATTTTCATTAGATTTCTATTTTAGTCTTTTGGAAAAATAGTTTTCTTAATTTTACTTTAAAAATTAAGTGACGACTCTTAAACCAGTCTAATTATTTTTTAAATAAAACATGGCCCATCCATTACTTCCATTAATGCTCATCTCTTCCTCTGTTTAACACAAGAAACACAAAACCAAAAACCAAAATAAGTAGATTCAACTAAGAAAATCACAATTCAACTTCACTAAAAGAATTTTAAACAACACCACTCCGCGGCAATGGCTTCATTTTGATGAATTTTAATGTTTATCAAATACACTACATCAAATTCTAAGTGCAAACAATCGTTAAGCAATACATAACCGAACAATTGAGTTGGCGTCAAATTCCAAAGGGAGCAGTACGTGTTCATATTCAATCAAGAAGTATGAATGTGATCTGACTAGATATATGAATAGAAATTATCGAAAGAGACATGAAAAAAATAAAAAGGGGTGACACGAATGTCAGATGGTGGTGTTTTGTTTGCAATTATCAACTACAACATAGTCACAAATAATTTGAAATAACAATAATGAGAGGAATTCTCGGGATTTGATCGATTATAGGCAAATTTCAATATATACGTAATTGAAACTATTAGTAAATAGCTAAAGTGGGTAGGCTAGACTATAAGGGAGATAGCTTTCTCTTGAACAACTATCCCGAATCAGGCAATTTCTTTCGAACATCAACAAGCATAGCAATGAAGTAGAACCCACACATTAATTCATTCACTCTCTTGAGCTAGATGGGTAGGATTGGGTTTAGTATTCACTCTCTCGAGCTGAACCCAACTCAACCCAATACCTACAAATCATTAATCAATAATCTTAGTTCTAAAACCTCTCTCTCGAGCAAGCTAAGAACACAAGGTTAGAACTGGATTTCCAACTACAATTCATAAATTAAACCACAACTAATTATTAAAATCACTTCAATATAGCATATAAACTAATAATTAACAATACCCATAAACTAATTCAACCCATAATCACATGATTACACCCCAATAATAGAGGTTTTAGACAAACATCATAAAAGAGTAAAAATGGTTACCAAATCGATTAGCCATCAACTGGGTAAGAGTAATTAAGCCTTTACAATGCTTCAATTTGCAGAAAATTTGAAACCCACTAGCAAAATCTCCAAATTGAGCCTCAAAAAGCCTTCAAATCTACTAAGAAACTATCAAAAACTCAAGATAAAACTATTCTACAATAATTCAGCACACTAAGTTAACTATTAAAAATCTAATTTATAATCGCCAAAAATAAGCCATGAAGGGCCATCAGGCGAGGTAAGTCATGCTCGTCGAGTGGTTTGGCAAACCACCCTCCACTCTTTCTATCACCTTTTTGCATTGGCTCTCAGCATCCTCAAGTCCTGTAACTTTAGGCGATCATTCTTGGCATCGCAGAACTGCTCGACTATTCACCGACTGCCCTTTTTTTGTCGCCGACTTGGTTTCTTCTCTCATGGCTGGTACATTGAAACTTTAGGCGGTCAAAATAGCCACTCCACGATTCTCCAAGTGCTCTTGGTGATCATAAGGCTCGCCTTTCTTCACTTTTTTAGTTTTTCTGTTTCTTTTTGCCTGTTAGTGTCCTTGCTTTGCTCCTCAATCAATATACCTAAAAATCAAGGCTTTAATATCAGATTACTACACAAATTAAGCATTTGAGGACACTAAATCTATATAAGTAAAGCCCCAAATGAGTCCAAATCTCGGATTCATCATGAATCTATTGTGGCTAAGAGATTCTATAGAAAGTGTCCCATCTCCTTATTCCATAGATTCTTTTATGTTGATCTTGTAGAGCTTGATATGTTAGATATCAGTATTATTCATGGTATGGATTGGCTGTTCTTGTTATGCTTATCTTGATTGTAGAACCCTAGTGGTTAAGTTTTAGTTTCCAAATGAGCTCGTCCTAGACTGGAAAAGGGTAAATTCTATGCTTATGGGTTAGTTTGTTTCTTGTCTTAAAGCTAGAAAAATGATTTCTAAAGGTTGTATATATCATCTTGTTTGGGTTAGGAATACAAATTCTGAAACACATATTTTTGAGTCAGTCCCCATTGTAAATGAGTTTCTAAAAGTGTTTCCCGATAATCTACCTGGTTTTCCTCCCAATAAGGAAATATACTTCGGTATTGACCTTCTCCCAGGTACACAACCTATCTCTATTCCTCCTTACTGTATGGCTTTGGAAATATTAAAGGAATTAACGGAGCAATCGAAAGATTTTTTGGATAAGGATTTCATCCAAGTAAGTATCTCTCTATTGGGTGCTCCAGTTTTGTTTGTTCGTAAGAAGAATGGTTTTCTTTCGATGTGTATTAATTAGCGGCAACTGAACAAAGTTACCAATAAGAAAGTATCCTCTTCGAAGGATAAATGATCTGTTTGATCAACTCCAAAGAGGGAGTTACTTCTCTAAGATTTACCTCCGATCAAGTTATCACCAATTGAGGGTGAAGGAATGTGACATTTCGTATATGACTTTTCAAAATTGGTATGGCCATTATGAGGTTTTGGTAATGTCATTTGGGTTGACTAATGCTCCAGTCACATTCTTGAACTTGATGAATAAAGTGTTTCTACAATACCTTGATATGTTTGTGATTGTGTTTATCGATAATATGTTGATTTACTCACGAAGTGAAGATGAGCATGTAGATCATTTGAGAATTATGTTGCAAGTCCTCAAGGACCAAAAACTATCTTCAAAGTATAGTAAATGCAAGTTTTGGTTGAGATCCATGGATTTTCTTGGTCATATTATTTCTTGTAAAGGTATTAAGCTAGACCCTAAGAAGGCGGATGCAATAAAGAATTGACCTTGACCTTTATCCCCTTCAGATATTGAAAATTTCTTGGGTTCGGCCGAATATTATAGAAGGTTTATGGAATAGTTTTCTTTGATTGCCTATTTATTGATTACATTAACCCAAGAGAAGGTTATTTTCTTATGGTCGAAAGCATGTGAGAAGAGTTTTCAAGAATTGAAAGATAAGGTTACCTCCGCTCTGGTGTTGACTTTACCGGAAGGGTCTGATGGGTTTGTTGTTTATTGTGATGCTTCAAGGATTAGA
This sequence comes from Solanum commersonii, assembly GCA_029007595.1. Classification (NCBI taxonomy): domain Eukaryota; kingdom Viridiplantae; phylum Streptophyta; class Magnoliopsida; order Solanales; family Solanaceae; genus Solanum; species Solanum commersonii. The sequence goes on along the minus strand of JAJTWQ010000166.1, from coordinate 1,008,888 downwards.
TTAGGGTGTGTTGCTATGTAAAATGGGAAATTTATTGGCTATTCCTCACGGAAACTTATGATTCACGAAAAGACTATGCTACCAATGATTTTGAACTAGTGGAAGTTTTTTTTGCCTTGAAGATTTGGAGGCATTGCTTGTATGGTTTCCATGTTGATGTCTTTACTAACCACAAAGTTTGCAATACATGTTCAAGAAAAAGGATCTAAATCTTCAACAACGTAGATGGCTAGAACTCTTGAAACACTATGGCATGAGTGTCATTTATCACCCGGGCAAATCCAATATTGTGGCAATGCCTTAAGTTGGTTGTCGATGAGTAGTGTTTTACATGTTGAAGATGATAAGAAAGAATTAGTTCATGATTTCAAAGACTAGGTTATCTAGGTGTTCATTTGGTATATTCCGATGAGGGTGGTGTTGTTGTTCAAAATGGTTTGGCATCATCTTTTGTGTTGGGTGTTAAAACAAAGAAATGTCTTTATCCAAGTTTGGTTGAGTTAGAGGAAGCAGTGCTTAAAAATTCTATTGAGGCTTTCTCCCAAGGGGAGATGGTGTGCTTCAATAGCAAGTTCGTTTATGTGTTCCTAATGTTGATGATTTGAAGGAACAAATTTAACGAAAGCCCATAGTTCTTATTATTCTTTTTACTCAAGAGACACAGGATGTATCGTGACTTGTGGGAGGTCTATTGGTGGAATGGAATGAAGAAAAATATTGTAGAATTTGTGGCTAAGTGTCCTAATTTTCAACAAGTGAAATTGAAGCATCAAAAGCCGAGAGGTTTGTCCTAAGATATTAGTTTTCCTACTTTGAAGTGGGACGATTTGATTATGGACTTTATTTTTGGTTTACCCTACACTCGGCGGCAACATGACTCTATTTGGGTTATTATGGATCATATGAAGAAGTCTGCTCATTTCATCCCCATCAACGTTTCATATTTTGAGGAAGATTATGATACGTTGTATCTAAAGGAAATGGTTAGGTTGCATGGAGTATCACTATCGATTATCTCTGATTGTGTTATCCAATTTACTTACATATTTTAGAAGTCTTTCCCAAAAGGTCTTGGTGCCCATGTCAAGCTTAGTATGGCCTTTCATCTTCCAACCGATAGGAAACCAGAGCGTACTATCCAAACTATGGACGATATGTTGAGAGATTATGTGATTGACTTCAAGGGTAATTGGGATGATCATTTGCCTTTAATTGAGTTTGCATATAATAATAACTATCATTCAAGTACTGGTATGGTTCCATTTGAGGCTCTTTATGGTAGGAGGGGTAGATCTCCTATAGGTTGATATAAAGTTGGTAAGGTTTCTTGGATAGGGCGTGAGTTATTTCATAATGTTATGGAAAAGGTTCGACCTATTGGAGAAAGGTTGAAAAATGGCTCCAAGTCAACCAAAGTCCTATTTCGATGTTAGAAGAAGAGATCTTGAGTTTGGTGTTAATGATTGGGTTTACTTAAAATTTTTACCTATGAAGGGTGTCATGAGGTTTGGTAAGAAAGGGAAGCTTAGTCCTCGTTATGTTGGTCTTTATCAAGTTTTGAGGTGGATAGGCAATGTGGCATATGAATTAGACTTGTCGTCCAAATTATCATCGGTGCATCTGGTATTCCATGTGTCCTTATTGAAGAAGTGTATCAGATATGCAACCTCGATAGTGCCTTTATAAAGTCTTTGTGTAAAGAAAAGTCTTTTGTATAAAGAAGTTCCAGTTGAGATTTTGGACCAGCAAGTTTGATAGTTGAGAAATAAAGAAGTTGCATCCGTAAAGGTTTTGTGGAGGAATCAAACTGAGGCTAAAATGATGTCCTATATCCTCATCTCTTTGCTTCCGATCCTTCTCTAGCTTGAGGTATTTTGTTCATCCTTATGTTTCATTCATTCAGATTCATATGTCTTAGCCATTCTCATGTATTCCATATGGATGATTCTATGTTTTATGAAATGAGATTTTAGTATGTTTTAGCTTAGAGTTGATTTTCCTCCTTGGTCATATGTTTTATGTGATTGTATTCATGTTGGGTTGGTTGATCTATTTCCCCTACCCCTTTTATTCTAGATTGAGTCCCCACTCGAGGATGAATGTTTCTAAGGGGGAGATATTGTAATACCTTGGATTTTTGTAAAAAAGGAAAATATAGCATTTGTGGCTACTATTATGTTCAACGGGTCCAGCTAAAGAAGCTTTTACAGACAGTAGAAGACATATATAGAAAGTGGGTTGAATTTTTGGAAAAATCAAGTTTTAGTATCTTATTCTATGGTCAACCAGGACGGTCTGTCAAAATCTTTACGAGTCGCAGTTAGGTCTCATACGAAGGTCCAAGACTTAGTGAAATTTTAAGGTCAAAGCTGAGTTCTATGGTTGGGGTGTACAGACCGTAGAAGGTCCTACAAGCCATAGACCACTCTTGTCAAAATATGGATTGAAACTAGGCTCCAGTACTTTGTCTAAGTTGACCAGTATGGACTGTACATTGTACAGTCTATAGGTCACACACGTAGAGTAGTCTATCAGTTCATTTTCAAGGTTTTTAGGTCTTTTCCTTAAGTGTTTAATACCTAAGCTATGTCATTTTGACCCATATTATAAGCCATATATTTCCTAAAACTACTCGTTCTAAATCAATCTCCTAAACCCCAAATTCCCTACCATATTCGTCCCCTTTAACTCCCTCAAGCTAAGGAAGAAGAAGCTAGGGTTTCAACCAAGGATCTTCAATTCACAATTGTTTCTGGGCTTTGATCATTAAGGTATGTTAGTATTCACCAATGAAATCCTTTCCTCCATTGGGTTCCCACGGATCCGAATTTCACAAGTTCAATTCTTAATTCAAAGTTAGGGTTTTTCTCAATTTCTATGAGTTCTTCTAAATTATGTTTCAATTAGCTATTTTCTATCTTCTATTGAATGAATTGAAGTGATTACATGTTTTTGAGTTGAATTCATATGAACATATGCATGATCTATGATCTATGACTATGAACACATTATTAAATATATGAACTATAAAATATGAATATATTAGTATATGAAGATATGCATTTTTATGAAATTGGTGTATATGACTTGAAGATGCTTTTAGATGGAAGTATCAATGAAATTGTGTAATATTTCAGACTTAGGGTTTCATAAGGTTGAAATATTTTCTCACCTAAGTTGAATTAAGATTTAAATAGCTATTCTAAATGAATTTAGCTTGAATTAGCAGCTTAATTGTGCCTTTCCATGGGTTATGAAATGAATATAATTGATGACTATTCTATGGATTTTACTTAGTACAAAAAGGATATGGAGATGGAAGTTGTCCCATTAGTAGAGAGAGGGTTTCTAGTAGCAGTCTCCTTGTCCCTTGATGCTTATCGTGACCAATGACACGTGTTATAGTTCGGGTGTCTACGATCTTACAATAGTATAATAACCCAACCAAGGGTTGTGATCGTCCCAAGGGAGTGGTTTTGAGAATTTATAGAAAAATAAAATTTCGTTGCAACTAGTAGCAGCTAAAGAAGTTAACGAGTAAAAACATAGTAAATTAAGGGGGTGACACGAAAGTGTCAAATATCAAATTGGGGGTTTTAACACAAGTAAGCAAAAATAGTAAAAATAACAAAGAAAATCTAACAATGGGAGAGGGATTCTTGGGATGTGACCAGAATACGGGTTAATCTAAATTATTGGGTGCATGATTTCGATAGAGAATTTATAGAGTAATAGTGACTAGGCTAAGCTATATGTGGGAATAAATTCTCTCTCGAGCAACTTACCCCGTTTCAAATGGGTTCCTCTCAAACACCCACTTGCCGCATGAAAACCAGCCTACACCTTACCCCACTCACTCTCTTGAGATGAGTGTTAGGATATGCGACTAGGGCTCAACCACAACTACTAGGTGAAATCACCATTAAACTACATTTAATCTATCAACAAGCAAGACCCAACAACAATTTAACCCATTTTCACTAAATCACACCCCAAGAATGGGGATTTTTTAGCTACACATCAAGAGATAGAAATTTATATATAAATGAGCTTGCATTCAAATGGGTATGAAGATTAAGTCTTGTTACATGCCAAGAATGAAGAAATAAAGAGACCCAAGTCTAAATCCTTGGAGATGAAACCCTCTTCTTCTTCAAGTTTTCAAAACCCTTTCAAACTTAAAGCAAAATAAAAAGTAGAATTATAATAATTGTTTTTCACACTAAAAATATGATAATAAGCAATAACTCTCAACGAGTATTTATTATTTTCAAAAAATCTATATTGCAGCGGACCATTCCGCCACATAAGTCAAAATTGCCGATTAACTCAACGATTCATCCTTTGGTGTAGTTCATCGCCATTTTACACCATCCTTCAGCATCTTCGTGCTCTGGGTCATTGTGTGACATAGTAATGCTTCACATAACTTCTTGGTGATGCGCTGACTGCTCCTTTTTTCCACTGACTTGATCCTTTCCTTTAGGGCTCATCACACTGGAACAAAAGGCGAAGTGAGACCCTTCAGTGACTCGCCAAGTGGACTTGGTGATCCTCAGGCCTTCATTTCTTCATTCTCCTGAGCCTTTTCATTCGTTTTTGCGATGTAGTGTCGATGCTTTCCTAAAAATTTCACATACCTGAAACTTAAGGGTGTTCATCAGATATGGAGATAAAATAAGCATTTGAGGACACAATTTATATTAAAATATATCCCTAAATGAGTCCAATTTGTGGACTCATCATCCCTAAATACGTTCCCCTGTAATATGTCTAATCTAGTGGATTCTCTTAAACTAGAAGTTTATTGTCCTTACCTTGGCAAGTAGGACATCTCTTTTCTATGTGGAATAAAAACTGGATTCCATGTCTTAGCTCACATGGTCAATGTCGGTTAATGGCAAAGATCCCACAATAATAAAGTAGGTTACTTTCAAAGTATCTCACCAAGTTCTTTATATATGTTGAGCTTGCATTAACCATGATTATGATCAGTATTTTCTAAATCTTATCTTATGATTTAGCTTGGTCATTGTATGTCATGAAAAGTCATTTTAGCATGATTTCACATCATTTATGCATTGCTGACACACTTATTACATTCTATTTGCTAATGCATACTTGTGCTTACATTGTTTCACTAATGTAGGGTCCAACACTTTTACCACACATACTTTTGGCTAGTGGATCTCCCTTGTCTACTTCAAAGATTTGTGAGTCGTCATGTTCCCAGGACCAAGAAACTTTTATTGCTTTTCTTTATTTCTATTTTTAGACATTGTACGTGGTGTATGAGTTACATCCCAAGCACTTATTTGGATGTATTAGATGGCTTCTTGAGACTATGTTAGCCTTCAACTTTGTCAAACTCTCTTATGATAAGGAAATGATTATTTTGAAATCCTTATTTCTCTTATCTTGAATGATGTACACTAACTAACCTGTGTAGGCCCTTTCACGGTTCTCTACATCATGTTACACCATGGGTATGCTTTGGGACGTGACAAAAGATCTCTTTGAAAGAAGCAAATTATATTATTAATGTACGTACAATAATTCTATTATCTAACTCCCACCATTATGTAATTAATGATCTCGTACCTCCATAATATTGCTCATGATTTTTACTATTGATCATTTTTGTTATGATTACAACAACCTTAAAACCATGATTATGTCATAGTCCAAGTCTTTGAGATGTGATGTATGAAACACTTTACAGAAATAAGAAATTTATGTATGATATATTTAGTTCGAGATGAATTTTGTGTGGTAAGTGTTGTCTCATATCTTTTGAGTGTTTGATTTGGGATTTCTTTGCTTGTTTGTTGTGTTGGACGTCTTAGGCCTCGAATGGTGTTTAATTTTGGAATAGAAGTTCGAGGAATAGTTTAGGACTTCTTGACAGAGTTAATTATGGAAATTCTAATGTGGGTCCCACAATTCTCATTTGAGTCTAAAATTAGTATTTTTCTATTTTATGTGATTCTACTGTCTAAACGACTCTACTAACATTGTAATTTTATTTTTTATAATGTGGCAGTGTTTGGAGGCCGTTCAAAACGAAAAAAACTTTTGCCTTGTGATTTGGAGCAAGTGCGGTCGACCTACACGTAGGCTTAACCTTGCTTTTTAATTAGATTTAGCATTAATGTGTAAATTCATGATGTGCCTAGTTATTCCTATTTTTCTCCTTATAAACCATGTTTTAAGATTGATAGATATTGTCTCGACGTTAGTACTGTGTTAGTTTGGGTTATATGTGTGTTGGTGCATGATATGTAATTTACTTGTGCCATTACTTGTTTTCTGGAAAAAAAATTAGACCTTAGTCTAGAATAGCTGGGTGGCTTATGCCCCTGGGAGTGGACTTGCTGGCTGGGTGGCGGCCTTGATAAGTGAGATTCTCTACGTACTCGATACGCCCCCGTGTCACTTTTGCTAGCTGGGTGACTTACTCCTCTTGGATAGACTATTTAATTGGGCGGTCTGGGTTGATTATCACTCTTTTGTTAATTGGGCTGAGAGTTGACTGGTTCTCACTTATATAGTTACTTGGGTTGGGATCCTGGTTGATGTTCTTCAATTTAGATTTGGGTTACTCTTCATTCTTGTAGTCTTTGTATTTTGTGTACCTATAAGTGTTATACGGTCCATCCGGGTTTAATGTAAACTTGCACACGAGTGTACCTTCTAGGCTTATGGGGTCTAGTTGAGTTTAGTTTAGCTGTATTGAGATTCTCTTTTGGTATGATCGTGTGTTTCTTTTCATACCCTCTTTGACTATTTTTATGTCAAAAATTTATCTTTTTAGATTTTCTGTATCTTTCTTGATCAGTCGACCTATGATGCCTACCAAGCACCTTTGCTTTGGTAGTGATGCTACACTTTGCATCTTTTCTTGATATAGGTCTTAGTACTAGCTACTAGCAGTGATTATTCGTGCCATCTTTTGCAGCTTATGGATATTAGAGATGAGGGTGAGAACTTGGCATCCTGGATCAACTTATCTCCTTATATATATATATATATATATATATGTTATCTAGTATTTTCCTTTGAAATGACTTGTTCTGGTTCACTTTCTAGACTTGTAATTTTTTCATATTAGTAAGATCTATACTTGTGACTTCTAGATTCTTAGAGGGTTTCCATTGTATATAGCTTTTGGTTTGCTTTTATTTCAGTCTTTTCTGATTATTGATGATATTTTCTATTAAGTTCTACCCTTGTACTAATTATTTCTCATTTTGGATACGTGTTGGCTTACCTAATGGTGGGTTATAGTAGGTTCCATCATAACTCGAGAACTCAGGTTGTGACAAGTTGCTATCAATCCCCAGGTTAACCTATATCACTTTTAAAGAGATAATGCCTCGTAGAGTCCTACAAATTGATATAGAGTAATGCCTGCGACCTATTTTTTTGGAGGATACCGGGTTTCATTAGGAATTCTTCTCTTTTTGAATTGCTTTAGTGTAGTATCGTTATTGGTTTCTTGAAATCTCACTTATTTCACTCTTTTCGTAGGATGGCTCGTACACATCTCGTGGCGGCTTGGGGTAGGGGTCGACTTACCTTACCTAATAGGAGTGTAGCACCACCCCCAAATAGAGAGCAGGGTCTGGAGCTCGTAGTGGACCCTCCAGCATCCCATGTTCCAAAGCAGCCGGTTGGGTCAAGACCACCTAAACCAGTTGTGGCTTCTGATCATCAAACAACCATTGCTCAGCTTCCAAATGTTCTCAGAGGCATGCTGAATTCCCTAATACTATCACCTACATAAGTACCGACATTTGCGCCTATGCCAGGTCAGCAGGATCAACCAACATCAGAGGCACCTTGGGCTTATGTTCCACTTGGGGGTGCCCATCCGATGATTGCGGCCGGAGTTCTTCTCTTAAATGAGTAGAAGATACTCTGAGTGTTCTTGAGACTTCAACCTCTGAGGTTTTCTTAGGCTCTGGGTAAGGATGCACATGAGTTTTTGACTAATTGATGGGAGCGGCTTCATACTTGGGATCTAGTAGAGCTGAGAGGAGCCAACTTCAATGCGTATTAGTTTAATGGTTTAGCTAGGATTTGGTGGCGTACCTTTTTTAAGATCGGAGTTGCTGGGTTTCCTCTGGTCACCAGGACTTTTTTCTAAGAGCTTCTTTACCAGATTCATCTCTCACAACGTCACATATCATCTTAGGATTTAGGTCTCTAGGTTAGAGCAGGGCCATATGTCTGTGTTTGAGTAGAAGGTAAGATTTACTAGCTATCTCACCGTGCTACTATGATTCTACGTATTGAGGAGGAGAGAGTTCGATGCTTTTTTTGTGGACTAAGACTACAACTACGGATTGAGACTTAGTCTATGGTCTTTTTGCATCGCTACTTTTAAGATGTTGTTGACCACACCCATACTATTAAGCAACTTTGTCATGAGGCCCAACGGAGGAGCGACAAGAGAGCTAGATTTAAGGGTAGCTACAGTGGGTCCTAATCTAGGGCCAGAGATGCACATAATAGAACTCGACAGCGCTTCTAGCAAGGTCAACCTCATTGTCCTGTTCAAGCCTCATTGCAAAGTTTAGAGGGTGACTGGAACAATCGGAGTGTGGTTTGATCTAGTCAAAGCTGTGGCCCCAAGCTAGTGCTTTAGCCTATCATGGTCATTCTCCTCAGAGAAGATCATATTCGAGTTATTTTTTATAATGGGGAGTTGGATTATTGGGACAGAGATTGCCCTTTGCATATACGGATTGCTCCAACTTCACATGTAGCTCCACCAGCAACACCTCTAGCAAGGGGTCAAGATCAAGACAGTCACAATGGACAATAGGGTATTTAGGGTGGTCCCCGAGGAGGCAGGTTAGGTGGCATGAAAGATGGTCAATCTAAAGGCAGATAGGGCCATCTCTATGTAGCTCCAGCGAGCGCAGAGGCTGAGGCATCAAACAATGTGATCACATGTACAATTCTTTTATGCCATCTGCCCACCTCAGCTTTATTTGATTCAGAATTTGCCTATTTTTATGTGTCTATGTAATACGCATCTCGTATAGGTATGATTTCTAAGCCTATGGCTGTGTGGTTTCGTGTGTGGACTTTATGGTTGAGTGCTTAGTATAGGATCATGTGTTTCAATATTTCCTAGTAACTATCCAGGGGCGTGATTCCTGACTTGACCTTATATTACTAGATATGCTTGATTTTTATGTGATTATGGGTATGGACTTGTTATCCCCCTATCCAGCTGCCTTATATTATTTCTCTAACACCATTACCTTAGCCATTCTTAGTGTTCCTCTAGTGGTGTGGCATGGCTCTATTAGTAGCACACCGATTGGAGTCATCTCCTTTGTTCAGGGTCAAGGGCTAGTGGCTAGCGGGTGTATGCCTTATTTGGCCTATGTGCATGATGTGATTAGGGAGGTCCTTTAATTGGATTCAACTCTATTTGTTCATGAATTTGTAGATATGTTTTTACTGACTTTCGTGGCCTACCTCTAGAGCATGATATTGATTTTCCTATTAAGCTTGAGCTAGGTACTCGACGTACCCATATTATTTCGTATCAGATGGCTCTGCCATAGCTCAAGGACCTCAGTGCTGAACTTCATGATCTCTTTGATAAGGGGTTTATCAGGCCTAGTGTTTCACATTGAGGAACTCCCATTCTCTTCGTGAAGAAGAAGGATAGTTTGATGCATATGTGTATTGACTATAGACAACTGAATAAGGTGAGAGTGAAGAACCATTACCCCATGCATAAGATTGATGATCTTCTTGACCAACTTTAGAGTGTGTAGTGTTTTTGAAGATTGATCTGAGGTTTGGTTTCCATAACCTAAGGATTAGGACAGCGCACATCCCTAAGACCACATTTAGGACCGATATGGCCACTATGAGTTCCTGGTGATCTCTTTTATGTTGACTATTTCCCCTGCAATCTTTATGGACTTGATAACGTGGGTATTCAAGTCGTATCTTGATTTCTTTGTTATTATGTTCATAGATAATGTTCTGGTATACTTGCGAAACAATATTAATCATAAGCAACATCTAATGATTGTGCTATAGACATTGAGAGATCAATGGTTTTATGCCAACTTCTCAAAGTGCAAGTTTTTTCTTGAGTCTATAGCATTCTTGGGGAACGTTGTGTTGCATCATGGTAGATCTGGCGAAGATTGAGGCTATTTGTGATTGGTTTAGGACTACCTAATTTACTGATGTTTAGAGCTTTCTCAGATTGGTAGGCTACTACAGAAGGTTTGTGGAGGGCATATTTACAACTGCAGTACCTCTGACCCGGTTGACTCGTCTCGATGCTCTTTTTGAGTAGTCTGAGGACTGTGAATGGAGCTTTTGGAAGCTCAAGGATTTGCTAACTACTACTCATGTATTTACTCTTCCAATTGAGGGTGAGGGATTCATGGTTTATTGTGATGCATCCGGCGTTGGCTTGGGTTATGTTTTGATGTAGTGGGGTTGGGTTATTGCTTATTCATTGAGGTAGCTTAGGCTACATGACATCGATTATCACACTCATGACTTCAATTTTGCGATAGTAGTTTTTGCGCTTAACATTTGGAGGCATTACCTCTATGAAGTTTGTTGTGAAATCTACATTAATCACAAGATTCTTTTGTACATCATGAGCCAGTGGGACCTTAATCCGAGGAACCATCATTGGGTTAAGATTTTGAAGGACTATAATCTCTCTATTCTTTACCATTCGAGTAAGGAGAATGTTATAGCGGATGCCTTGAGTTAGAAGACAATGAGTATAGGTAGTCTAGACTTTCTATCTACTATAGATCGACCTGTACCTTTAGACATTAAATCCTTCTCTAATTAGATTGCTCAATTGAATATTTCAAATTCTATGCGTGTCTTTGTCTATTCGGGAGTTCATTCCTCTTTACTTTGATCATATCTGTAGCCATCACTTGAGGATGAGGCCTTGGTGGTACTTTGAGATTGAGTGTTAGTAGGTGATGCTAGTAAAGTTGCCTTGGATTTATATGGGATTTGAGGTTTGTAGGCCATATTTTTGTTCTAAGAGTTGGGGGTTTGATCTAGCTATTTCTTCGTGAGGCCAATAATTCTAGATACTCTATCCATTCGGGCACCGCAATGATTTATCATGACTTGAGGCAGCATTATTGGTGGGGCAGCATGTGGAGAGGTATTGCAAACTGTGTGTCCCGTTGCCTTAGTTGATAGTAGGTAAATGATGAGTAAAGTGGGAATTATGGGTCTAGAGTTAACGAAGGTCCTCAAGATTTCATTGATGAGGTTTATAAGATATTGGGAATTATGGGTATCAGTTCAGTAGAAAAGGTGGAATTGGCCGCTTATCAACTTAACAGTGTTGCTCTAGTTTGGTTCAACTAATGGAAACAAGAGAGGGCAGTAGATGATGGTCCTCTTAATTGGGAGAAATTTAAGGTGCTTTCCTTAATAGGCTCTTTCCCCTTGAGATGAAGGAGGTACAAGTACTTGAGTTCATTTACCTTTGTAAAGGGGATATGAGTGTTAAGGAGTATGCTTTGAAATTCATACAATTGTCTAAATATGCACCCACTATGATTGTCGATCCAAGGGAAAGGATGAGTAAGTTTGTATCGGGTGCTTTCGACTTGGTTGTCAAAAAATGCCTAACCGCAATGCTTGTTAAGGAGATGGAGGCCTCCTAGTTGAAAAAGGGTAAGAAAGGATAATGGTGATTTCCCACATTTAAGGTCTGATGGAGGAAATTGTTCTCAAGGAAAGGGTTCTAGTGAGCAAATGTGACCCGAGTGTTAGGAGCGTGGGAGAAGATATTAGTGTGAGTGTCTGGATGGTTCAAATTCATGTTTTGGTTGTGGCAAGATTGATCACAAGAAAAGGGATTTTCCTTCGATTGCTGGAAATAAGGGAGTTAATCATCGATGGACGCAACGCTACCCTTCCTCTAGTCCTAATGGTGGTCGGAAAAAAGATAAGTTTTATGTTCTTCAAACTCAACAATATCATGAGGGTTCCCCAAATGCGGTAATTGGTAAGTTATGGTCTTTTAGCTTGTGGTTACACATTGCTTGATATTGAGTGTTTGATTGGCTATTTGTTGGTAAGATTCCATGTATGGTGATTGTCTGTAAAGTAGTCCTTGAAATCCTTGTGGAAGCTCCTTTAGTGTTTACTTATATCAATGGTTTCATGGTTATTAAGACATTTGTATTCTGCTTGGGTTGAGGGAGCTGGATTTGAAAGAACTGAGGAGGTTTGCTCCAAAGGGAGAGATAATGTGCTTCATGGTTGGAACGTGAGTGGTACTATGCTGATTTTGGAAGAGTTCTTTGTTGGGTTTGTGAAAGGTCAGAGGCGATGAGATTTCTTAGTATCACTATTAGGCCTTAGCCCCTCTGGCTCACTCTTTAGGATTCGTGCATCTTAGCCATCCTCATGTTTCCTCATGCATGCATGTTCAAGAAAAAAATGATTTGCAAAGATATAAGTTAGCTTAATTGATTGCTTCATGTTTATGTGCAATTGAGTATGATTTGCATATAGACCTTATGAAATGGTGTTTTGAACATGTTTTAGCTTTGAGTCGAGGTTCCTCCTTGGTTATGTGCAATTTGATTAATGATTGGGTTGATAGTTTCTCTCCTACTATTTTCGTGCTAGTTTACATTCCATTCGAGGATGAATGTTCCCGAAGAGGAGATATTGTAACACCTTGGATTCGTGAAAGACCATAATGGGGTCAATCAGGCAAGTCACAAGCCCAAAAGTGAACCATGGGACCCTCCATGATGCCCTAGACTGTAACACCCTAGAAATGTAATGACCTAAACTAGAGTCTAACATGTGGTCAAGTACCCTAAATAGGATTAACATGAGGATTTGAGTCCTAATATAACTTCCCTAAGTTAGTAATAAGGTGTTAGTCACTAAATGTCAAGCCATGACCCCCCAAGGACCAACCAAGGCTCTTTGAGGAGGTCCTTAAATTGCAGCAAAAAAAGCTTCCTGAAGGCAATCACCTATGAGAGGGGCACCCACACCTCGTGGGTGGACTCACTCCTCGTAGGTGGGGGTCATTAGCCAAGACTTAGTCTTCCCCGAAACTCCCCCAAATCTCCAAGTTTTAGTCACAAACCACGCTTGTACATTACGGTCCGTGGACTTACTCACGCCTCGTAGGTTAGGGCTCGTGAGTGAGGCTTTGACCAATGCCAAAAGACCAGCCTCAAAACCAACCCACGAGTGACCAGTACGGTCCGTGGGTCCATCCACGCCCCGTAGGTAGGGGTCGTGGATGGGGTCTGCAAAAGCTGTCTTGAGCTCGGTCAAGCGATGGTTAGGTTTGTAAATTATAAATCAATTAATTAATGATGGGGACAGTTATTATTAGTTATTTTAGACCTATACAAATACTTCTTAGTCATTAAACTCCACTTAACACCTCATAACTCACAAGACTCAAAACCAACTCTCCTCTCCCAAAAATTCTCTCTAGGACTCCATTGTAGAGCCAAGGCAAGGTCAAGCTAATGGATCCAAGAACCAGCCTTTCTTCTCCAATTTCTTGTGGAAATCAAGCTAAGGTATGGATGATTTTCATCCTTGGGTAGCTATCACCCAAGGTGCCCCTTCAAACTATGTTTTTAAGACTTCAAAACCTAGGGTTTTCAATCTACATCATGAGTCTTATTCCAAAACGATTTCAATTGTTTAATTATGGTTTATTATAATTGGTTATGATGATTTATGGTTGGATTAATGGAGTATTGATGAAAATCTCCTATGGACCCATGATTCCCCTTTCTTCCTAAATTATGAACTAAGGTGTGATTTGATTGATCATGAAAGCTGGACAATTGATTATGTTTACATGAATTTTGATATTGAATCATGATTTCCCTTACATAATGTTGTGATTTAAAGAAGTTAGGGCTGAATGTGATTTATAGCTTTGAAGGGAAAATTGCTAGGGTTTATATATGTTGATGAAGATTCTATATGAACTCATGATTCACCTATGTAATGATGATCCTACGACTATTGTGTATTGGTGGTATTGATGCAAGATCCTTCTCCCCTACACCTTTACAAATGAAAATGCTTGAAAGGACTATGCTTATGATATTAATGTTGTGTCGATTAAAAGGTCATTCTCATGAAACACTATGAATATGATGTGAAAGGTTTATTCACATACTAAGGATTCTAAGGGTGGAAGGCTATTCTCACCTAAAGAATCCATGAGCTACCATTATACTTTCATGGTTTGAGTGCTAGGCATTCTTCCATGAACGTGAATATAAAGTAAAGACTTAACATGATTATTAAAGGGAATTAAGCTTAGCACAGAGATGATAGGAGCATGAGATGGAAGCCTTATACCTCAGTTAGTCCAGGTTTCAGTAGTAATCTCCCTATCCCATAACTATGTGCCTTAGCTATTGGATCCACCTATAAGCTAAACATGTTAGTTCTATTTTAGGCAAGTAGAACACCTCTTTTCAGTGTGGGTTCACGTCACTGGAATCCATGTAGCTCACATGGTCTATGTCGGTTAAGGTTGTATTTCCCTACATGACAAGAACATGATCCATGATATGACAAGGAGAAGAATATGAACTATGAACTAGAACATGAGTCATGGGGCTATGAGATTTTATTTATGCATTGCACAAGTAAGCTTTGAGAGTGATTGTGGTATGTGCTTGATGACATGATGCTTTATGAGTTAATGTAAGCTTTACATAAATATGTACCATGACTATGAACCATGAAAATGAACCATGAATAAGAACATGAACATGAATATGAGCTATATCCATGACTTCATAGTAAGCTTGCTTAGTATGAGTGGGGGTATGGGACTTTACTTATACATTGCACAAGTAGATTTATAGAGGGGTTATGGTGTTGTTTAATTATGACATGATGATGTATGAAACTATGTATGCATGATATGAATTGATGTAAGAGTGAATTCCTTTATTGTGAACAATGAACATGAATGCCTCTTTGACTATGAGTGTTGACTATGGATGAGGTCAAGATACGTTATGCATGATTACGGTAACCAAGGGTTGGTTATGGTATGATTTGACCTTCTTATTACTCTAAATGTGCATGATGGATTTTAAACTTGAAAAAGGCATGATTTCAACTAATTGTCCCTTTTATGCATGTTTTAAGGATTTTTTATGCATGGCACCACACTTAGTACAATGAATTGTGCTAACCCATTTTCTCTACATTTTCTTATAAGTGTAGGTTCTGATAGTTGAGACACATTTCTCCTTTCAAATGAAGCTTGAATTTATTATTCCCTAAGCTTGGTGAGTCCTCAAGTTCAGGACAAATTATCCATTTCTAGCGTTCTATTGTACTTTCTATTTTCAAGAATTTTGATGGAAAAGGGCTATGTCCCTAAGATTGTACTTTGTGGTTTTAGATGGTGTATAAGACAAGGTCTAGACTTTTATGATTTTCTTTTATGGAAAGACTTCTATTGTACAAGTTTTAATTTTTTCCGCATCATTACCATGTCTTATGTTATGAATATAATAAGGGCTAGTATGAGACTCCTTCGGGGTCAAGTACGTTGTGTTACGTCTAGGAGGTACCCTTGGATCGTGACAAACTTGGTTTCAGAGCATAAGGTTTTGGGAATGATTTTAAGTTGATGTCTCATGAACCACGTCTAGTAGAGTCATGTTCATTAGTGTGAAGCGCGCCACACTTATGAGTGAGAGGCTATGAGATATTTAGGAACTTTCACTTCTTTTATTACAATTTAGTGGTGCTTTGGAGTCCTAACTTTATGAAGTCCTTTTTCCTAACCCTTCTCTTGTGTGTATAGGTTATGAATACAAAAAGGGCTAATTCAAGGAGGACGGAGAAAGAGAATGTGAATGAGGTAGTTCCTCCCCAAGCTCCTCAATCCCGTAATGATGATGGGGCTATGAATAATGTGGAGATAAGGGTGACTCTCCAAACATTGACTCAATTTATGACGGTTCAAACTCAAGCCGTCACCAATCAAGCCCAAGCTATAACGGCCCAAGCCAACCGAGATATTGGGCCCTGGGTAAACCCTAATGTGAACACTATGGCCTCAAGGTTGAGTGACTTTACTCGAATGAGCCCTCCTATGTTCTTTGGTTCTAAAGTTAACGAAGACCCACAAGAGTTTGTGGAAGAGGTCTACAAAATTGTGGATGCTATGAGGGTGACTTCTATTGAGAAAGCAAAACTAGTCGGGTACCAATTGAGAAAGCTTCCTGAAGGCAGTCACCTATGAGAGGGGCACCCATGCCTCGTGGGTGGACTTACTCCTTGTAGGTGGGGGTCATTAGCCAAGACTTAGTCTTCCCCGAAACTCTCCCAAATCTCTAATATTCAGTCACAAACCACGATGTACAGTACGGTCCATGGACCAACTCACGCCCCGTAGGTGGGGGCTCGTGAGTGAGGCCTAGACCAAGGCCAAAAGACCAGCCTCAGACCCAACCCACGAGTGACCAGTATGGTCCGGGGGTCCATCCACGCCCCGTAGGTAGGGGTCGTGGATGGGGTCTGCAAAAGGTGTCTTGAGCTCGGCCAAGTGAGGCTTAGTTTGTAAATTCTAAATCAATTAATTAATAGTGGGGATAGTTATTATTAGTTATTTTAGACCTATACAAATACTTCTAAGTCATTAAGCTCCACTTAACACCTCATAACTCACAAGACTCAAAACCAACTCTCCTCTCCCAAAAATTCTCTCTCTAGGACTGCATTGAAGAACCAAGTCAAGTTCAAGCTAGAGGATCCAAGAACGAGTCTTTATTCTCCAATTTATTGTGTAAATCAAGCTAAGGTATGGATTCTTTTCATCCTTGGGTAGCTATCACCCAAGGTGCCCCTTCAAGCTATGTTTTTAAGACTCTAAAACCTAGGGTTTTCAATCTACATCATGGGTCTTCTTCCAAAACGATTTCAATTATTTAATTATGGTTTATTATAATTGATTATGATTATTTATGGTTGGATTAATGGAGTGTTGTTGTATTTTGATGAAAATCTCCTATGGACCCATGATTCCCCTTTCTTCCTAAATTGTGAACTAAGGTGTGATTTGATTGATCACGGAAGCTGGACAATTGATTATGTTTACATGAATTTTGATATTGAATCATGATTTCACCTACGTTAGGGTTAAATGTGATTTATAGCCTTGACGGGTAATTTGCTAGGGTTTGTATATGTTGATGAAGATTCTATATGAACTCATGATTCACCTATGTAATGATGATCCTATGACTATTGTGTATTGGTGGTATTGATGCAAGATATTTCTCCCCTACACCCTTACACATGACCATGCATGAAAGGTCTATGATTATGATATTAATGTTGTGTTGATTGAAAGGTCATTCTCATGAAACACTATGAATATGATGTGAAAGTTTTACTCACATACTAAGGATTCTAAGAGTGATAGGCCATTCTCACCTAAAGAATCCATGAGCTACCATGATACTATGATGGTTTGAGTGCTAGGCATTCTTCCATGAACATGATAAATATAAAGTAAAGACTTAGCATGATTATTAAAGGGAATTAAGCTTAGCACCGAGAGGATAGGAGCATGAGATGGAAACTTTATACCTCAGTTAGTCCAGGTTTCTTATAGCAATCTCCCTATCCCATAACTGTGTGCCCACACAATTCCTTAGCTAGTGGATCTACCTATCAACTAAACATGTTAGTTCTACCTTAGACTAGTAGAACACCTCTTTTCGGTGTGGGTTCATGACACCAAATTCCATGTAGATCACATGGTCTATGTTGGTTAAGGCTATATTTCCCTACATGACAATAATATGATCCATGATATGACAAGGAAAATAATATGAATTATGAAAAAGAACAGTATTCATGTGCTATGATTACTTAAGGGGTTTTACTTAGTGTGAGTGGGGGTATAAGACTTCACTTATGAATTGCACAAATAAGCTTTGAGAGTGATTGTGGTATGTGCTTGATGACATGATCCTTTATGAGTTAATGTATGCTTTACATGAATATGTACCATGACTACGAACCGTGAACATGAACCATGAATAAGAACATGAACATGAATATGAGCTATATCCATGACTTCTTAGTAAGCTTACTTAGTATGAGTGGGGGTATGGGACTTCACTTGTACATTGCACAAGTAGACTTATATAGGGGTTATGGTATGGTTTACTTATGACATAATCATGTATGAATCTATGTATGCATGATATGAATTGATGTAAGAGTGAATTCCTTTATTATTGAACAATGAACATGAATGCCTCTTTGACTATGAGTGTTGACTATGGATGAGGTCAAGATAAGTTATGCATGATTATGGTAGCCTAGGGTTGCTTATGGTATGATTTGATTTTGTAATTACTCTAAATGTGCATGATGGCTTTTAAACTTGAAAAATGCATGATTTCAAGTAAATGTCCCTTTTATGCATGTTTTAAGGATTTTTTATGCTTGGCTCCATACTTAGTACAATTAATTTGCTAGCCTATACTCTCTACATTTTCTTATAAGTGTAGATTCTGGTCGTTGAGAAGCATTTATCCTTTCAAGTGAAACTTGGGTTGGCTATTCCCTAAGTTTGATGGGTCCTCAAGTTCGAGGACGGATTATCCATTTTTAGCTTTCTATTGTACTTTCTATTTTCAAGAGTTTTGATGGAAAATGGATATGTCCCTAAGATTGTACTCTATTGTTTTAGATGGTGTATGAGACAAGGTCTAGACTATTATAATTTTCTTTTATGGAAAGACTTCTATTGTAAAAGTTTTAAATTTTTCTTCATCATTACCATGTCTTATGTTATGAATATTCTAAGGGCTTTTATGAGACCCCTTCGGGGTAAAGTACACCGTGTTACATCTAGGGGGTACCCCTGGGTCGTAAAATTAATGGGCCGTGAATGGGACCATGGTCCGTTAATGGGCTCATAGTAGGTTTCCAAAACCCGGCTGGGCAGGCTTTACCTTGACAGACTCCCAAACGGCCTGTGGTGATGATGACAGGTTGTTAAGTGGCCTAGATGAGAAGGGGTTCTCCTCTAGTCACTGGTCAATGGTCACAGGTGTCTAAACGACTCATGAAGTCCAACACAGACCGTGAAGGAGACTTGATGGACGTAGAGTTTAGGGTTAACATCAAACAATCACATATCGTAGCAAAAAATGAATTAGGTGGCCCATGACCTATCAAATTAAATATCTCTAAATTCTCTTTCCAACGCCTCTGAGTTTGCCTAATTCCAAGATCGAAGTAAAATGTCATGCCCACAATAGTGAAGCCCTTCAGGGCACAATTTCTTCACGACCAGTTAGACAAGCCGTGGTGATCTAGACAGCCCATCTAGGCCTTCTAGTAAGTCAATTTAGCTGTTTAAAGTTTGGAGATTTTGGGTCTTTTCCCAATTGTTTTAACTCAATACTACATCGTTTTACCTTCTACCCAAAGCACTATATAATAATTTTATACCCCCAAATCACCCGAACCCAATTCATTCTCTTAAATTTCCAAAAGTTCATCAAATTCCTCCTCTAAAATATTTCTCTCTCTAAAGAAGAAGAAGAACTCTAGATTTTCAAGATCAAGTCTTCAATTCACCATTTCTTGTGGGTTTTTAACATCAAGGTATAATAGTATTCACCTATGGAGTCTTTTCCTCCATAGGGTTCCTAAATTCTCCAATTTACAAGTTAGAAATCTCTAATTGAAGTTAGGGTCTTTTTCCAGGCCGTGGGTTCCTTTCAATGTCTATCCAATTGATTTTTCATGACTTCTTATGCATGAATTGAAGTAATTGCATATTTTAAAGTTGATTTCCCATGAACCCATGCATAACCCATGATTTTGATTATAAACCATGAAAGATGAATTCATGAAGATATGCATGTCCTTTTGATGAGATTGATGTAAATGAAGTTGAGGATGCATTGACTTTGAAAACATGATGAAGCTTATGAATTCTTGAAAATAATGTATGTTTATGTAAGTATGTTTATTAATCAAGTAAGCTTATAGATTAATATATATATATATATATATATATATATATGTTGTATGAATCTTGTCCACATGACATGAATAACATCTAGATTTTCCCTCAATGCGTTTTGGGCTATTTTCCTAAATTATGTCTTGATTTGTATGGTATATGGATATGCAATCAATGATTATAGATCACGATTTAAAAACTATTTCCATTAGTAGTAGTGCATTTCTAGCATGAAGTGAATGACTATGGGCCTAAAACCTATTATTAAAAGATCATCGATGGTGAAAGGTTTTCTCACGCCTGGTCAAAGGAGCTATCCTATGATGTCTCTAGCTTGGATTGATTGCTTAGTTGTAACTTTCCATGGATGATAATATGACTTTAGATTGGATTGGTTAGTTAATAGTGCCTTTCCATGGATCATGAGACAAGTTAAGATTAATAACTATTTCATGGGATTTATGCTTAGAACCGAGAGGAAATTGTGATGGAAGCTCTCCCGTAATAGAGGAGGAGTTTCTAGTAGCAATCTTCTTATCCCATACCTACGTTCCCCCATAGGATGATGATCTTAAGATAGACATTAGCTAGTGGATCCACGTAAGTTAGAAGTTCATGGACCTACCTTGGCAAGTAGGACACTCTCTTTTCGGTGTAAGAGGAGTACACCGGATTCCATATTATAGCTCACAGGGTATCTATGTCGGTTGAGGCTACTTCCCACAATAATGATGAATTAAGGTTACCTTTAAAGTATCTCACATGTGTTTTAAAGATGATTTAACTTGCATTGACCGTGATTACAATTTATGTTTTCTAAATTTCTTATCTTATGTTTTGACTTGGTCTTTTCGTATAAAGAAAATGTCCTTTTGGCATGATTTCATAAATTTTTATGCATTGCTATCGTACTTGGTACATATTTGTACTAATGCATACTCTTAAACATTGTATAACTAATGTAGGGTCCGACACTCCTATTCCCGATCTTCGTGGCTAGGGATCACTTAGTAGATATTGAAGATTGGTGAGTCCTCATGTTTTGAAGACCGAACCTTTATTTCTTATATTATTTACATTTTTTAGAGATTGCATATGATGTATGGCATACTTCCAATCACTCTTGATGTAACAGATGGCTTTGAGACTATGTTAGAGTTCCGCTTCATTTTTGACAAACTCATTTATGATATAAACTGTCGTTTAAACTTGTCAGATTCTATTAGCTTGTTTACGTATTCTAAATGGAAAGTGTAGGGCCTCTTCTCTTGATGTTGTGGGTGTTGTTGAAGATAATTTAACTTTTCGGGATTTTAGATAGACAAGTGAAGAGGTTGAGAAACAAAGATGTTTGGGTTAAGGTCCTTTGGAGAAATCAACAAGTTGAAAGTGCTACTTGGGAGGCCGAAGCGGACATGCAAAGGCGATATCCTTATCTTTTCCACTCCACTCAAGCTTAAGGTATTGATCTAAGACCTTTATAAAATCTCATGTCTTAAGTTCAGCCCCCATGTCATTGCATACATTCATGTTTAAGTTAACAAGTTCATTGTGGATTTATAACTATGTTGAAGTTTTTGAAATGAGGTGTAAGTGCATTGTTGCATCCTTATGTGGGCTGAATTTGCCATGTCATATTCTTATTCAGGGGTCAAATTGTGTGGGAAATGGGTCTACCCGAATTTTAGAGCAACCGTATCAAAATTCGAAAATCACAAAAAAATGCGATTTTGAGGGTCAACTTTAAAGGGGCATATCTCTTAGCACACAAGGAACTGGAAGGAGCTAAAACTATCAAAATTAAAGCTCTGTGAGTTAGTTTTCCAACGCAATTTGTTTCACCTCATTCGGAGTTCGAACGAAGATGTTATGCGCATTTTTGTAAAACCTGTCCGGCAGAAAATGCAAATTCCAGTAACCGAAAACACTGTTCACCCGCCTCATTTTTTTCTAAGTGTTGGGACGTTTTTTTATAAAAATGGGACATATCCATACTTAGTCATTTAACTTCAAAACATCCAAAAACTCTCTCTAAGCCCTCTTCAAAAATTCCACCAAGATCATCCACCAAATTCAAGAATCCCAAGCTTTAATTCCGAATTCAAGATTCAATCCCAAGCAATTCTCCATTCCAATCTTCATCAAGAATTCTCCAAAGTTGAGGTATGTGGGTTGATTGTGGAAACCTTCCTTTCCACAAGTCCAACCATTTATCCTCTATTTTACTCCAAGTTTATGGGTCCTTATGATCATTTATGAACTCTTGAATTATGGAATTACTACTACACATCCTAGGATTTTGAAGAAGGTTGGACTTAGCACTCTTGAAACACATGATTTTATTTACATGAACAAGTAGCCCACCATATGTTTGATAAAATGCCATTTATAGAATTCTTATGAAATGGAAGGTCCAATGTACGTCCTATGAGACGGATGATTATATAAGTATTGAAATAATGATTCATTGGAATTTGTACCTTGGTCCCTAGCTCGGGGGTGGTAGGCCCGGGTAACTTTGATGGTCACTCACATATACTATGGCCTACTAAATATGATTTTTATATAAGCATCATTATACATATCATCTCATTAATATATGCTATTTTTTTGCCTATGATGTCCATCCATTGAGTAATGTCACCATGGAATCTTTGCGGGAAAAGTGGCCTATAAGCTGGCCTTTCCACCTAGTTTGTCAATTATGCACCATGTGTTTCATATCTCAATGCTTCAGAAGTACATGCCGAATGAGTCCTGTGTTCTTTTTCTTAATTAAGTTGAGTTGGGTCCAAACTTATCTTTCAAGGAAAAGCCTATATCCATTTTGGATAAACAGGTCCAGAAGCTTAGGACCAAGGAGATTGCTTTAGTGAAAGTGTAGTGGAAGCACCATTTAGTTGTTGAGGCGACTTGGGAGACAGAGTCAGATATACGTGCTAGAT
Organism: Solanum commersonii; assembly: GCA_029007595.1. Lineage (NCBI taxonomy): Eukaryota > Viridiplantae > Streptophyta > Magnoliopsida > Solanales > Solanaceae > Solanum > Solanum commersonii. Next base: position 985,893 of record JAJTWQ010000166.1, on the reverse strand, counting down.
ATGCTCAGCTTTTCGAAGCCTCAAGTACTTCCTCTTATTTTATGTTTGATGACGAACATTGTTTTTAGTGGTGTATAGTGTAATGATTCGGTCGGTCATTATTGGAAAATTTCATGAATTTACCATCTTCCCCTCCTGAAAACGACCCCGAGACTTTTGTTATTGAGTTTAGAAAAATTGTTTTAAACATAGAGTTTAGAGTTGATAATTTTGTTATGTTTTGAGTTTGAAAGGCTAAAGTGGATTTTATTATTAGGAAATATGACGACAAAGCCCATCTCCTCAACCCTTAGAAAAGAGAATTCTGCTCTGTAATGATCCTCTTTTGGTTTCCTGAATGATTATTACTAGTCAATTCAACTTAAATATATAATGATCTAATCTTATTTAAAATATTAATATAAAACTTACTTGTTAGCATATGTTTTGAGGAGGCCTTTATCAATCCACTGACAGTACTCATCCATTAAATTTGACAGAGGTTGATAACGAATCCCAAGTCCTTCAAATGAAAAATTTGACGAATATTAGAATCCATTTTCTCTTTGTCTTTCTCACTAGAGCCAAAATTAGTCAAATATGGAGATTGGAAAATCTTTGATGATATCCTTTACCGTGGAACATGGGTCTTTGTATCATCAAGAAAAACAAATTCTTTGCCTGAAATATCAGTGGGTATATGACTATCTGATAGAAGACACTGATTCTCAATAAACTCATGATAACTGAAAACATTCAATGGATGAGTAGCAATGGAAGCACGGAGGCCGGATAGAAGTGCGTCTTTTGCCTCTTGAGTTCCAAAAGAGATTGAAGTTGATGTGGTAGAATCCTATGTGATGTGAAGCAAGTATAATGTATTTTTTATAGTTAATTTATAGTTAATGGAATCTTATTAATAACAAAGGATTTGCATTTTCTTGCAGGACTCCAGAGGCTACTACTGAGATTGAGGGCCTGAAAATAGGAAAAGAAACGTGTATTTGGAAGTTGAAAGTAATGTATCTGGAACGAAGAGACCAAGAAAAAAAAGATTTTTATAATTTTTTAGAATGGTAGGGAAAATTAGAAAATATGGTAAAAAATGAATCTGTAGTAAGGTAATTTATCCTTATTTTTTTAAAAAAAGTAAATATTTTGGTGGGTCATATTACTCTTTGATACCAAATTGTCTTTTGTTTTTGGAGCATAAACATTGATATAACATTTTTTGTCCATAAACTTTTACTAGAAAATCATGTTTTTATATTTGCAATATATGATACATCACGTTAAACAATTAATTAATATATCTACTTCTCGTCTCTTCATATAGTTGCAAGTTTGTTATAACTGATACTAAGAGAACCTTGTTTCTTACTTGTTATATAACCACCGCCTTGCACGACTTGATTCATTCTTCGAACCTTGCTTCTACCTTCCCCCTCTCCCCACTCTATTATATCCCTTTTTTACATAAGTAAATCAACAATGTAATGACTAAATATTATTTAAATTTTTGAATATTACAAGAAAATTGAATCAAAATAAAAGCACACAATTAAATTAATTAAAAACTTAATATGATATCATCGAGATTTAAAAAAATATAATTGAATGGCAAAAAATTCTACTCCCTCTATCCATCTTTATTTCTCCACTATACTATTATGGGATGCCCAACAATATTTTTTCAGTTTATAATATCAATGAACAATTTACCATTTTATGTCTATTTTATCTTTGCTATTAAATATTTATAACACCCTAAAAAATTCTAAGCTACGACCCGAACCATTCTTAATTATTGTATAAGGTTGTATCAGGTGATTCTTAAATTGTTCTTTTGAGTTAAGGTCAATTCTGTAGTGTGTAAATGAATTTGGATATGAATTAATTTCACTAGAATCCCCTAGCACAAACTTGAGTTGAAAGTTTCCTTACCGATTAAGTTTTGATATAAAATTCTAGTTAGGTCAACTTCAAACGATCATGTCTTATAGCATATAATGAACTAGGTGTCTCACTACCTATAAATTAAATGTAATTGATTCTTCTTTCCAGCGCCACAAATTTTGCGTCAGTCTGAGTTTCGAGTAAATAGCTATGATCATTTTACTAATCTGATATAGTGTTGTGACGATTTAGACGGCGGGAAAAATACAAAAAAGGGTCATTTTTGTCTTTTTATCCTAGAAAAACCCTAAACGAATTTCTTGACTCATAAAAGGCCCAAAATAATCAAATTTTCATCTCTTAATCCAACATTCTCTTCTCTCTCAAACCCTAAGACAAAACACTAAGGAAAATAAAAGCATATGAGGGTGTTTGGATTAGCTTAAAATTTGGTCAAACGTACTTTTAAGTCGGTTTTTGATTTGTGGAAGTGTTTCGAAAGAATATAAAAATAACTCAAAATAAGTTAGGAAGTGTTAGGCAAGGTTAAGAATTAATTTATATAAGTTTAAAATGACATAAAATAAGTTAAAACCAAAAGTATTTCTCCCACCTTCTTTTAATTTTTGGACATTGAATTTTCATTTTTGACTTAAAAGCTACTTTTTAAGCCAATCCAAATGGGCTCTAAGACTTCTAAGCAAGATTCTTTCAAATATTTTCAAGATTCTTCTTCAAGTTAAGTCCTTCTATGAGAATTTATTCTTCTCAACTCAAATTCCTTAATAAAATTATTAATCATTAGTATAAATCTTAATTGTTTGCCTAAAGGTTTTCAAGAAACTAATCCAACAATTTCAAGAAAGGTTTTCTTGAACGTTCTTCTTCAAGCTAGAGTTTCAAGTCTTCCAGTAGTGTTCTTCTTCAAGCTAGAGTTTCAAGTCTTCCAATAGTGTTCTTCTTCAAGATTTCTCAAGAACATTGTTCTTCCAAGTTTGTATGACTACTCATAGTATTTGACTAGTTTGTTCTCACACCCTACATCACAATTTAATCATTAAAAAATTAATCTAGGGTTATACCCTTAGGTTTAAGAATTATTGATATGAGTTATATTATTGATTGTGAGTTCTAGCTCCTTGATCATGAGTAGCTATATATATTATTATACATTGAGATTCTTGAGTTATTGTTCATGTTTATATTCCACATGAACCATAATTTTTTAGTTTTGTTGAGAGTCTTTTCAACAAACATCTTTTATCATAAATTTATTTCGAGGAGTTAAAAGTGAGTCCAAGAGTAAACTTTAAAGCATAATTTTGAGTTAAAGTTAAGGGAAGTACATGATTCCCAAATATTTCATTTTTACATGAAGAAAGAGAGTTTTATTTTGAGAAAGGTAAAAGAGTTTTAAGAAAGATTGTGTACAGAGAAGTTACCTCTTGAAGAGACCCTTTCTGAGTAATTATCTCAACCTAGAAAGGGTACTTTTAAAATTAGCACTGATTTATATATATATATATATATATATATATATAAAACACTCACATTCCCTATAAACCATGTACCTAACGTGGGAAAAGATCATTCTGGCTTCCGGGCGACTCATCACTCTTTCTGAGATGCTCTATTAGATGGATCCATGAGTTGAGTTTGTTATATACCCCGACAAGGTATAGGACAGTTCTAGCAGCGTGGGAGAGATACTATATCATCACGAAGCTCATAGTGATGGTTGTCGGTTAGAGAAACTCTCAAGTAAAGTAAAGTATATTTTTATTTATATATTTCAGTTGAATATTTGCTATTATTGCATCCTTATAGTAAGAGCTTAAATGATATTTCATCATGATTTATACTATATTTTAGTTGAGTTACCTTCAGACTTTCAGTTCAGTTATTTATTATTTACCTATATTACGTATTCATATATTAAATGTAGTGATGTCATTTGACCTACATCTTTTTACGATGTAGATTTAGGTACTAGGATCCTTAACGAGAGGTTTGTTGAGATCACTTCATCCTTTCGTCAGCTTTTGAGTGGGGTCTCCTTCCTTCCGAAGGACTCTAACTTTTATGAGTTGTTAGTAGTATATTTTTGAGGTATCTTGGGTCTTGTCCTGACACTCATGTTTATACTCTAGAGGCTGATAGATACACAACTTTGGACAGTCTTAGTTTTAGAAGTTTTATTTAAAACATATGTTTCCTACTCAATATATTCGGAGAGTTTTAGATTCAATAAACTACTGATTAAGCATTTCAATCAGTTTGATGATTACGTATGCTTGAGTTAGTCTTTCGCTTGTAGTCAGTCAGTATGTGTATTCACTTGGGTACCAACAATGGTTCTCAAGTGTTAGCCACATCGAGGTCTAGGCTTGGGTTGTGACAATACTATTCAATTTTCAATATTGCATGCTTTTATTTAATAAGGGTGATGAGGTAAATTGACCTTCACTTTATGCTTCTTAATCCGTATGCCAAGTCAATAGTGGACAACAATTGTTGGACACATGAAGTATTCACCCTTTAATTGAATGGTCTTATTTTTTTAATTTTTTCATTCAATGTTCATTACTATATTGAAACCTACTAATTTAGATTGACGTCTCATAGGGTACAAATACCTTAAACATCTATTAATCTTTGGTATGGAAATTACTATGGAGTTTAATAGAACCAACAAGGTAAGGAATTTGTATTCAATTTCTAGAATCATCGACAAAGTACACATGGCTGACAAACATATCATGGTTTCTCATTTATGCACCAGTGCAATTGGAGCTTTCCAAAAAAGTGTCGATTCCAATTACGCCGGTTCGAAATCATACGGTATGCAATTTCAGTCATGTTAACAACCTATTACTATACTATTTTCGTTCGGTGTTTTTCTTCATTGAAATTGAGTTTGGGTTCACAATAAATTTTTAGTAATATTCATATGGTATACTGCAAATAAGTATGACTATCTCATCCAAAAGCTTAAGGTGGTAGTAAGGAGAGGTTCGAGGATAATGTTTAGTTTCTTAATTATGTATGCAATGTGTAGGATTGTATGCATTGCCTTTTGTGTGATTTGATATAATTAGTTTGTATTTGATGAATTTCTATCATACTATGCTTGGTATAAACTCACATAACACAAGAATAAATTAAAGAAACAAGAACAATGTTTGATGTTAACCTTGAGCTTTGTTTTGGCTCAACGGAGACATTGACTAGAGCTTCTTAAAGATGGTAAGAGTGGGGTTCTTTGGGGATTGGACTAAAGGATATTCGAAGGGTATGTTGAACACTTTGGACTTTTTAAAAAGTAGCTTTTGACAAATTTTGGTGCTTAATCCACAATAATTTTTGTTGTGGTTTCCCTCTTATGTAAGGAGAGGATCAACAACTTACTGTATGCCAAAACATAAAAAGGGTACAATTTGATTTCTTAACCAAACTCATCAAGTATTCATCATGGCTGTCCATGAGTGACACGGGCCTCGCAACAGGTAGAATGTTGCATTACCCTATACCAACTCATACAAACCACCTTTCATTTTCTAAGATTCTCTACGTCAAAAACACCCCTCTGATAGCTAGCCATGCGAAGCGACACACCTTCTTCGACACCATATGAATCTAGACAGAAGTATGTGGAAAACTAACCTCTGTCCTAACTAGTATCTTCTAGCTTCTCATAAAAGGATTTATCTAAGGTCTGAAAATGAGATGTTATACTTGAGATCGCAACTCAAGGAATCACATTTGTCAATTGTCTCCCCTTGCTTTTGGAGTAAATTTGGAATCATTGAAACTCGATCACCTCTAAATCCTTGAATTAACTCCTAAACTACATATCTAAAAAACTCCCATCTCCTTGCATCCCCTAATTGCTAAACGGATGATTCCCTCTGGCAAGAGACTCTATACAACACCAAAAATTCATTCGTAAGCACCATTCCTCCACACCAATTTTTCCCATAGAATCTTACTCTACTCCCATCCCTAGCCTTAAAAACAATGTTATCAAATAATGCATCCCCCTCTTTAATTATATTCTTCCACACCACACCCAAAAGAGATTGTGGTCCCATTTGGTTTCCATTCTCCTTCTATTACAACATATTTATCCATAATTGCCCCCTCCATAAAGATTATTCCTCTACTATAAATCTCCACAATTATTTACCCAAAGTACTTTGTTAAAACATTCAAGTCTTAGCCCCATTCTCTCCCTACTACTTAGGAGATGTCATGGTCTCCCAATGATCTAATTGAAATTCCGTTGTCCTATCCTCCGCATCCGAAAGGAAATTTCTTTGCAATATTTCTAGTTTACCAATAACAATGATAGGTGTTTCTTAAACAATGACATACAATAAGTAGGGATACTAGATAATGTTCTTTTAATAAGACCTTGCCTTATTTAGATTAGTACCTTGTTTGTCAACTTGCTTACCTATTCTTTACCCTCCAAATAATTGGATTCCAAACATGAAGATCCTTGTCTGAATCCCCTAAGGTAAACAAAGGTGGGTAGAAATGTAACGACCCAAATCATAACCTAGGTGTAACATGGCGTATAGGACCTCGAGAGGCCCTAAATAAGCCACTTAGCATACATCATAAAAGATAATAGAAAATTTAGAGAGTTTAAAAGAAGAGTTGAAAACATAAGAGTTTATAAAAGTAGTGGAAGTCTAACATAGTCTCAAACCCATCTAGTACATCAAGATTGATCAGACGTAACTCGTACATCACATACAATACTGTACAGTAAAGACAATAGAAAATAAAACCTTGGTCCTCAAAAAATGAGAACTCACCAATCTCCAATATCTACTAAGGCAATCTCTAGCTACGGGGATGTGAAACTAGAGCGTTGAACCCTACATTTTGTATAAGAATGTAGGTAGAAGTATGTGTTAGTACAAAGAATATACCAAGTATGATAGCCATGCATAAAAGTATGAAATAATGCTAAAGAACCTTTTCGTGACCAGAAATGACCAAGCTAAATCATGAGATATAAAAAATAGTAGAAACCTAAATCATAAAGACATGGTCAATGCAAGCTTACCCTGTTTAAAACATTCGTGAGATGCTTCTAGAAGTAATATTAGTTCATCCTTGTGGGAGATTTACCTTTAACCGAAATTTATGACCATGTGAGCTATTAACATGGAATCAGGTATATCCCCCACACCGAAAAAGGGTGTCCTACTTGCCAAGGTAAGACTATGACCTTCTAGCTTATGTGGATCCACTAGCTAATGTCTATCTAGAAAACCTATGGTGGCACATAGATTTTGGGACATGGGTAATCGCCACTTGTCCACTCAATAATATGAATAAATCCCACGGAATATTGATTAGTCTTAACCTTTCTTAACATCCATGAGATATCAGTAATCACCGCTTTTCTTATCATTGGAGGTCATGGATAATCACTTCTTGCCTCATTATCGATGGAAGGGCACATCAACTAACCAATCCAAGCGAAGTTTCATTAGAATAGCTCCTTAAGACATTCTTCATTTAGATGAAAGGACATTTCAACCTTATAATTTTATATTATGTGAGAAAATTCCTTTCACAATAATCATTTCATGTGTATGTGAGAAATTCTTTCACAACAACAACATCAACAACATGTGTGCTTCAATTTCAAAGCAAATCTTAAACCATTTTCATCAATTTCATAAGAATATGCATGTCTTCATAAACTCATCTTTCACATTTCCAAAGCTTCATTTTATGAACAATTCTAGAAAACATGGACTTTACATGGAATTATGGGTATTCAACTTAGAAATAGGCAAATTCTCCAATTCATGCATAAAAAGACATAAATCAATCAATAATACCATAATTAAAAAGAACTCATGAGATTGAGTAAAAACCCTAACTTCCATTGGAGATTCTACCTTATTAAAATAGGAGAATTTAGGAACTCTATGGAGAAAAGGACTTCATATGTGAATAATGTCATCCCTTAATGCAAAGAGCTTACAATCAATGGTGAAATTGGAGACTTGACTTGAAACCCTAGTCTTCTTCTTCAAGCTTTTAAAAAGAGAAATATTTAGGAGGATGAACTTGTTTTTCTTTTTAGGAATTTTAGAAAATAAATTGAGTTAAGAGATTCTACGGGTAAAAACAGTTATATAGGGCTTGTAATTGAAACTAAAACGACATAACATTGGATTAGAATAATTAGGAAAAGACCTAAAAGCCCTTCTTTAAAATAACTGCCAACTTCACCAATGGCCAGATCTACGCCCTGTTGGTTAGACCACAGACCATCCTAGTAATTCGTTGGTGGGTTCAGAAACCAAAAATCTTGGAAACCCATCAATGGGACCCATGCACGGTCCGTTGGTCCACCTACGAGCAGTATACCTATAGTGTGGGTCCTGACTTTTATTCTTAAATTTCTCGAAGCCTGGGAGTAACCTACGAGACCTACCTATGGCTCGGTCATAGAACAACGAGACATCCTAGCGATTCATATGAAAAAATATACTAAAATTTGAATTTTTTTGGAAAATTGGGATTGGTGAACCATGGGCCTACCTACGAACCATGTGTCAGACCTCGGGTTATCGGTGGCTTTGTTGGTTCTGGCACTAGATCCTGGAAAGTTGCAATTTCTCATCTTTTTGAATTTGAGGTGTTACAATATCTCCTCCTTGGGAACATTCATTTTTGAATGAGTTTCAAGGCATCATATGGAGGGTAGGAACTTAACCTAACAGCCCAATATGAATGTAATCATATAAATGCACATATCCGAGGAGGAAACATCAACTCCAAGCTAAAACATGTTCAAAACATCATGTTATGTCGTCTATATGCAACTCATACTCAAAAGCTCATAAACATGAACAAATCAATCAAGTTAACTTATTTTCTCAAAATTTAATCTTTTCATGATCATGCATAAATGAGGAAATCATGGGAATATCTAAGACACATGACAACAAAAGACTAAACCATGAGAAATTAAATACCTCAAACTAGAGTAGGGACGAAAGGAAAGAGATGAGGATAATGAGATACCATATCGGCCTCGGCCTCAGCCTCCTAAGTAGCACCCTGAACTAACTAATTCCTCCATATAAACTTTATAAAAGAAACCTCTTTATTTCTCGTTTTCTTCACTTGCCGGTCTAAAATCTAAATCGAAACTTCCTCATAAGAAAGATTATCCTTAACTCCCAACCCTTTGAAGGGAACAATGAATGTCGGATCTCACAAATATTTCTTCAACAAAGAGAAATAGAAAAATGGATGCACCGATGCCAAATATTAGGGAAATAAAGTTCGTAAGCAACTTTGCCAATACACCTCAAAATCTGATATGGGCCCACGTAACCGGGACTAAGTTTCCCCTTCTTCCCAAATCTCATCACACCCTTCATGGGTGATATTTTCAAGTAGACCCAATCATGAACATCAAACTCAAGGTCTCTCATTCTAACATCATCATAAGACTTTTGCCAACTTTGATTCATTTTTAACCTTTCTCTAATAAGCCGAACTTTCTTCATAGCCTCATGCACCAACTCAGGGCATATCAAAGATACTTCGCCCACTTCAAACAAACCTATTGAATATCTACACCTCCTACCATATAAAGCCTCAAATGGAGCTATTTTAATGCTTGAGTGATAGCTATTTTTATACGCAAATTCAAACAAAGGCAAGTGATCATCCCAATTACCCTTGAAGTCATTTACACATGCTCTCAATATATCCTCAAAGTTTTGATAGTATGCTCCTCTTGCCTATTGGTTTGTGGATGAAAGTCCGTAATAAGATTAACAAGAGTACTAATACCCTTTTGGAAACATTTTCAAAACTGAGAAGTGAATTGGGTACAACGATCGGAGATAATGGATAGGGGTACTTCATGAAACCTTATAATTTACCTCAAATACAACTTAACATAGTCCTCCACTGAATAAGACATATTCAAAGGAATTAAATGAACTAATTTCGTCATTCGATCAATAATAATCCAAATCAATTCATGTTGTTGCCGGGTGCATGGTGAACCAACAGTGAAGTCCATGTTCAAATCTTCCCACTACAAAGTGGGAATGCTAACATTTTGAGATAAACATTCTGGCTTTTGATGTTCAACTTTCACTTGTTGACAATTATCACACTTAGGCACATATTCCACAATATCCTTCTTCATCTCATTCACCCAATAGATCTCTCGCAGGTCACGGTACATCTTGGTGGATCCCGAATGAATGAAATATCGAGAACTTTTGGCTTCTAATAAGATTTTCACTCTTAAGTCATCAACACTAAGGACACACAAAGGACCTTGATATCTAAGAACGCCATCTTCCCTTTGGGAGAAAGCCTCTACCAACTTTTTAAGCAACGCTGCCTTTAATTAAACTAAGGTCGGATCAAGACCTTACTTGGTTTTCACATCTGCCACAAAGGATGATTCTTAGCCATTGTGAACCATAAAACCACCTTTGGTAGAATCAACTAATCGAACATCCAATCGTCCCAATCTATGAACATCTTGTACCAACTCCTTTTTATCATCCTCAATATGAGCAACACTATCCATCGATAATCGACTAAGAGCATCCGCCACCATATTTGATTTATCGGTTGATAGAGAACACATATCATTGTCCTTTAATAACTTAAGCCACCTTATATGGTTAAGATTCAAATGTTTCTTTTTAAACACATATTGAAAACTCTTGTGGTCAATGAAGACATCTACATGAATACCATACAAACAGTGCCTCCAAATCTTTAGAGCTATCACAACTACTGCTAGTTCTAGGTCATGTGTTGGATAATTCTTCTCATGAATCTTAAGTTGCCTTGAAGCATAGGCAATAACTTTCCCATTTTGCATGAGGACACATCCTAACCCAATTCTTGAGGCATCACAATAAACAACAAATCCATTAGTTCCTTCCAGTAAAGTCAATATCGGAGCAAAAGTAAGTCTATCATTTACTTCTTGGAAGCTCCTTTTACACGCTTCAGACCATATTAATTTAACCTTCTTTTGGGTCAATTTCGTCAATAGAGAGGCAATCAGAGAAAATCCTTCAACAAACCTCCTATAATAACCAATCAAACCTAGGAAACTTCTATTGTTCGAAGGGGATAGAGGTCTAAGCCAACTCTTAACCTCATCCATTTTCTTAGGATCTACCTAAATACCCTTACCAAAAATAATATGACCAAGAAAAGCCATAGATTTTAGCGTAAACTCGCATGTGCTAAGCTTTGCAAACAATTGTTGGTCCTTGAGGACTTGCAGCACAATCCTCAAATGATCGGTATGCTCGTCTTCACTCCTTGAATAGATCAATACATTATCAATGAACATAATTACAAACATATCAAGGTATTGTTTAAATACCTTATTCATAAAATCCATAAATACGAAAAGGAGCATTTGTCCAGCCAAACGACATCACTAAAAACTCATAATGACGATATCAAGTTGAAAAAGCCATCTTCGGAGTGTCATCTTCCTTTACCCTCAATTGGTGATAACCCGATCGAAGGTCAATTTTAGAAAAGTAATTTGCTTCTTCAAGTTGATCAAACAAATTATATATCCTTGAGAGAGGATATTTGTTCTTAACGGTAACCTTGTTCAATTGCCGGTAGTCAATACACATATGGTGTGAATAATCTTTATTTCTAACAAATAAAACTAGAGCACCTCATGGAGAGATACTTGGTCGAATGAGACCATTATCTGAAAAATCATTCGATTGCTCCTTTAATTTCCTAAGTTCTACCGGAGCAATTCAGTAGGGATGAATAGAGATAGGTTGCGTATCTGGGAGACGGTTAATACCAATGTGTATTTCCCTCTCGGGAGGAACACTGGGTAAATCATCGAGGAAAACTTCCAGAAACTTGTTAACCACGAGGATCAACTCAAGAGTAGGGGTTTTAGACTCCAAATCCCTAATCCACACCATATTGAATATGCAATGCCTAGAAATCATCTTTCTAGCTTTAAAACATGAAACAAACTCACTCTTAGACAAAGAATTTCCCCCTTTCCATTCTAGGATTGGTTCATTTAGAAACTGAAATGGGTTCTATAATCAATAGAAGCATATCATGACTGTAGCCAATCCATACCAAGGATAACATAAAATTCTAGCATATCAAGCTCTATAAGATCAACATGAGTGGCTCTTTGGGATAATGAGACCAAACACTTTCTATAGGCCCACTTAGCCACAATAAAATCACCCACATGAGTAGAGACAAAAAAGGATCTAACAACACATCAGGAAGTATATCAAACCTCATAAAGAAATATGGCATCAAAAACAACAAAGTAACAATGGGATCTAGAAAAGCTAAACATCAAGATGAAATACTTTCAACGTACCGATAACCACATCGGGAGAACCCTCTTTCTCATAACAAGTCTGAAGTGCATAGAAATAATTTTGCTTCTGATTATCACTAGAACAAGGGTGTCACACCCTGAGGCTACCCCTTGATATAACACAGGACCTAGGATCATGAGTGACCCCAAGCTAACCCTATGTCTGGCATATATCAATCATACTGTGAATAACTGAATAAGACATATATTGTGCGTAGGCTAAAACATAATTGAAAGTGGGGAAAAACACAACTAGTCTGAATATATAAAATATACTAATATTTTAGTGATAACTGAATGATAAACTTAACAACTCAAGCTGAATCTACTACTATGTTTGAAAAGCCTCTAACTAAGTTTAGTTGCTGGGACATGTCCCCTATCTAACTTTAATAAAACTAAAAACTAAATATAAATATTAAATGAAAGCATGCCTATTGTCCTTGGAATATGAGGACTCATCACTGAAGCTACTAAATGCAGACTAGGAATCAATCTAAGCATGATCTGGATGTGGTGTACCCGCACCTACATCATGAAAGGATTTAGCGCAGATCATGCGTCAGTACTTGGAATGTACTGAGTATGCAGGACATTTATATTAATCTGGACATATATATATAATCTAATCAAAGCATAAATGAGCAATGACATAAACTGAGAAGGAATTTAAATACCGAAACATTAGTGAAAATTCAAACTGAAAGCAATCACCAAGTACAAATCAAGAAAATAACATGTTGAACTGAATACTGAAGTATATATTAAAAACCTAGTCAAATGCACTAAGAGTTTGACTGTGGGTGCTACTATTAACCGACATACACCACGTGAGCTAAATGTGGAGTCGGATGTATACGCCCCATCGAAAGAACCCAAAATCCCTTGTTTGGAGTATAAACACATGACTGGTGTGATCACTAAATCTGATGCCCAATAGAGGGGACTTAAAATCCTACATGGGAACGTAGCTCTGAGACCATGAGGGTATGCTGAACCCTAGTCCAACTCGGTGCTAAGTCTACTCCCAACTGCATATGTACATGACACAAATGTAACTGAAACACTAAATAGCTAGAATACTGATATGAATTCTGAGAATGCAATATTTATATACTAATAATATAACATTTTAAATTTGGAGCATGATTGTCTGTTTAACTTATCTAGCAAGTCAAATTTATGAATTAAGAGAATTTATACAAACTAGGGTTCCGAGTTTTATAAAAGGAATTATGCAAACTTTCCAATAAACATGCTATTTCAATTAAGAATACTACAACAGCTAAATCAAAGCGCTTTGACACCTCTTCGGACATCTATTAATGCTCTCGCAATGATAGTAGAGACTTGTGAGAGTCAACAGGGGGTTACTTATGAGGTGGCACCTTTAAAAGCTGAGGTTTTAGATTTGAGAAAGGATGTGGACTATCTAAGTCCACATACTTTACTTCTCTCTTTGAGTCAGTTGAGGCTCAGAATGTCCCGGCCAGTTCTAAGATGCCTTCGGCTACCACCGGAGATGTACCTATGAATGATGTGGTTGTTATTGAGTCAGAGGAAGAAATAGATGAAGAGCAGTTGGGGACCGAGATGAGGTTGTTTATGATGATGTAGCCGACTTGGAGGATGCTATGTTTGAGACCGCCCGATAGACCTCCTTGAGAGACACCACTATGGCTGAGTTAAGTGCAGTTGTAGCTGATGTGACACTGGGCATTGATTCCCTGACAGATGGAGTGACTAAGTAGACGTGATTCTTCTTTACCTCCCTCTCTGTCATTTTTATTGACATTTGATTATTTTAGTTGCATTTAAGGAAAACTTTTTTTCTTTTGTGGGTGGGTGAGGTATTTCCATACCTACATCTTGTAACTATATTTGTATATAAATTGGGTCTGTGTTTTCAATTGTGTGTTGATTCTATCTGGTGGATATTTGAGCTTGTGGCTCCTTGTTTTGAATAGAAATGGATTTTGACCTATTTGAAAATTTTTGCCACCTCTTGTTGTGTTTGAATGTGGCTGTTCTTGTGCAAATTTGAGTATCGGTTATGATCAATACCAATGACTTGAATAGTGAACTTACTCAAACAAAAATAAATGTGCGGCTATGACGAGGTCAAATGAAGTTGCATAGACAATATGTGGACTTTTTGCATCTCGTTGTGAGTACTCGGGTATCAAATAGAGTCTCTTGTAATGAACATTGCACACTAGCTCTAATGAGTCTCATTTGATATTGGTGCCAATGCCTTGTGTGATAAGCTTTCCTTGAACATTGTGTGTGGTGACACCTTGAATTTGGCATGTTGGTCTGGTTAACTAAGTGATGCAAGCTCTTGAAATGACCTTAGGCAATGATTTTGAGGACTTAAATAGTTTGACGATATACCTCTTTTTGTAGCCAACCTTGTGAATTGTGTGAACCTCGCTTGAACCCCTTTGAGCTTTATCCTTTTCTTGGAAGAAACTTGAGCAATTGTGACCCCTCTTTATCCTTTCACCCTTAACTCTCATGAAACATGGTTTGTTTGAATAGGAGACTTAGGCCAAAAGCCTAAGTTGGGGGTGTGGTGAAAAGAGAATGTAAATCAAGAAGTGTGAAAAAGTCCCCTTTGATCCATGGTCTTAAAAAAGATGGAACCCCTCTAAGAAAAAAAAGAGAAAGAAAGTAAAAGAATGTAAAAGTTGTGAAAGTTGCAAAAGAAATGGTGTGTTTGGTAGTCCATGGGAAATTGAATAATGGGGGTGAATTTTGAGCTTGAGTAAAATGCCGAAGAAAAGGAAGAAAAATGATGTTCATACCACATTTCATGAGGGTAGGAGCCACTGAGCCTAAATGACCATACCTTTATACTCTGCCCCATTACAAGCCTTGAAAAGACCTTCTTGATCTTTAGTGAGCTGAAACGAATATTGATTGGAAAATAAAGGCAAACCTATGGGTGAAGTCATGCATGTGTTCATCTTTGTGAGTTTGATAGTCGTTTGTGATTCCAAAACTATAAATTGTTAAAGAATTGTGTTTGAATATGGAATCATCTTTGTTATGAGAGCATTTGAGTACCTTTGTTGAGCTTGAACTTTCATTTGAAGAAAGTATTGTGAACTTGAAAACCTTTGATAATGGTAAGTCACAACTTGAATCTTTGAGTGCACAATTGATCGTTGCATAAGTAAGTTGAGTCTTATTGTGTGCATTCATGATTGAGTCTTATGAAGCACTATTTGAGACATCCTTTTTGAACTACTGAACTTAAGTTTTACTTGAAGACAAGCAAAAGTTTAAGTTAGGGGTGTTGATGAGTCTGAGATTTGGACTCATTTAGGGCTTTGTTTATATAGATTAAGTGTCCTCAAATGCTTAATTTGTGTGAATAACTAATGTTAAATCCTTGATTTTAAGGAATGTAGATTGAGGAATAAAGCAAGGACACTAACACGCAAAAAGGAACAAAACAAGCTGAAGAAATGAAGAAGAGCGAGCCTGAGGATTGCCAAGAGCACTTAGCGTGTCGCCGAGTGGCTCATCTGACCGCCTATAGCTCCAATGTACCAAGCCAAGATAGATTCCGCGAACCCAAGATAGGTCACCCAAAGTTACAGACCTTGAGAATGTTGAATGCCAAGGTGAAAGGGCGATGGAAGAGACCAAAGGGTGGCTCACCCAATGGTTTGGCGAGCCCGACTTACATCGCCAAATGGGCTTTCGTAGCTTATTTTCAGCAACTATAAATAAGTTTTTGAACATTTAGTTTAGTATCTTTGAAATATTTTGACATCTTTTTGACATTAGAATTAGTTTTTATCATCTCGAGAGAGTTTTCTTATACTTTGAAGGATTGAAGAAATTCATTTCTGAGAAATTATAAGTGGGTCTTTGAGATTCATCAAATTGGAGCATTGTAAAGATGGAATCACTCTTACCAGTTGATGCATAATTAATTCGGTAACCGTTTTTACCTTTTTATAATGTCTAGCTGTAACCCCAATTGTAGGGGTGTGATCATGTCATTATAGGCTGAATAGGTTATGGGTATTGCTAATTGTTAGTTTAAATTCTTTTTAAAAGTGATTTTAATCATTAATTATGGTTTAAGTTAAGAATTGTAGTTAAAAATGCAGTTCTATGTTTGTGTTTTTGGCTTGCTCGAGAGAGAGGCTTTAGAACTAATGTTTTTGATTAATGGTTTGTGGGTATTAGATTGATCTAAGTTTAGCTGGAGAGAGTAAATCCTAAACCCAATCCCACACATTTAGCTCGAAAGAGAGAATGGATTAAGGTGTGGGCTACTCTTAATTTGCATGCTTATTGATGTTCGAGAGAAATCACCTGATTCCAAGTAATTGTTCCAGAAAAAATTACATCTCCTATAGCCTAGCCTACTCACTAATATCTAGCTATATACTAATAGTTGCAATTACCCATAGGTCTATATTTGCCTATAATCAATCACATCCTAAGAATCTGTCTCATTATTGTTAATTCCTAGTGTTTGAGACTGATTTGTAGTTGATAACTAAAACCAAAACCCCCCATTTGACAGTTGTGTCACCCTTTTTTACTTGATTATGTCTTATAATAGAAAATCACTATTCCTATGGCTGATTTGACCACATTCATACTTCTTAATTGAATTTGAGACGCGTACCGCTCCCTGTGGGATTCGACCCCAATTCATTTAGTTGGATTTTATATTGATTTACGATCGTTAAACACCTAGAATTGGATGAGGTGTGCTCGAAACATCAAATCAGCAAGTCTAACTCATAGGCCACATTACCAACCTTTTTTAGGATTTTGTATGGACCTACATATCCAAGACTAGACTTCCCTTTCTTGCCAAATCTCATCACCCTATTCATAGGTGACATCTTTAGGAAAACCCAATCATCGATTGCAAACTCTAAGTCCCTTCTCCTAATATCTGCATAGGACTTCTGACGACTCTGAGTTGTATTTAGTCGATCTCTGATGGGTTGAACTTTCTCTATAGCCTCATAAACTGAATATGGCCCAATCTAGGTTGCTTCACCTACTTCAAACTAAACAATTGGAGACCTGCATCTACACCCATATAGTGCCTCGTATTGGGCCATATGAATACTGGAATGTAAGATATTGTTATAAGTGAACTCTATGAGAGGTAGGTGATCATCCCAACTACCCTTGAAATCGATCACGCAAGCTCTCAACATGTCCTCTAAGGTCTGAATGAACCCTCTGTCTAACCATCCATCTGTGGGAGAAATATTGTAGTGAGATTTACCTGAGTACGAAGACCTTTCTAAAACGATTTCCAAAAATGAGACGTAAACTAAGGAGCTTTATCTGAGATGATAGACAAGGGGACCCCATGTAACCGGACTATCTCATTGATGTAGAGTTCGTCATAGTCCTCTGTTGAATCGGTAGTCTTCATAGCAAAGAAGTGAGTGGACTTACTAAGTCTGTCCACTATTACCCAAAAAGAGTCATGATGTATGCGAGTACGAGGTAAACCCATAATGAAGTCCATGTTTATCACTTCCCACTTTCATGTAGGAATGTTAATCTCTTAAGTCATACCTACTGGTTTATGATTTTCTACCTTAACATGTTAATAGTTAGGATACTTAGCCACAAAGCCTGCTATATCCCTCTTCATGTCGTTCCACTAAAAGACTTCTTGTAGATCATGGTACATCTTAGTGGTACCTAGATGAATGGAATACATAGAGTTATGAGTGTATATAAGGATCTGGTGCCTCAACTCACCTATATTAGGAAAACTTAAGCGACCCTGGTAACGAAGCACACCATCTCCTCCTTAGAGAAAACCACAACTTTATTCTGATGAACTGAACCCTTCAACTGAAGTAATATAGGATCACTATCCAGTTTTTCCTTAACCTCCACTACCAATGAAGATTCTGATCAATATGTATTCATGGCAAACTCCTAAGCGAGCAAGCCAGGGAACATCATTGGATAGATCTTTCCTTTCTTCCTCAACATGTGCTATACTACGTATAGACAACCTACTGAGAGCATCAACCACTACTTTGTCCTTACCCGGATGATAAAGCACATTCATGTCATAATCTTTGAGGAATTCAAGCCATCTCCTCTGATGAAGATTCAACTCTTTTTGGGTGAACACATACTGGAGGCTCGTATGATCTGTGAACACATCAACATGAACACCATACAAGTAGTGTCTCCAAATCTTTAGGGCAAATACTACAGCTGGAAGCTCAAGGTCATAAGTCGGGTAGTTCTTCTCATGGACCTTAAGTTTTCTAGATGCATGAGCTATGAGCTTACCTCACTGCATCAATACACAACCTAGGCCTACCTCGGATGCATCACAATAAATCACATAACTGTCTGACCATCTAGTATAGTCAAGATAGGAGTTGTAGTCAACCTAGTCTTTAGTTTAGAGAAGTTTTTCTCATAATCATCTGACCACTGAAATTTGACCTTCTTGTGAGTCAACTTGGTCAATGGGGAAGTTATGGATGAATATCCTTCAACAAATCTCCTGTAATAACTGGCCAAACCCAAGCAACTTTTGATATCTTTTGGAGAGGTGGGTCTGGGCCAGTGTTCCATGCTTCAACTTTCTGAGAATTCATTTGGACTCCTTCGTTGGATACCACATGACTAAGGAAAGCGACCGACTATAACTAGAATTCACATTTGATGAACTTAGCGAATTGGATATCATTGAGAGGTTACATAACAACTCTCAGATGAGCCGTATGCTCTTCCTCACTCCGAGAATAATTAAGGATATAATCAATAAAGACAATGACGAACAAGTCCAAATACTTTTTGAAAACCCTATTTATTAAACCTATTAAAGCTGCAGGAGCATTTGTTAGTCCAAAAGACATAACTACAAATTCAGAATGACCATACCGAGTTTTGAAAAATTTCTTTGGAATGTCAGTATCTCTAACTCTGAACTAATGATAGTCGAATCTGAGATCTATCTTAGAAAGTCAACTAGTACCCTGTAGTTGGTCGAATAGAATATTTATTCTTGATTATGACCTTGTTCAGCTGCCGATAGTCAATGCACATTCTAAGATAACCATCTTTCTTTTTCACTAACAGCACTGGAGCACCCCTTAGAGATATATTGGGTCTGATGAAGCCCTTATCTTGAAGGTCTTTCCACTAATCTTTCAATTCCTGAAGCTCGATTAGAGCCTCTATGTAAGGAGGAATCGAAATAGGTTGGGTATCCGAAAGGAGATATATTCCGTAGTGGATTTCCCTTTTAGGAGGAAGTCCTGGAAGATCTTCTGGAAACTCATTTACTGTAAGGCTTGACTCAAGAGTCAAGGTTTCAGAGTTCGAATCCTTAACCGGAACATGATGATTGATATACCCTTTGGAAATCATTTTTGTAGCCTTAAGGTAAGATATGAATCGACCCATAGGCAGTGAGCTACTACCCTTCTATTCTAAGACTGGTTTGTTTGGAAACTGAAACAAAACAGTCCTAATTCTACAATCGACTTAGGCATAACGTGAAGGTAACAAATCCATGCCAAGAATGATATTGAAATCTACCATTTCTAACTCTACAAGGTTTGTTGAGGTGAATTTTTGAGAAATTGTGACAGGGCAATTTCTGTATACCCCTCTTTCTATAACTGGGTCACTAACTGGAGTAGAGAATGAGAAGGCATCTGAGAGAGTCGCTAGACTAATACCGAAGTTTAGTGTATATATAGAGAGTTACAAAATACAATGTAGTTCCTGGATCTAATAATGCATAAACATCTAAATGAAATACTTGTAACATAATAATGACCACATCACGAGAATCTTCTTGGTCCTGACGAGCCTAGAGAGCATACAACCTTTTCTGGCGCTAATTGCCACTTGTACCAAATGAAGCACCCTACTGCGTTGGGAGACCTGGTGCTGCTAGAGATGTAGACTGAGCCTTATTGTTGCTACCTCTTTTCCCCTGCCTCGCAGAAGGGAAATACTTCACCCTACATCAAGACTGACCACACCCAAAACACCCTTCCTTACTTGCAGGACACTCGCTTGGATGGTTTTTACCACACTTTGGACAAGTTGGGAAAGTTTGTTACTTGAACAACTAACCTATGACTTAAAGTCTAATGCCTTACCTTTCTGATCTCATCGAAACCTGGGGTATGGAGCACTAGCTAACAAAGGTGTTGGGACTGTAGTCCTTTGCTGAAATTATGGTCTATTCCCACCGCTCGGATTTTGCTGTGAGTATTCATAATTTTCTGTTCTAGTCTTTTTGTTGTCCTTAGACATTTCCCTAAGCTTATCTCCCTCAACCTACTGAGCATGAGACATGAGTCTAGAGATATCCATATCCCCTAAAAGCATAGCATTCCTGCACTCGGTCTTCACCATATCAGATACTACAAACAAGAACTTACTCATTTGTACCCTTGGATCTGCAACCATGTGTGGAGAATACCTACAGAGCTGGGTGGACTTCAGCCTGCATTCTTGGATCGACATTGAACCCTGCTTCAAGTTCATAAACACTTGTACCTTAGCTTTTCTCAACTGTATTGGAAAAAACCTGTCCAGAAAAGCTCCAGTAAAACTATTATAAGTCACAAAACATTCATTTGCACCCCTATTATCTTTCCACATAAGTTGATAGGATGCTAGCTTAACACTCTCAGTTCTAGTCAATTGCATTACTTAAAGAATTTTCTTGACCTCATCAATGAAGTTCTGTGGGTCCTCACCAACCTTCGACCCTAGAAACTTAGACAGATTCATCAGAACAAAGTCTCGAACCCTAACTGTGGTTGATCCACATTTAGTGTTTGCACGAACTGGGACCTACTAATTATTCTTATTATCCACACTCTAAGCCAAGAGTTGGATCGCATTTCAAAATTTTGTGTTCATAACCTCATGGTTTGGGACTGAAGGAACTACATTAGCAGTGCGTGCATTAGCCTTCCATGTGTTAGCTCTACGAGGACGCATGATCTCAAACACATAATGAAAGATTAGAAAGGAGAAGTTGGATCATACCCGTGCACGATAAGAGTAGCAAGGAAAGTGAAGTTTTTCTTAAAACACTTTGAAGCCTCCCCCTAATATATGTAGGGCACTTCACACCCATGAAAGAGACTCTACTTAGTGCAACTTTTAGACATCCTAGGACTCTTGTACCTGATTCTCTGCCCTACCACCAAGACAGGAAAGAGCACCGGACGATTGAACACTATCCCAATCTCTAGAAAGAGTACCAGCGCTGACTCTTGCACCGCTGGACCAACTTCTTCTCTCATCCTTCCTAAATGTTGCTCTTATGCTTACTTAAGAACATTGACTAAGCTAAGAGAAGGATTTAGGACTGATGGAGAGACTGATACTAAGTTTATAACACCTCGAGGCTACCCACCTGGCATAAAAGGAGACCAAGGTTCACGAGTGACTCCATGAAAACCCTGTGTTTAGCATATCTCAAGCATACTGAGAATAATTGAATAAGAAACATACTGTGCAGAACCTAAAACATAACTAAAAGTGGGGAAAACCCAACTAGTCTGAATATATAAAACATTCTAAGAATTTAGTGATAATTGAAAGATAAACTTAACGACTCAAGCTAAATCTACTATTATGTGTGAAAAGCCTCTAACTGAGTTGAGTTGGTGGGACATGCCCCCCAGCTAACTCAACAAAACTGAAAAATAAATATAAGGACTTAAATGAAACCATGTCTATTGTCCTTGGAATATGAGGACTCACCAGTAAAGCTGTTGAATGCAAACTGAGAATCGATCTAAGCGTGATATGGATGCTGAGTACATGAACCTACATCATGAAAGGATCTAGCGCAGAGTATGCGTCAATACTTGGAAGGTACTGAGCATACATGATATAAATACTAAGATGAATATATATATGTGTGTGTGTATGTGTGTCTATATAAACAGAACAAAGTATAACTAAGCAATGACATAAACTGAGAAAGAATGTAAATACTGAAACATAACTGAAAAGCTAAATTGAAACCAATGACCAAGTACTAATCAGGAAATATAACATGTTGAATTGAACGCTGAAGTATATACTAAAAACCTGATCAAATGCACTAAGAGTCTGACTATGGGATCTACTATTAACCGACATAAATCACGTGAGTTAAACGTGGAGTCCGATGTATACATCCTATCGAGAGGACCCAATATACCTTGCCAGGGGTATAAAGGCATGACTAGCGTGATCACTAAATCTGATACACAACAGAGGGGGCTTAAAATCCTATGGGGGCATGTAGTTCTGGGACTATGAGGGTACGTTGAACACTAGTCCAACTTTGTGCGTCTAATCCCAACTGAATATGTACATGACACAAATGTAATTGAAACACTAAATAGCTCGAATACTGACATGAAATCAGAAAATGCAACATTTATATACTGATAATGTAACATTCTAAATCTTGAGCATGAGTGTTTGTTTAACTGACCTAGAAAGTATAATTCATGAATTAAGAGAGTTTTTACAAACTAGGGTTTTGAATTTATACAAGGAATTAAGCAAACTTTCCAATAAACATATTATTTCGATTAAGTATACTACAACAGCTAAATCATAACAAATATTCAAGGTTTTCGAAACCATGTGTCTAAAAAAGATAAGAAGAATCAAGGAACTAACTGAATTCTAGGGACCTAGTGGATGAAAGGAATCTCCTAAAGAAATCCCAAATGCCTGGTGACAAAATCTACGGAGAAATCCTTTGTATTTGGGTGATAAACTTTGAAGAATGCTTCTGCTTGTTCTTTGAAGAATTGGTTGCCTCTTTTTCTTCTCTTCCCTCTAAGTTAGATGAATTTAGGAGAATGAGGCTTTTAGATACTTTTTGACTAGTTTACTAAGGTAGACTGAGTAAAATGACGTAGTTTATGCCTTAAACGATGTGGTTTAAGTTCCCAACGCATATGGGAAAAGACTAATGTGACCCTGACTTAAATTCTGCCGAAGTAGCTTCAAGACAGGCTTCACTGGTAGTCATGATGACTAAGGCCCGTCAAGCAGCTCAGGAAGATGCCCTACCCAATAGGGCTTCACTAAAATGGGCATAACTTTTTAATCCAATCTTGGGTGATAAAAAACCTTGTGGTGTTGGAAAGAGGATTTAATTATCTTTTATTTGATAGGTCATAGGCCACCTAATTCATTTTGTGTTGAAAGATATGGCTTTTTGTAGTTGACCTTAAACTGTAAGTCTGACAAGTCTCTTCATGGACGACTTCACGGTCTGTGTGGAGCTCCACAGACCGTTTAGATGTTTATGCTTCTTAACCAGTGACTTTGGCAGTGAAACATCACTTAAAAGTTGACGAATTAACTTCAAGAAAGGCTTTACAGGCCATCATGAGCAGCACAGCCCGTCAAGTCGGTTGTGAAGATGTTGTACTCGATAGGGCTTCACTAAAATAAGCATAAATTTTTACTCCAGGCTTGAAATTAGGAAAACTTAGTGGCATTGGAAAGCCGACTCAAAGACCTTTAATTTGATAGGTTATGGGCCACTAATTCATTTTGTACTGAAAGATATGAATGTTTGAAATTGACCCCAAATCTTAAAGTCTATCAAGCCTCTTTCACGAGCCACTTCAAGGCTCATGTGAAGCTCCACGGACCGTCTAGTGGTCTGTAGTACTTCACAGTAGCCATGTTGGTTCTATGTCCCCTTCACGAGCCACTTGACAACTCGTTAGGAGCTCCACGGACCGTTTAGTGGTTCGTGGTCTTTCACCTTTTTCTGGGTGATTAACAATGAGCAGGGTGATGGGTCATGGTCCTCTTCATGACACATGGACCCCCACCATGGTTTTCCCTTCTTTCTTGTTCAATTGTGGTTGTGATTTTTTGAGGTATTACAATGTGGAAGGGTAAGGTGGAACCCGTCGATGATTATCTGCACAATTTTTAGAACCTACGGAACAATCCCTTATCTTGTGATACGTCTTGCCACAACCAAAAAATGCATTAGAACCATCTTGACATTTACCCTCATGTTTTCTTCCACACTTGGAGGAAGTAGACAATAAACGTCCACAAGAATTCCTTCCTTGAGGCTTAGGGTTAAATATCCTATCTTTGTTGAACTTAGGAGGAGCGTTGGAGGATCCTTGACCAAAAAACCTTTGTGGGAACTTAGAAAGACCACGCCTCTCGGATCTCAAATATGAAAAGTCACTATTACCAGTCTTGGCCCTCTTTGCCTCCCTAAGTGTTTCCTTAAGTTTCTCCTCTTCAATTTGTTGAGCATGAACCATACGACGAGAAATATCCATATCATTGATAAGCATAATGGTACAACATTCTTTAACCACCATACACACCAAAAAAATTACTCATTCTTGCCCTAGGATCGGCAATCATAGTAGCAACATATCGAGACAATTTTGTGAATTTGAAAGCATATTCATTCACACTCGTATTTCCTTGACAAAGATTGTTAAATTCAAGGACTTTTTCCTCCCTCATTTCAAGGGAAAGAGCCTCTCGAGGAAAGTGACTTAGAACTTTTCCCAAGCAAGAGGACCCGCATCATCTGCCCTCTCGTCTTTCCATTGGTTGAATCATATTTGAGCAACACCCTTAAGTTGATAAGCGGCCAATTCCATATTTTCCACTGGTGTCACTCCCATGATCATCAACACCTTATACATTTCATTAATGAACTTTAGATGGTGTTCCTCAACCTTAGACCAATGAAATTCAGAAGATTCATTCTAGTGAAGTCTCTCAATCTAGTAGTCGTTGTACCCACATTTGGGTTCACATGGACCACAACCTCCCTATTTTCTGGAACAGTCATGGCTTGAGCCAATACTTGAAAAGCATCCCTAAACTCCGCATTAGTCACTTGTTCGGCAAATGGGTGGACCGTAACTTGAGTATCTTAAGGAGCTTCTCGTTCTACATTCTCATTCCTCTTAACATAAGCTCTTCAAGGGGCCATATACTATAGAGCATCGGATAGGTATTATCAGAGAGACATTATAGAGTTAAACTAAATCACATGACTTTAGAGTAATGAAAGAAGTGAAGTATCCTAAAAATCTTATAGCCTCTCATTCATAAGTGTGGAGCATTTCACACACATGAACAAGACTCTATTTGACATGGCTTATGAGACCTCCTAAGGCCTTTCTAAACCTTGTGCTTTGAATACCAAGTTTGTCATGACCCATAGCATGGCCTAGATATAGCACCGTGTATAGTACCCCAACAGGTCCTACACAAGTCACTTATCATACATCATACAAGATAATAGAAAATTTAGAGAGTTTAAAAGAAAATGTAAAAACATAAGAGTTTATAAAAGTAGAGAAAGTCTAACATAGTCTCAAAGCCATCTAGTACATCAAGAGTGATTGGGACGTAACCCGTACATCACATACAATACTGAAAAGTAAAGAAAATAGGAAAGCAAAGCATGGTCCTCGAAGCATGAGGACTCCTCAATCTTTAATATCTACTAAGGCGATCTCTAGCAATGGTAATGCGAAATTAGAGCGTCGAACCTTACATTTGTATAAGAATATTGTCAAGAGTATCTGTAAGTACGGGGAATGTACCAAGTATTATTGCCATGCATAAAAGTATGAAATCATGCTAAAGGAAATGGTCAATGTAGGCTCACACTCCTTAAAACATTCGTGAAATACTTCTAGAAGTAACCTTAGTTCATTCTTGTGGGAGATTTACCTTTAACCGACATTTAAGACCATGTGAGCTATTAACATAGAATATGGTGTTTCTGCCAAACCAAAAAGGGGTGTTCTACTTGACAAGGTAAGACATACACTTCTATCTTATATGGATCCACTAACTAATGTCTATCTAGACAACCTATGGTTGCCCATAGTTTGGACATGGGTAATTGTCACTCATCCACTTAGTGCTAAGCATAAATCCCATGGAATATTTATTTGTCTTAACCTTTCTTAATATTCATTAGACATGGGTAATCACCATTTGTAATGACCCTAAAAATGAACTAGTGAAACTAGAGCCTCACATGTCAGTTTGGAGTTGAGAACTTGATGAAACGATGAGAAATGACCGTGACGTCTGGAAACTAGTCATTTGAACTAGTGAGTTGTAAGGGTCAAATTTAAATGGTCATATATTTTAGCTCAAAATGAATTAGGTTGACCTTTACCTATCCAATTAAAGGTTTCTGAGTCCTCTTTCCAACGCCACCGAGTTTGCCCAATTACGACCTTGGAGTAAAAAGTTATGCCTGAAATATTGAAGCACTGTCAGGCTGAAGAAAAAGGGCGAACTAAGACGGGAAGGGGCAGAATTTTTAAGTTAAGACTTTATGGGTCCTTAGTCCTTTTCCAAAATTAACCCTATGCTATTTTATTGCTTTCCTAGCAACTATAAGACCTTTTTATGACTTAATTCCTTTCATTTAAGTCACTCCTCTTAGAATTAAAAAGAAACCCATCTCCTTTCATATATTTCTTTCAAGTTCAAGGAAGAAGAAGGGTGAAGAACTAGGGTTTCAAATTAGAGGCTTCTTTCATCGATTTTCATGGGCTTTCTCAATATTAAGGTATGGGGACTCTCTATCTTTGATTCCTTTTTCAATCAAAGAGCCAATTCAAAGTATTTTCAAAGTTCTTCAAAAACTCTAAAGTCCTAATTTCGATTCTAGCATGGGTTCTTGCATAAAAAGCATAGGGTTTTAAATGATGATTTATATTGTTATTAATGATTATTAATGGTTTTTAGAAAGAAATCCCCATGAACCCATGTTTTCTCAAATTCTCTAAATTTCACCATAAAGTGGGTGTATTGATTTTGAGTAGATGATTATAAAAATTGTGTTTAGTATGGTATGGGCTGTTCATAAATGGTATTATATATGTGAATTGTTAAGAATTTTTATTGAATTGAAGGATGTGGATGTTGGCCTTGAAGGGCAAAAAAAAGATTGTGAATTTATCTTCATGTTGATTATGGGCTTATGCTTAGCTTAAATGGTATAGTTGAATACCATGATTACCTATGTTTTCTATTGTGAATTGTTTGATCATGAGAATGGTGAAGGTGGCTTGGAAAGGATGGTAAGTTGACCTACTTTATGAATAATGTTGAATTAGTAGGGAATGAATTAGTAGGGTTGAATTAGTAGGGAATTGAGTAATGTTGGTTATGGCTTTGGAGAATGGTAAGATGGCTTAATCTCTTAGTATTTGATATAATTGTTATTGATTGGTTTGATCCACCTTTGGTGGAGGTGGTTATTTGTTGTATTATTGTGAATTGAAGCCATGAAGGGCCTTATATAAATATTATTATATTGTTGTATTATTATACACATATGAGGCTATATGTAAAGTTTTATGTGAAGCTATATGTGAAGGTATGATGTAAATGAGTTTTGTGAAGCTATATGTGAAGGTATGATGTGAATGCGTTTTATGTGATCTTGTGATGATCCTATGTAAAGTGGATAGCATTGCGAGTTAAAGTATGTGGTGTTGAACTCATGGGTCTTTCCACTCATAGTGCCTAGACTCTATTCTACTCACTAATTCATGGTTTAAGTTGAGATTCATAAATTAGTCTTGTTCCTTGTATAAATTTCCTGCACAGTGAATTCTAGCATGAAAAGTGATTGTTTTGAGCATGTTGTGACTCTAGAACTTGAATCTAAACTTGGAATTGATGTGGAGATTTTTCATGTGGTCTTGTGGGTGTTAAAAGGCGTTGTTGCAGGTTGTTCACTGGTTTTGCTGCATAATTACTACCCTATTTTCCATGCTCTTTGACCCCATTATATGCCTTCAAGGTGTTTGACAAAATGTCCAATTATGGAGAATTGATGAATTGATGCTTTAAGGCTTGAGTTATGAGATGTATGGCATTCCAGAGATGTGTTGATGACAAACTAAGCTTGTGTATATATGTTCATTCCATACATAAGATTGCATTAGAGCCTAATGTGAATTTCCTATATAAAGTGTTGCATGACCAACATCAACCATGTGAGGGGTTTATACCTCACCACCTAGGATGCTTGGGGTGTGACCAACATCAACCATGTGAGGGGTTTATACCTCACCACCTAGGATGCTTGGGGTGTGACCAACATCAACCATGTGAGGGGTTTATACCTCACCACCTTGGATGCTTGGGGTGTGACCAACATCAACCATGTGAGGGGTTTATACCTTGCCACCAGGGTGTCCGGGTGTGAACGGCATCCCCCATCCTAAGTTGGGGTTATAGATTGGTTGGATTATGCACACACATATGATATCTACTATTAGTATAGATTTACTTAAACATGTTTTGACTTCACTTTGATCATGCATCCTCAGATTGTTATTCATTATGCCTATGGAACTATTTCTTGCATTTCGATTGTGTCCTTATCTAAGGTAATCTTGGGGAACACTTAAGTGTGCTTGAAGAGGTTGTATGGGCGGTCACTTTTTGTCTCACTCAAGTGTGTCTTAAGGTTATATTAGGTAGAGGTCCTATGGTAATGAAATGGCATGTGTTCTTTTAAAGTTAAGGATGGGTTGTATATGGACATATGTTGAGTATATGTATGGTTGGCTATGGTCTTATATGTTAATGTTGACTTGTGTTATGTCTCTTATACTTGTAAAGGAAAGGTTTTATCAAATGATATGAAAGCATTTTACTTCCTTGAAAATGTCCTTTTTGGCATGTTTTTGCATGGTCTCCATACTTAGTACTTAATTGTGCTAACCCCTTTCTTTCCCTTTTTTGACTAAAGTGTAGGGATTTGGAGATGATGATATGTCATGGCTATTTGATAGGTTTCTAAGTGTTGAAGAAGAAGACTTGGTGAGTCCTCATATATTGGAGGACAATACCCAATATGTTCTTTTATGTCTTTTTTAGTATTGTTTAAGTTGTGTATGGGATTAGTCCCGAATTTTGTACTTTAAAGTATTAGATGGTTTTGAGACATCATGTATAAAGTCTAGAAAGTCTTCCGCTTGGTATATTTTTTTTTTATGAAATGTTTTCTTGGTAAAGAAAGTATTTAATTCCTTATGGTTTTAGTGTCTATGCGATGAATGAATGCTAAGAGACTTGTATTAGACCTCATCGAGGTCGAGTACGCCGGTTACGACTAGGGGGTGCTCCCGGGTCGTGACACCATTTATCCTATTATTGGAGTTCACGGGTAATCCTCGGCCACTTTCCTCATTATCCTATGAAGAGCACATCAAGTAACCAATCCAAGCTAAGTTACATTAGAATAGCTCCTTAAGTCTTTAATTATTTTAGGTGAGAAGACCTTTCAACCTTATGAATAATTTATGTGAGAAAAATCCTTTTACAATAATCCTTTCATGTGTATGTTACAAATCCTTTCACAACATCAACAATATGGGTGCTTGAATTTCGAAGCAAATCTTAAATAATTTTCATCAATTTCATAAGAACATTCATGTCTTCAGAAACTAATCTCTCATGTTTCAAAAACTTCCTCTTATGAACAAGTCTATAACATATTGATTTCACATGGGTTCAAGGGGGATTCAAATTTGAAACATGCAATTTCTCCAATTAATGCATAAAAAGACATAAATTAGTCAATAATACCACAATTGAAAAGAACCCATGAGATTGAGTAAAAACGCTAACTTCCATTGGAGATTTTACCTTGAGAAAATAGGAGAATTTAGGAACCCTATGGTGGAAAGGACTCCATAGGTGAATATTATCATACCTTAATGCGAATTGCTTATAATCAATGGTGAAATTGGAGACTGTACTTGAAAAACCTAGTATGCTGCTTCAAGATTCTAGAGAGAAATAATTGAGAGGGTGAACTTGTTCTTCTTTTTAAGAATTTGAGAGAATGAATTAAATTAAGAGATTTTGGGGGTAAAAAAATTATATAGGGCCTCTAATTGAAGGTAAAACGACATAGTATTAGATTAGAATAATTAGAAAAAAACCCAAAAGACCTTAAAAGTAACTGCCAACCTCACCAATGGCCGACCTTCAGTCTATTGGTCAGACCATAGACCATCTTGGTGGATCGCTGGAGGGTTCATAAACAACCAATCTTGGACCCCTCGATCGATGAAACCAATGCACGGTCCATGGGTCTACCTACGGGTCGTACACTCCACTACATTAAAAGAAAATGACAAAAAAAACAAAACAGGACATAAAACATCTGAAAACAGGGAAAAAAAGTTATGAAGCTATTGGATAATATAATTAAAGAGAAGATACAAGTTTCTACTACAAAAAAGCCTATCAGAAACCACTTTATGGCTGGGAAGCCTCTTCTACAAGCACTTTTATTTCATCAATAATAGATATTTTCATATGATGATGACTAATGATAACTAAAATTAAATGTTTATGAATGGAGATGATTGTATTCTTCCATATTTACATGTGTGCAAGTAAAATATTACGCAACATGTTAGCATTCTTGCATCCAAAATGATCAAGTTAACCTTATCCGAACTTGTCTTAATAACCAAGGCTTCATTTATTTAATTAAAAGTAGCTGGAAGATGTGCTATATAATAATCACCCTTGGAAAGGAAAGCATTAAAAATAAATTTCACTAAAATTAATCGTCAACGTGACCCAATTCCAATAGAACTACAAACCAAAAAAAAAAAAAGTTTCACTAGAACACCAAACCAAAAAGAAAATAAGTTTCACTGAATTGGCAACGATAAAAAAAATTATTAATCAATTCATCATCTTTTCTATGTTTGTTGGATCGTTTTCTCTTGAGTGATTAATGATTTTTTGTAGTAAAGAGAAAACGATTCCAGCAAGCATTGATGAGATGAAATGAAGGGGTGTATATGTGGATGTGACTTGAGTACCAAATAATTTTCTTGAAGTAATCGGAAATGGTTGTTTTCAGAAAGGTCCCATGGCACCAATGTCTTTAACTACAATGTTTAGCTATTTTTTTTCAACATGTGTGCTTTACAAAAGATTATGTAGATTTATTGTTGTTCGCTGCCTATGATTCTTTTATTAAATAGTATAACAGTTCAAGGATATGGTTGAAACTGGTAATGAATATGTAAACATCAAAATTTTGTTCTATTTATGATGGGCATCTTCAGGACTAGCCCAATCCATGTTCTTCTAACCCAGAGATCTGTTAGAGGTTTTGGAGGCTACTCCAACCTGAACCCTCTTTTTATAGGTGTGGGCTAGGGTTCAAGGTGTAGTAGTCTCTAACAACCTCTAATGGACCTGTCGGTTTGAAGAACATGGATTCAACTAGACATGTAGAGTCACATCTTACATCCAACAAAATTTTGATGTCTACACATACAATTTCAGTTTACCTATCCATGAACTTGTATACTACCTAATAAATAAAATCATAGGCAATGAACAACCATCAATCTGTATAATATTTAACAAAATACACATTATGAAAAAATAGCTAATCGTTATTGTTAAAGGCACTAGTGCCATGGCACGTTTCTAGAAAATAATAATTTTTGATTACCTTGAGAAAATGATTCAGTACTCAATCACATCCATATACACCCCCTCCTTTCATCTGATCTATGTTGCTTGGATTGTTTTCTATTAACTAATTAATAAATTATTTTGAAACATAAAAAAATCATTAATTAGTCAATAGAAAACCATCCAAGCAAACATAGATCAGATGAAATGATTTGATTTGTCATTTATTTTATCGCTATCCATGAAAGATTATTTCCTTTTTGCCTTGGTGTTCTATCAAAATTGAGTTGTGTTGATGATTAATATTAGTGCAATTCATTTTTATTGCTCTCCTTTTCAACAGTAATTATTAGATGGAATATGATCCCCCAACTTTTAAGTAAATAAATGAAGCCTTGATGAGTCTACGATTTGAACTCATATAGGGCTTAATTTTAATAGATTTATTGTCCTCACATGCATATTTTGTGCCAATAACTGATGTAAATCCTTGATTTCTGGTATTTGGATTGAGGACTAAAGCATGGACACTAATGAGCAAAAGGAAACAAGACAGCTGAAAGAATGAAGAAAAGAAGGCCTGAGGATCTCCTAACCCATTGGGCGAGTCGCCGAATGGCCATGGCCTCCCCTAAAGTTCCAATGTGCCAAGCCCTGAAGGGAAAAATCAAGTCAGTGATAGAAAGGAGTAGTCAGAGAATCGCCTAATGATTCCGCGATGCTGTACTATGTCACCCAAAGTTACAGAACTTGAAGATGCTAAAGGTCAAAGCAAAAAGGTGATGGAATTGACCAAAGGGCGGATCGCCGAGTGGATTGGCGATCCCGACTTATTGGCAAATGCTCCTTCACAGCACATTTTTTTCCACTATAAATACATGTTTGAATTTTTAGTTTAGTATCAATTTTTTGTCTAAATTGCATTATTGTTCCGTTTTTAAGTTAGAGAGCTTAGAATTGAGTTTTGGAGATAATATTTCCTTAGCTTTGAAGAATTGAAGATTTCCATTTATGAGAAATTAGAAGTGGGTGTTGAAGATCCTTCATCTTAGACCTTTGTAAAGACGAAATTAATCTTACCTAATTGATGGAAACACAATTTGGTAACGATTGTTATCTTTTTATGATATCTCACTAAAACCCTAACTCTTATGGTGTGATTATGTGATTATCAATTGATTTAACTGCTCGGTATTGTAATTGATAATGTAAATGTTGTTTACAGGTGATTTCATTCAGTAATTGTTGTTTAATCTAAAGGGTTGTAGTTGCAAATGCAACTCTACCTTTCTGTTTTTGGCTTGCTCGAGAGAGAGTTTTTAAAATCAAGATTATTGATTTGGTGGTCTGTGGGTATTGGGTTGTCATGGGTTTAGCTTGAGAGAGTGAATCCTAAATCTTTTTCCACTTATTCAGCACGAGAGACTGAATGGACTAAGCCGTAGGCTGTTCTTAATTGCTGCTTATTGGTGTTCGAGAGAAATCAATTTGATTCGGGGTAAATTGTTTGAGAGAAAGTTTATCCCCACTTAAGTCTAGCTTATTCACTGATTTACATTTATTCACTATTAATTGCAATCACCCATTTGTCTACCTTTGCCCATTGAAACGACCCCAAAAATGCCCAAAAATGTGCTTCAAAAACACCCATAATTGTAATTTCCACATATCTCAAAATCTGTGTATCATTTCAGAAATTCGAATTCATATTCTTATTCATTGGGTCAAATTGAGTGGGTAATGCGTCTAACCCAAATTTTAAAGCAACAGTATCAAAATTAAAAAATCGCAAAAAATGTGATTTGGAGAGTCAACTTTAAAGGGGCATATCTCTTAGCACACAAGGAACTGGAAGGACCACAACCTATCAAAATTAAAGCTCTTTGAGTTAGCTTTCCAACGCACTTGGTTTCACCTCATTCCGAGTTAGGATGAAGGAGTTATGACCATTTTCGTAAAATCTGTCTGTGCAGATTTGCAATTTCTAGTGAGCTATTTTGAGGCTAAGTGTTGGGGACGTTTTTTATAAAAAGGGGATATGTCCCATACTTAGTCAATTTTTTACTTCAAAACACTCAAAAACACTCTCTAAGCCCTATCCAAAATTCCACCAAGATCCTCAACCAAATTCACTGATCTCAAGCTCTAATTCTGGATTCAAGACTCAATCTCAAGCTTAAATTCTCCATTCCAATCTTCATCAAGGATTCTCAAAAGTTGAGGTATGTAGGTTTGATTGTAGAAACCTTCCTTTCCACAAGTCCAACCATTTATCCTCTATTACTACTTCAAGTTTATGGGTCCTTATGGTTATTTATGAACTCTTGAAGTATGGAATTACTACTACACACCCTATTATGGTCTATTTTGCATATTATCATGAAATAGAATTATTATGTGATGTTATGGTTTTCATGCTTCCATGGTTAAATTATGAAGGTTGATATATATATGTATGTTGTTGGTGGGCTGATTTATATGGATTTTGGAATTGGTTGGAGTTAGTACTATTGAAATACATAATTTTATTTACATGAACAGTAGCCCACCATATGTTTGATAAAATGTTCATTTATAGAATTCTTAGGAAATGAAAGGTCTAATGTACGTCGTATGAGTCGGATGGTTATATAATTATTGAAATGATGATGAAATGGATACATGTATATGATTTTCTCTATATAGTGTTGTGAGTTGACCGAGCCTAGCTCGGGGGGTTGTAGGCCTGGGTAATCGTATCGAGGGTTGGTACCTTGGTTGCCTAGTACGGAGGGTAGTAGGCCCGTATAACCGTATCGAGGGGTTGGTACCTTGGTTGCCTAGTACAGGGGGTAGTAAGCCCGTATAACCATATCGAGGGGTTTGTACCTTTAACCCTAGCTCGGGGGGTGGTAGGCCTGGGTAACCACATTGAGGGGTTTGTACCTCTTTCGCCTATCCAAGGGGGTGGTAGGCCTTGGAAATACTATATTGATGGTCACTCACTACACATGTGCTACGCCCTACTAAATATGATTTTTATGTAAGCATCATTATATATATCATCTCATTAATATGCTATCTATCGCGTATGATTATGCATTTTTCCTATGATGTTCATATATTGTTGTATTGCATTCCATCCCATATACTTAGTACATTCAAACGTACTAATGCATACTTTATGCCTACATGATGTCACCATGTAGAGACCAGAACACCGCTTGACCATCCTCCTCCGCGTGGCTAATACAATTTTCTATCGAGCTTATTGGTGAGTCCTCCATTCCGGGGGCGGTACTTATGATCTCTTGCTATGTATAACACTTTTCCTTTTTAATTATGTATTGACTATGAGGGTGAGCCCGGTAGTTTGTCTTGGCCCCCGCTAAGGACCCATGTTTAGAGGTGGTGTTGGACAAATTGTGTATTATGCTTGAGCTTGACTCATCCATGGTATTTATGTATTATTCTCCTTTTCTCTTGATCCCTTAGTCCCGATTTCCCTTTGATTATGCTTATCGCTTATGGTCATTTTAATTGCTTTCGCAACCAAGGTTCTATAATGATATGTTGTGAGGCTTATTTGAGGTTCCTTCGGGTTCCCCATTCACCGGTCATGTCTAGGCCCTAGGCTTGGGTCGTGACAAACTTGGTATCAGAGCCCTAGGTTGATAGATCCTCAGAGTCCAACACACTGTGTTGATTAGAGGCCGATTCATGGTTGTGTTGTGCACCACAACTATGAGTAGGAGGTTATGAGACATTTTAGAAAATGTTTCCCTTCTCCATGTTCTAAGTCGTGCTGTAGAGTTGAATTATGTTTTTCCCTAACAGTTGTTCTTTGCTATGCTAGATCATGCCTAATACAAGAGGAAGACGAGCCTGCGCACCCGAGGAACAATCGACCAATGGGGATCTTCGGGATGCCCTTACTTTATTTGAACAAGCTATGGCTAATCAAGCCAACCACGGGGCCCAAGCCCCTTAGCTCCTGCCCCGGCATCTCAGGTAAGAGACTTCATGCGGATGAATCCCCTGGAATTCTATAGGTCTAAGTTAGATGAAGACCCTCAACAGTTCATTGATGAACTCTACAAGATATTAGCTATCATGGCGTGAGGTCAGAAGATAAGGCGGAGTTGGTGGCCTACCAACTAAGAGGGGTGGCCCAAATATGGTACAACCAATGGAAGGAAGAGAAGGGGGCAAACTATGTGGTGCATTGGGAAGAGTTCAAAACGGCTTTCCTTAATTGATTCTTTCCTCTTGAGCTTAGGGAAGCCAAATTAATGGAGTTCATGAATTTAAAACAAGGGTCTATGAGTGTGAGGGAGTATGCCCTCAAGTTTAACCAACTTTCAAGATATGCTCCATATTTGGTTGCCAACTCACGATCTAGAATGAACAAATTCGTGATAGGTGTGTCCGACATAGTGAGTGAAGAATGCCGGTACGCAATGTTGATTAGTGACATGGACTTGTCCCACTTGATGGTCTATGCCGAGCAAATGGAGGAGGAGAAGTTGAGGAAGAGGAGGGGTCATGAGGCCAAGAGGGCCCGTTTTAAGGGCAAGTTCCGAAGTCGAAGGGGAGGCCGGTTTGATCAAGGCCAAGGGTCTTCTCATGCGCCCCATAGGGGGTTTGCCAATGACGTTCCAAGGGCCCAAGGTGTTGGTGGTATGGGTCCTATTGATGTATGTCCGAAGTGTGGTAAGGGCCATGGTGGCCCGTGCTTGAGAAATACCGGTGCTTGCTACAGTTGTGGGGAAGTGGGGCACAAGACAATAGATTGTCCTCGGAATCGCAACAAGGGTAAGGAGGTCCGTCCACAATATGCCAATGCGGTTCTTTTGGGGAGAAGGGGCCGACAAAATGGTGCCCTAAGGCACAATCGATTTTATGCTTTGCATGGGATGCAATGTGTCGATAAAGTCCCCGACGTCGTTACCGGTATGTTGAAATTTTTCGACTTTGATGTATATGCATTAATTAATCCGGGTGCCTCTCTTTCTTTTGTCGCCCCCTTTGTTGCCAAAAAGTTTCATGTTGAGCCCGACTTGTTGCATGAGTCATATAAGGTGTCTACTCCTATTGGTGCATATATTGTTGCTAGGAAGGTCTATAGAAATTGTCCTATTTGCATCTTGCATAAATTATTTCCTTGTGATCTTGTTGAGTTGAACATGGTCGATTTTGATGTTGTTCTTGGGATGGATTGGTTGCATGCATACTATGCTTCCATTGATTGTAGAACCCGTAAGGTCAAGTTCCAATTCTTAAGTGAACCCATTGTTGAGTAGGAGATCCAAAATGTGGTAGTCAAGGGTAGGTTCATCTCTTGCATTAAAGCCCGTAAGTTGATCTCTAAGGGGTGTCTCTATCACCTTGTGAGGGTTAGGGATGTGGAGTCCAAAACCCTTCTTATAGAGTCAGTTTCGGTCGTAAATGAATTCCTTGATGTCTTTCCTAATGACCTTCCCGATGTTTCTCTCGAAAGGGAAATAGATTTTGGCATAGACCTCCTCCCCGATACTCAACCCATTTCCATTCCCCCTTACCGTATGGCCCCAGTGGAGTTAAAGGAGTTGAAGGAACAATTGAGGGACTTGTTGGAGAAGGGTTTTATTAGGCTTAGCCAATCACCATGGGGTGCACCGGTGTTGTTTGTGAAGAAGAAAAATGGGTTCCTTAGGATGTGTATTGATTACTGGCAACTCAATAGGGTCACCGTCAAGAATAATTATCCTCTTCCTAGTATTGCTGACTTGTTCGACCAATTGCAAGGGGCTAGCCACTTCTCTAAGATTGATCTTCGGTCCGGGTATCATCAAGTGAAGGTGAGGGAGTGTGACATTTCCAAGACAGCCTTCTGAACTAGGTATGGGCATTATGAATTTGTGGTCATGTCCTTTGGGTTGACCAATGCATCGGCTATCTTCATGGACCTAATGAATAGGGTCTTTAAACACTTCCTTGATTCCTTTGTTGTGGTATTCATTAATGATATTTTAATCTATTCGCATAGCGAGGAAGAATATATGGGTCACTTGAGGGTTGTGTTGCAAAGATTGAGAGAGGAGAAGTTGTATGCCAAGTATGAAAAGTGTGAATTTTGGTTGAGGGAGGTTGCCTTTCTAGGTCATGTGGTGTCGGGGGATGGTATTAAGGTGGACCCTAAGAAGACCAATGTGATTAGAAATTGGTCTAGGCCATTGACCCCGTCGGATATTAGGAGCTTCTTGGGCTTAGCGGGTTACTACCGGAGATTTGTGAATGGATTTTCTTCTATTGCTTCTCCCATGACTAAGTTGACACAAAACAAGGCTAAGTTTGAGTGGACCGACGAGTGCGAAAGGAGTTTTCAAACCTTGAAAGATAAACTTGTGTCCGCTCCTATATTGTCACTACCGGATGGGCTTGAGGGAATTGTTGTGTATTGTGATGCTTCTAGAGTTGGCTTGGGTCGTGTTCTAATGCAAAATGGTAAGGTGATAGCCTATGCTTCTAGACAACTCAAAGTGCATGAAAAGAACTATCCTACGCATGATCTTGAATTAGCTGCGGTAGTGTTTGCTTTAAAGATTTGACGTCATTACTTGTATGGAATACATGTTGATGTGTTCACCGATCATAAAAGCCTCCAATATGTCTTCACCCAAAAGGATCTCAACTTGAGACAAAAAAGGTGGCTAGAATTTCTTAAAAATTATGATATGAGTGTGCATTATCATCCCGGTAAAGCTAATGTGGTGGCGAATGCTTTGAGTAGGGTGTCTCTGGGTAGCCTAGCTCATGTTGATATTGGTGATAGGGAAATGGCTAGGGAGGTGCATCGGTTGGCTATGTTGGGGGTTAGGTTTGAAGAGGTTGGTAATGGTGGTGTGGTCGTTGTTGATGGTGCTAGGTCTTCCTTGGTTGATGAGGTGATAGCAAAACAAGATCTTGACTCTTTCTTGTTAGAATTGAAGGCCTTGGTGAAAGAGGGCAAGGTGGAAGTTTTCTCCCAAGGGGGAGATGGTGCCCTTAGGTACTAAGGTAGGTTGTGTGTGCCTTGTGTTGATAGTTTGAGGGAGAAAATTCTTGAGGAGGCTCATAATTCTTCCTACTCCATCCACCCCGGTTCTACCAAAATGTATAGATATTTGAGGGATGTGTATTGGTGGGGAGGCATGAAGAAAGACATTGCCAAATTCGTCTCCGGTTGTCATAGTTGTCAACAAGCCAAGGCCGAACATCAAAGGCCGGGTGGCCTAACCCAAGACATAGAGATTCCTACTTGAAAGTGGGAAGAAATTAATATGGATTTTGTAGTTGGTTTACCCAAGACTAGAAAAGGTTTTGATTCTATTTGGGTGGTGGTTGATAGGATGACAAAATCAACTCATTTTCTATCGGTAAAGAAAACATATGGGGTGGAAGATTATGCAAGGTTATATATTCATGACTTGGTAATGTTGCATGGGATTCCTCTATCCATCATATCGGACCGTGGTACTAAATTTACTTCACACTTTTGGAAGTCCTTTCAGAGGGGTCTAGATACGAGAGTTAAGCTTACTACGGCCTTTCACCCGCAAACGGATGAACAAGCCAAAAAGACTATCCAAACACTTAAGGATATTCTTAGGGCTTGTGTATTAGAGCTTAAGGGTAGTTGGAATGATTATCTTCCATTTATTGAGTTTGCCTATAACAATAGCTATCATTCTAGCATCGGTATGGCTCCTTTAGAGGCTCTCTATGGAAGGCGTTGTAGATCACTGGTTGGGTGGTTTGAGGTTGGTGAGGTGGCCTTGTTAGGACCAGATCTAGTTATGGAGGTTCTTGAGAAGGTTAGGATGATTAAAGAAAGGTTGAAGATGGAACAAAGTCGCCAAAACTCCTATGCCGATGTGGGGGAGAAGGGCTCTTGAATTCCGAGTTGGTGATTGGGTCTATTTGAAGGTGTCACCCATGAAGGGTGTGGTTCGTTTTGGTAAGAAGGGCAAGTTGAGCCCAAGATACGTGGGTCCTTATAAGGTGATGAGGAGAATTGACAAGGTAGCTTATGAGTTGGAATTACCTAGCGAAATGGATTTCATTCATCCGATATTTCATGTGTCTATGTTGAGGAAGTGTGTGGGTGATCTGAATGCCATTGTGCCTTTTGATGTTGTGAGTGTTGTTGAAGATAATTTGACCTATGAAGAGGTTCTGGTCCAGATTTTAGATAGACAAGTGAAGAGGTTGAGAAACAAATATGTGGCTTCCGTTAAAGTCCTTTGGAGAAATCAACAAGTTGAAAGTGCTACTTGGAGGCCGAAGTGGACATGCAAAGGCGATATCCTTATCTTTTCCACTCCACTCAAGCCTAAGGTATTGATCTAAGCCCTTTATAAAATCTCAGGTCTTAAGTTTAGCCTTGCATGTCATTGCATATATTCATGTTTAAGTTGACAAGTTCATTGTGGTTTTACAACTGTGTTGAGGTTTTTGAAATAAGGTGTAAGTGCATTGTTGCATCCTTATGTGGGATGAAATTGCCATGTTTGTGTCTCTCATGTACGTTTCTTTGACATTCGAGGACGAATGTTCCCAAAGAGGAGATATTGAAAAGACCCCAAAAATGCCCGAAAATGTGCTTCGGAAACACCTATAATTGTAATTTCCATATATCTCAAAATCTGTGTATCATTTTGGAAATTCGACTTCATATTCTTATTCATGGGGTCAAATTGAGTGGGAGATGGGTCTAACCCAAATTTTAGAGCAACCGTATCAAAATTCGAAAATCGCAAAAATGCGATTTGGAGGGTCAACTTTAAAGGGGCATATCTCTTAGCACACAAGGAACTGGAAGGACCACAACCTATCAAAATTAAAGCTCTTTGAGTTAGCTTTCCAACGCACTTGATTTCACCTCATTCCGAGTTAGGATGAAGGAGTTATGACCATTTTCGTAAAACCTGTCTGTTTAGATTTGCAATTTCTAGTGAGCTATTTTGAAGCTAAGTGTTGGGGACATTTTTTATAAAAAGGGGATATGTCCCATACTTAGTCATTTTTTTACTTCAAAACACTCAAAAACTCTCTCTAAGCCCTCTCCAAAATTCCACCAAGATCCTCAACCAAATTCAAAGATCTCAAACTCTAATTACGGATTCAAGACTCAATCTCAAGCTTCAATTCTCCATTCCAATCTTCATCAAGGATTCTCCAAAGTTGAGGTATGTGGGTTTGATTGTGGAAACCTTCCTTTCCACGAGTCCAACCATTTATCCTCTATTACTACTTCAAGTTTATGGGTCCTTATGGTTATTTATGAACTCTTGAAGTATGGAATTACTACTATACACCCTATTATTGTCTATTCTGCATATTATCATGAAATGAAATTATTATGTGATGTTATGGTTTTAATGCTTCCATGGTCAAATTATGAAGGTTGATATATATATGTATGTTGTTGGTGGGCTGATTTATATGGATTTTGGAATTGGTTGGACTTAGTACTCTTGAAATACATGATTTTATTTACATGAACAGTAGCCCACCATGTGTTTGATAAAATACCCATTTATAGAATTCTTAGGAAATGAAAGGTCCAATGTACGTCTTATGAGTCGGATGGTTATATAATTATTGAAATGATGATGAAATGGATACATGTATATGATTTTCTCTATATAGTTTTGTGAGTCGACCAAGCCTAGCTCGGGGGGTTGTAGGCCCGGGTAACCGTATCGCGGGTTTGGTACCTTGGTTGCCTAGTACGGGGGATAGTAGGCCTGTATAACCGTATCGAGGGATTGGTACCTTGGTTGCTTAGTACGAGGGGTAGTAGGCCCGTATAACCATATCGAGGGGTTTGTACCTTAGTCCCTAGATCGGGGGTGGTAGGCCCGGGTAACCACATTGAGGGGTTTGTACCTCTTTTGCCTCTCCAAGGGGGTGGTAGGCCTTGGAGATACTATATTGATGGTCACTCGCTACACATGTAATACGCCCTACTAAATATGATTTTTATGTAAGTATCATTATATATATCATCTCATTAATATGCTATCTATCGGGTATGATTATGCATTTTGCCTATGATGTCCATCTATTGTTGCATTGCATTGCATCCCATATACTTAGGCTCTACAACTAGGCTCTTTGTCTACTTCATGACTCATGTGAATAACACAAATTTATTTTTCTATTGCAATAAATATTTGACATATGCAAAATTGTATACATAAATATTTCTCTAAACATAGAGCACACGAGGATCAAAGAAGAAGATCGTTCTAATAAAGATAGCCGGAGTGATGCCGATTTTTCAAAACAGTCCATAAAACGCCCATAAGGATTTGCACAAAATGATTTAGTGCCACATGTTTGTTCCTTTTTTTGGTTTAGATTGAAACATGGTCTAAAGATGGTTTTTCTCTGTGAATGAAACAACTACTTTTCTTACTTAAGTTGCAATGGGGTCAACCAAAGAAAAAGGTAATTAAGAAAACATGGATAACCATTGTAGAAATCTTGCTCATTAAGAGGTCATTTGGTAGGCCACATTAGAAGAAATAGTTCATGTACTTTGTAAGTTATTATTTGGTACTATGTTTGGTAGAAATTTGAGCCTATGCATAGCCAATCCATGGATTATTTATACCTTCTGCAGGGTATTGTTGGATGTATTACTAATACCTTCCATTTGGAGGTATAGTAATACATATGATATAATACCATGGGATAAGTCTATGTAAAGACAAAAATATCCCTCAAATCATTTTAATTATTTTGTTTATTTTTTTGATTTTATGATTTATATTTGTACCAATAAATTTATTTAAATAAATTAGCTCACAAATTATTTAGAGAGAGTTGTTTGTTACTAAATAAATCCAATACAAATCAATACAAATTTGAAATGTGAGTTGTTTATTTTTATATGACGTTTGTGATCTTAATTATATATATATATTTGTGTGGTTTTCTAATTATTTGTATTTTGAACAATTTAAAAAATTACATACATAATATAACTACAAGTTGCAATTTTTATGTGTAAATGTAGATGGTTTATTCAATTTTATCATTGTTGACCATCTTTTCAATTGTAAAAGTAAATGGTTTATCATTTTTAAATTGAAAAATGACATTTTGTGAGTGATCAATTTATTAAGTAGACAATTATTTATCCTCAAATAATTCAAGTGAAAAAGTAGCAAACATGAAAACAAAATTGTTTTTCTCATAGCTAGTTAGAAGGCCATAAAAAAATGTCCGACAATTATCTACATTGACCCAATGAAATAATAATTCAAGGGTTTAATTGGAAAGAAACTTTTTATAAAGTTTTAATCCAAACACAAGGTAAGGTGGGAAATAATGAACCAAACATTTGATAAAAATAAACTCTGCATTACTAATCCATGTATTACTACTCCCTGCATTACTAATCCCTGCGTTATTAATCTTTGTAACAAACAACTAGTGATCACCAATGACAACTATACATCGCCAGCAGATGGGTTCTGGAATTTCAACACAAGAAAAGTAAAATTAGTA
This sequence comes from Solanum commersonii, assembly GCA_029007595.1. Lineage (NCBI taxonomy): Eukaryota > Viridiplantae > Streptophyta > Magnoliopsida > Solanales > Solanaceae > Solanum > Solanum commersonii. The sequence goes on along the minus strand of JAJTWQ010000166.1, from coordinate 942,587 downwards.
AAATACATAAGAAATTGATTATTGCCTCCAACTCATGTTGTAATGGAATATCATCTCTCCCTATTCAAGTATATAGTACTTGGGCATTCCAATCACCGTCATGGAATACTAAAGACGAAAAAAGCTTTACAAGGTGAAAGATATGAATTTACAAACATGTTCTATTGAATCAGCTTTAGTGAAGGACCCGAAAATTTTATAAAAGTCTATAAATCAAACAAGATATAGTTTCACAAAATCAAATTATGATTTAAAGAAAACAGAGAGACTATCTCAACATAGCAATACTTAACACTTAAAAACTGAACTTTTTTTTGGGTTGGTGGTTTAGTGGATGACAATACTCATGGCTTTCTTTCTTAAGTTATAGCAATAGGTAATTAAGGAACTAAAACAACCATACTATTGGGGGAAAACAATTTTAAAATGAATGGACCTAAGAGAAGCAATTTTTTGAACAGTTAGGGAGCACAAGGATTATCGATGTCATGGAATAATCAATCTAGTGTACAATCACCATAAGAGAATGTTGGAAAAATATCGTTCTCTCAATGGCATAAGCCTATGAAAATGTCTACAACACCTATACACCAGCAATAAGAATGTTCTAGAAATTGGTTTAATTGAAAACCAAAAGCAGACAATGGCTTAGCAGCAGCATATTCAGTAGTCAATCAAGTGAAAACTAATCACTTGAATCCTCTAGGGAAAATCACTATAGTGAAACAGAAATAACCCCAATGGGCAGTAGTTGTTTACTCTGTAACTAAAGAGAGTAAAACTGAGGTGAGTTTTAAGAACTTAAGATCACCTCTTACAAGAATAATTGCAAAAATAAAAGAGAACAAAAAGAATAAGAAAACAGGACATAAAGTATCTCAAAACTAGGAAAGAAAGTTATGAATCTATTCGATATTATAACTAAAGTTTAACAGTTATATAAGGTAACATAACATTCCTAATTATATCTTTCAAGTGTACAAGAATTTCAAGGAGGGGAGAAGAATAAGTTATCTGTTCACCATATTTTCTCAGAGAGGGGAGAAGAATACATCGCTCATGAGATGTGTATGTCAGCCTTGTAATGAAGGGCTAAATAGCAAACAATCTTAACAATACATTAACCAAATCATGCTAGCCAGAACATGTCAAAAATTCAAATCTAAGCTAGAAAACACGTTAAGACATTCAATCTTCTTCATCTAACTAGACAAATTTTGGAAATATATTTGACACTCCAAAATAGCTCTAATCTTAACTTTTAGATTTAAGATAAAAAAATTATGCTTCTCAAAATTTATAAATTTCCCTGGGGTGCTAAAATTTGCAAGTTGGCAAGTCAAAAAATGTAATTCTCCATAAATGTATTGTGTCCCAACAAATACAAATAGAACATTATAAAGCATTCCACCTATACATCAATAGTTGAGACAACTTGTCACGACCCAAAAATGGACGTGATGACACTGGTCTTATCTCACCAAGATCAGTCAGCCTAAAACTCAACCATTACAATAAAATGCAGAAAAATTCATAATCAACTCAAAAATACCCCCAAAATTTGGTTGTCACGTGTACAAGCCTCTAAAGTATTACAATTGATTCAAGAGAAGACACAGGTCTCAAATGACCTTGTTTTTAGAATAAAACAAGATCATAATTAAGAAGGAAAAAGGTCCGCTGAAATGACAAGCAGTTACCTCACAAACCTCCACAAGAAGCCTCGCACTAGGAGAAGAGAAAATATCACAAAGGTCCGGGCTAGTAATCTACGAAAAAATGTAGTAGCAAGGGGTGAGTGCCAAACCACATGGTACTAAGCAAGTAAACCTCTAAACACGAGCCAAGGGGATAGAATACTAGTACTCGTTACACCCCAACCGAACCTTCATAACTACAATCTGTATAAAACCAGCCCAACCTAACAGTTCACAATTTACAAGCACATATCTCAACAACAATATTCTAACAATCATATATTCTCAACAACAACCTCAATATTCATCAATTATAACCTCCACAACTACAACCTGCTCAAAATCAGCCCAACATAACAGGTCACAGTTTACAAAGCACATAGCTCAACACAACACTAACAATTTGATATCCTCAACAACAACAACAGTTTCATATCCTCAACAACAACACTCTAACAATTGCATATCTTCAACAACAAGCTCAATATTCATCAGTAACAAGTTCCACAGAGAGGCACTCACAAGATCAAGTTCACCATTAATAAAGAAGTTCAATGCAATGTCAAGTATAGTGATGCATGTTTGACCTAATGATACACACCCGTTGTCTCTCAGTCCGGGACCCATGGGGGACATATATGTTCATGCATCCATCGTGGCGTATAATACGACCCTCGATAATATTAATCATTGCGGCACGCGATACGTCCCTTAAAAAATAGTATCCATCATGGCGCGCAATACGTCCCTCGAAATGGTACATCCTCTTTAGTTTCTTATTCTTTCTCAATTCACATAACACTTGTCACAACTATGTCTCAAAACAATGCAAATGACATGTTCACACAAAATAAATGAGGAGATGACCACTTTTGTAACATTGCACAATTCACAACAACATCAACAATGATTCGACAAGCCTTTCAAACCATTCTCCATTTTCAAAACTACACACAAACAATTAATCACATTGCCTTTTATTATCCCATTTTCATCATTAGAATTAATCAATGTGGACAAGTCAACCCATCACGAAGTTTCATTACCCCCAAACACATATTACAAGGAAATACATGAATTCCATACAGTTAACAAGGGTTTAGAAATCCACTTGCCTTAAATAGTAGAACAATCACTCCTAGACTTGAGTCTTCCCTTTCGTTGAACTTTCAACTCAAAGCAATCTATGCACATTAATAATCACAATAGGATTTTGAAACTAACCACACTCAAATTACTATAGGGCTTGCCTAGACCCAAGAACTCACTCAATTTATAATCCAGTTCCTAACCTTGGTGCCAATTAACATGTCAACTCTCATGTTTTTCGAATTTCAAGCCTAGGATTAAGTCATAATTTCTCCAAACACTACAACCCTAATAGCTTTCATAATATGTAATACACTTAATATTTAATTAAGTATCTCAATATATCCTAACTTGAATAATTATGTGATAATAGCATAAGAATTAATAAATATGAGAACCATTGGTTACGAAACCAGTGATGGAATCGCATAAGCCAAGGGACCCAACTCCTCGCCTCACTTCCAGACGAGACAGAACTCAATTTCAACTATATGTAGGAAATAATCAGTCAAACATTATTTTCCCATTAGCCCTCAATAAAAGACCTTGATTTTCCAATTCATATCATAGTTTGCAATCGTTAATGCACTATAAAAGACTAAGTTGTTCACCGTTATAATAATAACAATAATATACTCCATTCCATACACACAATTGCATATATTTGGCATGGTTACATATTACCTAGACATGATGTATTCTCCCGTCGGTAGCAGCTTTACGCAGGTAAGTCTGACTCTTTTTTTTTTCATAATTTATGAACAAAAAAATTGTCAACCCTAATAATTTATTTTCCTATATGGGTCAAGTGCTATATGGTATTAATCAAATTATAAACTTAACCCTTTAAGCATTAACTAAAATTAGATATTTAATAATTAATTATCAATTAATTAACTCCAGTTAAACGAATATTCAAAATTTCCGAAAATGACCATCTGGGTCATTACATTATCCACTACCAAAAATCATATCATCCTCAAACATAAGGAATAAGAAGGAAGAATAACTGGCGTTACCAAAAGCTTGGGTCATGACCTACCAGTCGGTGTTAATCTCTCCAAGTGAGCTCCTCCTTAAGACTATTCCATCAAGATCAACTACTAAGAACTGAACTTTCGAATCAAACTTTAGAAGATCTATAAATCAAGAGTGATTTTCAAGCCACAAACTAATGCATGAATCAAATGTAAACTGAAACCTACTGGACCTTAACACAACCTTCATGATGAATCTTTTCTAACATAGTTAAGATAATATTTTGAATCGATACCCGCTAAAACTAGAACCAAACTTAAACCAACCACCACACACTCATAATGCACAAACCATCACAGATCTTATCAAAATTTTCTTTTCACGAGTGTAAGTTATAAAACTTTGATCTTTAGACATTAGGTACTGATCAACGGAGGATCAAACCTGTCTAACCCAAAGATGGAAATGATCAAGTAACCACGCAGCAAGTGATACACTTCAAAATGCAGAACCTCTAACAATACACTTAGACAATTGTAACTCTTCATAGTAGCTCTTGTATAATTTATCATAGGCAAGGATGTGCATGTAGAACTACTGGTATACTTCAACTATCCCAAATAACACTAAATTTATCATAACTGAAATAACAAACTCTACTAAGAATGTCACCCTACTAAGAGGACAATCATAGGATCGGTACACCCAATCCACCACTAGGAATTCACCCAAAGATGTGGAAACACGCGTGACATAGGCAGTGAATCAAACTCTAAATAATGTCCAAAACAAAGAGGGTGGTCACATAATAATGTATGGAACCAAAGTCGAATAACACAAGATAATCTTTCCATCATGTCCATATCAAACATTTACATCCATCTAACTATATCTCCTTGATTTTTAGCCACCCAAAATCAATTAGTCTAGTCCTCATTACAATCGTACACATACTCGATTCATTGAACCCCACAAACTTCTCACAGTACTCCACTAAAGTCAACACTATTAATTCTAAACAAACATCATAATCACACCCACCATTTACCTTTCTCTCAAACCGTCACTAGTATAAAAGTCTTCTTAACAAACACATTATTGCCTTAAAAATTTCCAAACTATGGCGCTCTCTCTATTTAAATAAATATTTTATGACAGATATGGGTCACACCTAAGACTAATAGCACTATTTTCAAATCTAAAAGTATTTTCCCATCAATATAAAGTTATTGAATCACGTACAATGTCAACTCCATGTAAACTTTCAGATACCAAATTTCAACTAATATTCAAAACCATCATATGTCTCATACCAACACTTTAAGAAATTCTTGGTCACTCCAATAATTTTGTATACTATAAGCTCATAACCAATACTCCCCATCAAAAGCCTATGTAACACATCATAACAGTCTATATTGTCCCATCTACAAAGTAGTTTCAATCCCTTCGAATCCTCATTAATCATGTAAAACTGTAGGTCCACACCATTGAACATCAATAAGTTACCTATCATAATTTGAACAATCTAGCTCGACATAACCGCATAGAATCTTCCATGCATAGTTTCTTGTCACCCAAACAAAACTCAATCTTTAGAAAAGTCAATGATAACTTCCTAGTAAGTCTGTATCGAGCTAGTTCACATCTCACAGTCATATCTAAACTCATAGGCAAAACCAATAAATCTTTCAACTACAAATCAAGGGTTTATATAAGAGGTCTTATTCCTTCACTTTTCTTAAATTCTTCTCATGACACAAAATTCTAAATATCTTGAACCCTTTAATACACCAGACTCTTGTTCCCTTTGTTGACTCACCCACCAATCTTATTATTTGGCCAACAACACCTGCCATTCTTTTTACCTTATCCTCAAAATAAAAACGTTAGACAAAACGCTTTCTTAGGTTCTTTGAAAATTAAAATAACACACTGTATGCGTCAAAACATATACAAGTCCTTCCAAATGCTCATAGTCAATGTGATCGATCATTTCTTACCTTACCAATCCATACTTTGACAAAACACGCTACCACAAACCTAAACTCACAATGAAAAACTTGAATGTTGAATTCAACTGTGTAACCCAATTCCTTTATCTATCAACATTTGGTTATACCTTGAAGATTTTTATGAATTCACGTATCTTAGCTTATCACTGACCGCCTCTCCATTGACCTTATCATATTTTTCGTTTAAATACAACTGTACCAGTTACAAAACTCAAAATCGTAAAAGAACTTATCACCACAGTCGAGTCAATCACGTGTGGACTTCTCTCTCAAATCTTACCAAATTATTCTTATACAATCTGATGAACATGTGACAATATTACCATAATAAGAGCAAAATATATAGAACCACACATCTCTGAACTCGATTCTCAGCTCTTTAAAGATACATCTTCGCCCTTTGCAATTAGAGTACATATCTTTGTTTTTGATTACCTCTTTTTAATGACTAAAATACATCCCACTAATTCTTTTAATTTGCGACTCTAGTTCATTCCAATTCTATTTGAGTGGTGTCTCAGCACCTCCTATAACTTTCCACGATCCCACACTAGTCATCAGATAGTATCAAGCCATCATATTAGATACTCGAAAGTCATCATTACCATACAAAATCTATTTAACCGACAATCTTTATTATATAGTTGCATCCTAATCACAATCCATCACGAACTCTTATTACCACTATGCTTAGTTATCCCTTGTCATCGACATGATATCTCGAACCAGCTATACCAATCAAATTCAAGGGACTAAATTTTATACGCACTTTCTTACTAAAATCATCAATTACCTTCACACAAGTATACTATTTGGGACTTCATTTAGCCATAAGTTTGTCATTATGGTATTTATCCATTCCCTTGGACCTTAAGATGAAATCACGGGTCCTCATTTAGAACCCTTAGGATACATTTCTCAACTTAATGCATTAATAGTGTATCAATGATCCACCACTAAAATCTTCCTTATACACTGCTTAACCTCAAATATCTGCAGTAACAACCTAGTTGGTTTGTCAAATGTGAAGGCAACATCGAATCTCATTATATGGACATTTAATAGAATTTATAACTCTTTAAGTAGTTGGTATTCAGGTTTAACAATCAACATAACCATCTTCGTATACCACTAGTACCATATCGTGAAAGTTTGTGAAATCCACCACTAGAATACAACATACTCCTCAAGAAGATTATACTCAAATATCCCACACATTTCTGATCATAAAGTAACTACAATACACTACAAAATTCATTCAATCTCTCATCCAAAGTGATTCATTCGTAGATCGGGTCAATAGTAGGAGTAACACACTTCATAACTCTTACCAAGTAAAGATTGATACTATTATACTAGTGGTACCATGACCTTCTTTGATATACACTCAATATATAAAGTCATAGTACTGGTTCTGACCTCAACTATCGCGACATCATATTTCATTATTTGCTAAGCAACCCATACATGTTATCACAACTTTACTAATTGTAGTTTCCAAAGTTACACTATACATTATCTAGCCATCCTTTTAATAATTCCACTTCCAATTGTCAAACCACTCTAGAATAGCCTATACCACACAAGTATTAATCCCACTATTGGATGACTAGCGTAAAACCACATTCATGAAGTCCTTTAAACCATTGTTAAACCTAATCATTTATTTATCCTCAAAGTGAATCAACAAACCATAACCTCACGCAATTCCTTCGAATCATTGAACATTCTAAACCTAACCACACATCATCTTCACAAGTATATCGCTTCAACCTTAGTACTACATCTAACATCCAAGCCATACACAACACCAACTACTAATATGAGGAACTAAGCACGAGTCATCACATAAGTGAGAGAGAATGAAATGAAGCGATAAAAATTAGAACAAAAAAAGGATGCATGATAGGGATTCAAGAAGTTAATATTTTTCCTAAAAGTCAACATAACCTCTCGAAGATAAGTACAAACGTCTCCATACGGATCCTCGAGACTCTACTTAGACTTGACTTGTATACATGTGAGACCTATGAACCTGGCGCTCTGAAACCATTTTGTCATGACCCAAAAATGGATGTGATGACACTTGTCTTATATCACCAAGATCAGTCAACCAAAAACCCAACCATTATAATAAAATGCAGAAAAAATCATAATCAACTCAAAAATACCCCCAAAATTTTATTGTCACGTGTACTAGCCCCTATAGTATTACTATTGATTCAAAAGAAAACACAAGTCTCAAATGACCTTATTTCTAGAATAGAACAAGATCATAATTAACAAGAAAGAAGGTCCGCTGAAATGACAAGCAACTACCTCACAAAACTCCACAAGAAGCCACGGACTAGGAGAAAAGCAAATATCACAAAGGTACAGGCTAGTAACCGACAAAAACTATAATAGCGAGGGGTGAGTACCAAACCACACGGTACTCAGCAAGTAAACCTCTAAACACGAGCTAAGGGGATAGAATATGAGTACTCCGTACACCCAAACTGAACATTCACAACTACAACTTGTATCAAAACCAGCCTAACCTAACAATTCACAATTTACAAGCACATATCTCAACAACAACATTTTAACAATCATATATTCTCAATAACAAGCTCAATGTTCATCAATTTTAACCTCCACAACTACAAGCTACTTAAAATCAGCCCAACATAACAGGTCATAGTTTACAAAGCACATATCTCAACACAACAATTTAACAATTTCATATCTTGAACAACAACACTCTAACAATTGCATATCTTCAACAACAAGCTCAACATTTATCTATGACAAGTTCCACAGAAAGGCACTGACAAGATCAGCAACACACAAAATCAAGTTCACCATTAATAAAGAAGTCCAATGCAATATCAAGTATAGTGATGCATGTCTGACCTAATGATACATACATGTTGTCTCTCAGTCCGAGACCCTTGGGGGACATATATGTCCATGCATCCATCGTGGCATACGATACGACCCTCGATAATATTAACCATTGCGGCACGCGATACGTCTATCAAAAAATAGTATCCATCGCAATGTGCAATACGTTCCTCTAAATGGTACATCCTCTTTAATTTCTTATTCTTTCTCAATTCACATAACACTTGTCACAACCATGTCTCAAAACAATGCAAATGACATGTTCACACAAAATAGATGAGGAGATAACCATTTTCATAACATTGCACAATTCACAACAACACAATCATGATACAACATCAACAATGATTCAACAAACCTTTCAAAACATTATCCATTCTCAAAACATCACACACAAACATTTAATCACATTGCCTGTTATTACCCCATTTTCATTATTAGAATTAATCAATGTGGACAAGTCAACCCATCACCAAGTCTGATTACCCCCAAACACATATTACAAGCAAATACACGAATTCCGTACACTTAACAAGTGTTTAGAAATCCACTTGCCTCAAATAGTCAAACAATCACTCCGAGACTTGAGTCTTCCTTTTCGTTGAACTTCTAACTCAAAGCAATCTATGCACATTAATAATCACAATAAGATTTCGAAACTAACCACACTCAAATTACTATAGGTCTTGCCTAGACCTAAGGACTCACTCAATTTATAATCTAGTTCCTAATCTTGGTGCCAATTAACATGTCAACTCTCATATTTTCTGAATTTGAAGCCTAGGATTAAGTCATAATTTCTCCAAACACTACAACCCTAATAGCTTTCATATAATGTAATACACTTAATATTTAATTAAGTATCTCAATATATCCTAACTTGAATAATTATGTGATAATAAAATAAGAATTAATAAATATAAGAACCATTGGTTACGAAACTAGTGATGGAATCGCATAAGCGAAGGAACTCAACTCCTCACCTCACTTCCACACGAGACAGAACTCAATTTCCACTATATGTAGCCAATAATCAGTCAAACATTATTTTCTCATTATCCCTCAATAAATGACCTTGATTTTCCTATTCAAATCATAGTTTGTAGTCATTAATGCACTATAAAAGATTAAGTTGTTCACCATTATAATAATAACAATAATATACTCCATTCCATACACACAATTGCATATATTTGGCATGGTTACATATTACCTGGACAAGACGTATTCTCCCATCGGCAACAGCTTTACGCAGGTAAGTCTGACTTTTTTTTTTTCTTAATTTATGAACAAAAAAATTCTCAACCCTAATAATTTATTTTCCTATATTGTTAAGTGCTATATGGTATTAACCAAATTATAAACTTAACCCATTAAGCGTTAACTAAAATTAGATATTTAATAATTAATTATCAATTAATTAACTCTAGTTAAACGAATATTCAAAATTTCCAAAAATGACCTTCTGGGTCAATACACAACCATTAAATAATCGTAAACACATTTTTACATTTTAACATAATTATCTTCTTCTAATACCCTTCAACCTAACAAATTAAAATAAATATAAAATTAAAATTTCTTCTACAAAACCCCATTAGAAACTACTTCATGGCTAGGTAGCCTCTTCTACAATCACATTTTATTTCATCAATTTATTGATATCCTCATATGACTATGTCTAATGCTAACTGTAATAATAGATTTCCTCATGGAGAAGATCTAACTTTGTCATCTTGACCACTACATGTGTGCAATTTGACTCACTACAATGTAAATGATTTCATTCTTCTCAAAACCTTATACAACATGCAAGTAAAATATTTGGCAACAAGTCAGCATTCTTTCCTCTGAAATGGTCAGATTAACCTTATCTAGGCTTTCCTTCATACCTGACGTTTCATTTATTAACTTAAAAGTTGGGGGCAACTATGCCATCTAATAATTTCTCTTGAAAGGGAGATTTGTAAAAACAAATTTCACTATATTTAATCGTCAACATGACTCAATTGATAGAACCTCAAGCCAAAAAGGAAATAATCTTCACTGAATTTATAGCGATACAATAAATGACAAATCTAATCGTTCCATCGGATTTATGTTTGCTTGGATGGTTATCTATTGAATAATTAATTTTTTTTTCAATTTCATATTAATTAATTATTTATTTAAGGGAAGAAGATCAAAGAAAACATAGATCAGATGAAAAGAATTGGTGCCTGTGGAAGCTACTGAGTACCAAATTATTTTCTCGAGGTAATAAGAAATTATTGTTTTCCAAAAAAGTCTCATGCCGCTAGTCTCTTCAACGACAATGATTAGCTAATTTTTCATAGTGTGTATTTTGCTAAAGATTATACAGATTGATGGTTGTTCTCCACTAATGATTTTATTTATTAGATGGTATACATGTTCAGAGATAGTGTTTAAACTAAAAATGTATGTGTAGACATAAAAAAATTGTTGAGTTTAAGATGCGCCTCTACAAGACTAGCTCAATCCATGTTCTTCAAACCAAGAGGTGGGTTAGAGGTTGTTGGAGGCTAATCTACCCTGAACCCTAGCCCATGCAATACAAAGAGGGTTTAGGGTGGAGTAGCCTCCAACAATATCTAACAGACCTTTGGGTATGACGAACATGGATTGGGCTAGTCTTGTAGAGGCCCATCTTAAATCCAACATTATTTGTTCACACATACATTTTTAGTTTCAACCCTATCTTTGAACTTGTATAATATCTAATTAAAGAATCGTATGGGGTGAACAACAATCAATCCATAGAATCTTTAGCAAAGCACACATGATAAAAAAATAGCTAATCATTGTTGTTGAACCAACTAGTGTCACGGGACCTTTCCAAAAAATAGCCATCTTTGATTACTTCAAGAAAATGATTTAGTACTTATGTCACATCCACACACACCCTTTTATTTCATCTTATCTATGTTTGCTTGAATCGTTTTCTCTTTATTACGAAAGAAATCATTAATAAATCAAGAGAAAATGATCCAACAAACATAGATAAGAAGAAATGAATTGGTTTGTAATTTATTTTATCGCTGTCAATGCAGTGACATTTATTTTCTTTTTGGTTTGGTGTTCTATTGGAATTGAGTCGCGTTGATGATTAATTTCAGTGAAATTTATATTTGTTTATTTCCTTTTCAAGGGCAATTATTAGATGAAATATATTCCCCTACTTTTAAGTAAATAAATTAAGACTTTAGTATGAAGGTAAGCTTGAACAAGGTTAACCTGGCCATTTTGGAGGCAAAGATGTAGACATGTTGCCTAATATTTTACTTGCATATTGAATCAAGTTTTGAGAAGCATGATATAATGTATATTCTAGTAAGTGAAATTGAACACATTAGTGGTAAATATGAAAGAATCTGATCTTCTTCATGGAGAAACATATAATTTAGTTAGAATTAGTCATCATCATATGAAGATATCTATTATTGATGAAATAAAAGTTCTTGTAGAAGAGGCTTCTCAACCATGAAGTAGTTTCTAATGGGCTTTTTGTAGTAGAAACATGTATCTTCTCTTTATTTTCTTATGTTAGGTTGAGGGGTATCAGAAGAAGATAACTATTTTAAAATGCAAAAATGTGTTTATGATTTTTTAATGATTATCTCAACCATTGATGTATAGGTGAAATATTTAAAATGTTCTACTTGCATGTTTTGGGATGCAATAAATTTTATGGAGACTTCCTTTCTTTGACTTGCTAGCTTGTTGAATTTAACACCCAAGGGAATATATAAACTTTGAGAAGTATTAATCTCTGATCTTAAATCTAAAAGTTAATATTAGAGTTATTTTCTAGTATCAAATACATTTGCAATATTTTTCTATTTGGATGAAGACGATTGGATGTCTTAACACATTTCCTAGCTTACTTTCTCAGCATGCTCTGGCTAGCATGATTTGGTTAATTTATCATGAAGGTTTAATTACAAAGCAGACATACACATCTCATGAGTGATGCATTATTTTCCCCTCTTTGAGCAAATATGGTTAACAAACAACTTATTCTTCTCCCCTCCCCAAAATTCTCGTAGACGTGAAAGATATAATTAGGTATGTTATGTTACGTTCCATAATAGTTATGGTTTAGTTATATTATCCAATAACTTCATAACTTTCTTTCTCTGTTTTGATATGTTTTATATCCTGTATTGTTTTTTTTTTTCATTATTTTTTTTATTGCAATTTTTCTTATGAGTGATCTTTGGTTCTTAAAACACACATCAATTTTCCTCTCATCAGCTACAGAGCAAACAATTACTCTCCATTCGGCTTTCAGGTTCTTTCTGTTTCAATTTAGTGATTTTGCCTATAGATGTCAGCTGATTAGCTTTCGCTTGAATGACTACTGAATATGTTGGTAGTTTGGGTTCTTCAAAGTCCTTTTATGCTTCTATTTTATTTCAATCAAACTAGTTTCTAGAACATTCCTATTATTGGAGTATATGTGTTGTAGACATTTTCTTATCCCATTGAGAGAATGAGAATTTTCCAAAATATTCTTATGATTTCCTCAACTCTTTGTAAGAGGATCCTCTTGAACGAAAATTTGGACAAATCTCTTTTAGGAGGATATCAACGTGTTCAAAGTTGCAATTAGTGAAGTGCGGGGGAGGGTACCATAGTGGTTTCTCCTCTCTTATTTGGAGATAATACTTTTGTGTTCTTTGATGCAAATGAGATCTAGCTAGACTTCCTTGGGTAAGTCTTGACTTGGTTCCAGGTGGTGTTAGGCCGTATAATTAACCACATAAAATGTAAAATCATACCCATTGGTGCAGTGAGTAACATTTCCATGCTTTTCTATATTTTTTTAATGTAGGGTAGGGCTCTCCCTTATATCTATATCTACCTTTGTTTACCTTAGGTGATTCGAATAAGGGTCTTTGTGTTGGAACCCGATTATTTTAAAGGTAAAGAAGAGGTTAGCAAGCTGACAAAAAAGGTACTAATCAAAATAAGGCCAATGCTTATTAAAAGCACATTATCGAGTATCCCAACTTATTGTATGCCATTGTTTAAGGCACCTATCACTGTTATTGGTAAAATAGAAATATTGCAAAGAAATTTCCTTTCTGATGTAGTGGATAGGACAAATGAGAAAAACTTAGTTCTTTGGGAGACCATGACATCTTCTAAGCATAAGGGAGGCTAGGGGCCAACACTTTAAGGTTTTAAGAAAGTAATTTGGGTAACTAATTGTAGAGATTTATGGTAGAGGGAGAATATTTAGGATGGGGGTGATTATGGATAAATATGGTCTAATCGAAGGGGGATGGAGAACAAATGGGATCACAATGTCTTTTGGGTGTGGTGTATGGAGGAATATAATTAAAGGGAGGGATGCATTCTTTAATAACATTGTTTTTAAGGCTAGGGATGGGAGTAGAGTTAGATTCTATAGGCAAAATTGGTGTGGAAGAATGGTGTTAAAGGGTGAGTTATATTTTATTTTTTTTGCATTGTATAGAGTATCTTGCTAGAGGGAATCACCATTTTAGAAATTAGGGGACACAAGCAGATGGAAATATTTGGGATATGAAGTTTAGGAGGTAATTCCAGGATTGAGAGGTGACCGAGTTTCAAAGATTCCAAATTTACTCCAATAGTATGGGGAGCCAATTGTCAAATGTGATCCCTTGAGTTTGGATCTCAGGAATAACAACTCATTCTTAAACTTTTACTAAGTACTTTTATGAGAAGCTAGAAGCTAATGGTTAGGACAAAGGTTAGTTTTCCACATACTTCGGTCTATATTCCTAAGGTGTTGAGGAAGGTGTGTTGCTTCGTGTGGCTAGCTACTAGAGGGGTAATGTTGACATTGGAAAATCCTAAAACATATAGCGTGGTTTGCATGATTTGGTGTTGGGTAAAACAACATTCTACATGTTGCAAGGCCCATGTTACTCATGGACAAACATGGAGCATACTTGATGAGTTTGGTTAAGAAATCAAATTGTGCCCTTTTTATATTTTCACATACAATAAGAAATTGATCCTCTCCTAACAGAAGAGGCAAACCACAACAAAATTAATGTGGATTAAGCACCAAAATTTTTCAAAAGCTACCTTTTTCAAAAGTCCTAAGTTTTCAACATACCCTTCAAATATCCTTTAGTCCAACTTAAAAAGAGCCCTACTCTTTCCCTTTTGAAGAAGCTCTAGTCAAGCTTTCTATTGAACCAGGAGAAAGCTTAAGGTCAACATCCAACATTGTTCTTGTTTCTTTAATGTATTTCTATGATCAGTGAGATCATACCAAGCATACTATGATAGAAATTCATCAAATATAAACTAATTAAATCAAATCATACAAAATGAAATACATATAATCCTATACATTCCACACATAATTAATAGACTAAGATTTTGGAAGAGATCGTCATACAAATTAGCTGTAATACCTTAGAAATTTGTACTTGAAATGGAAAAGAGAAAATGCTTCATCTGAGTACAAGTTATGGTGTACGAAAGGTTATGATTTGTATAGGGTATCACGGGTTGTACAACAAACCGTGGTTAAGGGTGAACTTTAGTATGGTTCAAGGTAAGTTCCACGGAGGGGTCCGTGGGTTATAAGAGGGCCACAACCCATCACCCCGCTCATGAAGTTGAACCCAATGCCCATGAAGGTTTAGAGACACTTCGACGGTCCGTGAAACTTCACACAAATGATGAAGTCATCTGTGAATGGGATCCTTCAGTTTTTAAGTTTTGCTCAACTTCAAAGTATCATATCTATTAGCATAAAATTTATTAAGTGGTCCATGACCCATCAAATTAAAGGTCGTTGAGTCTCTTTCCAACGCCACCAAGTTTGCCTCAATTCAAGTTTGGATTAAAAAGTTGTGCCTGTTGTAGTGAAGGTTAATGACTTGATAGACGATCCGTGAAGAATTTTATGGACCGTGAAGCTTTAAACGGTCCATGAAACCTCCCTTTTAAGGGAACTTTTCATATTTAAAAGTTAGGGATGTTTTTGTCTTTCCCCTATGCGTTTGGTACTTAAAGTACATCATATTAACCCCTGTTCTAAGTCTTCAATATGATGTTTTAAAACTAATTAAGGGATTAAAAAGTGTTAGTCAACTCTTTTACGTTCATTAACACTTCTAGACAATAGAAAAAGGTTCTAAGAGGAGAAAAGCTATGGTTCAAGCATTCTTCAAGTTACTTCGATTTCGGCAAGGAACTTTTTTCTTTTAGGTATGTAAGGATATCATATTGTTGGACTAGTTCATCCTCATGCCCTACATCTACTTTCAAATAAGTAAAAGATTAATCTAGGGTTCTATCCTTAGATTTGAGTATTCTTGAGATGAGTTGATATTAAGTTCTGAGTTCTTGAGTTGTTGATTATTGGATTCCTGTTTCTAATCATTGAATTGTTATACATTGTGTATTGTATGATTGTTCGATTCTACTTTTCAACATGAACCATATCATTTAGGATTCATTGAATTTTTATTGAGAATCTTTTAAATTAAACAAAACATAATTGTTTAAACTCAATTTTGAGGAAGTAAAGGGTATTTTGTGAAAGAGGACAAGGGAACTAAGTATTTCCCAAATGTTTCATTTTTACATGAAGAAAAAAGTAGACAGGGCCGTCGTTTGCGGTACCAACCATCATTAGGAGTCGTCGTTCATGCTTTACCTGACAGGTCTTCACTAAAACGAGCATAAATTTTAACTCTGAGCTTGGATTTTAGCAAACTCGGTGGCATTGGAAAGAGGATTTAATTATCTTTCACTTGGTAGGTCATGGGCTACCTAATTAATTTTTTGCTAAAAGATATGACTGTTTGAAGTTGACCCAACAACATGTTTCCTCTAATTGGCTATTGACCCTACTCTACGGCCTATAGGTCCAACCACGGACCGTACTGGTCGACCTTGGGTGGGATCAGAGACCATAAAACCTGGACACCAATGATGGAACCATCTTACGATCCGTCAGTCAATCATCGGACCGTGGTTCACGGCCATAAGTGTCATCTTTAGATTCCAAAATTCCCCTAAGTTTGGGAATGAACCATGAGAGCCCACATACGGTCCGTGGTTCTACTTACGGTTCATGGGTGGTTTCCATTGGTTCTGACACCAGATTCTGGAAAACTGCATTGTTCTACTTTCTTGAATCTGAGGTACAATATCTCCCCTTAGGAACATTGGTCCTCAAATAAAGTCTAAACAAGCTGAGTATGGAGTGAAGGAGCTTCAATCCCTACCACTAGGTACAAGAAATTGATATCCAATTAAACTTAGTTCCAAGAATATGTAAATGTTCTAAAATGCAAGAACAACTAAAGGAATAAGATACTAAAATTGAATTTACGCACGAGTAAACTGAGAGACTAAAGAGGAACTATTACTTGAAGTTTAAACGGAATTGAAAGAATAGAGGTGAGATACTTGGCCTTTATGGCTACTTCTGCTTCCAAGTAGCTCCATCTACAGACTGACTCCACCACAAAACCTTCATTGAAGAAACTTTTTATTTCTCAACCTATGAACCTGATGGTCAAGAATCTCTACTGGTACCTCTTCATAAGTAAGACTATCGATGCCGGATCACCCACATACTTCTTCAACAAAGAAATATGAAAGACTAGATGAACCCCTACTAGTTCCGCTAGCAACTTTAACTCATAAGCCACACTACCAATCCTTTTCACGATTCTATAAGGACCTACATATCTAGGAGTAGGCTTCTCTTTCTTACCAAATATCATCAACCCTTTCATAGGTGACACCTTCGAGAAAAACCCAATTATCGATTTCGAAACCTAAGTCCCTTCTCCTCACATCTGCATAGGACTTCTGACTACATAAGCTATCTTTAGTCTATCTCGGATGGGCTGAACTTTATCCATAGCCTCATGAACCAAATCTGGCCCAATCAATGATGCTTCACCTAATTCAAACCAACCAATGGGAGATCTACATCTACGCCCATATAGGTCCTCATAATGTTCCATCTAAATACTAGAATGAAAGTTATTACTATAGACAAACTCTATGAGACGTAGGTGATCATCCCAACAAACCTTGAAATCGATCACGCAAGTTCTAAACATATCCTCTAAGGTTTGAATGGTACGCTCTGCCTGATCATCCGTTTGTGGATGAAATGTTGTACTGAGATTTACCAGGGTACCTAGACCTTTCTGAAACGATTTCCTGAAATGAGAGGTATACTTAGGACCTCTATCTTAGATCGTAGCCAAGGGAACCCCATGCAACCTGTGTAACACCCCGTATACTAGAACATACCAGATTGCAGATTTCAGATGTTGCAGGTGGCACCCACGGGCACCATCCATGGACCATAGGAGGACCCATTGTCCATCTTGCAGGGTTGTGGTGCACAACCTATGACCCTCCCCTAGAAGTTCTAAAAAAATTATTCTAAGTGTCGACCCACGACTGGACCCACAGACCGTAGGTCAGGCCATAGAGCGTGGTCCGTGGCCATTTATCAGACCTCAGTTTTCAACCCCTAGAACCCCATTGATGGTTTACTAGCATAGACCGTCAATCAATTGACGGTCCATCGGTCCCATTTGTCGGTGACCTCGAGAGTAGTTAAGTCAGGGGTCATTTGGTCTTTTCCTTTTGTCTTGTACCCCTAAACTACGTCGTTTAACCCTTACACTACGTAGTTTTGGTAAGTTTAAGCCTAGAAACTGAATTAGAATCTACCCTAAGCAAATCATTCACCAAACCGTAGAAAAATTAAAATGCAACATGTGAAAGAGGTGACCAAACTCTTTGCAAGAGCGCAACAAGCTTCCTTCAGTTCCAGCCCCAAAATCGAAAGATTTCTCCATGACTTTCGTCACTAGGTATGTGGAATTTCACTAGTGGGTTTCTTTTACCCATTAGGTCCCTAAAATTCAGTCGCATTCTTGATTCCCTTAATATTATCTAGACCTAAGGTTTCTAGAATTTCAGTAGATCATTATGAATTAGTTACTTTAATGTTCATAATTAGATTGTCATGATTTTAGTATTGTTTTGCGTATATCTTTTAATAAATTCAAAACCCTAGTTATGTAGTTTGTTTAATCCATAAATTGAACATGCTAGGTCCGATATTTTAGGTATACATGCCTCAAAATTTAATGTTTCATTATCAATATGTTAATGTTGCATTTTCAGTTAGCATGTAAGTATTTTGAGCTATCTTGTATTACAGAACTTCAGTCATAACTTGTTAATTACTTAATCAATTGGAAGAAGCTTAACACCGAGTGGACTAGGTTCAGTCACCCTCAAGTCCTAGAACTACGTGCCTTGTAGGTTGTAAGTCCTCTCCATGGGCATCATTTAAGTGATCACGCCTGCATGCCTCTATACCTCTGGCACGGTATATTGGGTCCTCTCGATGGGGCGTATACATCAGACTCCACATTAGCTCATCTGGTTTGATGTCGGTTATTAGTAGCTCCCTTACGGTCATATTCTATTGCATTGACCTTGTTATTAGTTTTAGTTCAGATTTCAATTTCAACATGTTATAAACTTAATCATTACATTTACTTTAGTCATGTATAGTATTTTCAATATACTTATCATGTTCAAATTATATCCTTGCTATTTATGCTTTAAGTCAGTTATGTTATTGTTCACCTTTATTCTATCCTACATGCTCAGTACCTTTCAAGTGCTGGCGCATAATCTGTGCTACATCTTTTCGTGATGTAGGTTCCGTTCCTCGGCAATCAGATCATGCATAGATCGATTTCGATTTTTAGTTCAACAGCATCAATGGTTAGTCCTCATGACATGTAATCTTTCCATTTGTCTTAGTTTCAGTTTTTTATATTTAGCTGGGGCATGTCCCAGCAGTTCTAGTAAGTTTAAAGGTTTATTTCAAATAGAGTTAGATTCAGCTATAGTGTTAGATTTTTACTTTTCAGTTGTATTTAAATTCTCAGTTTTTAAACATTCAGATTTAATATATAGGTATTCCCCATCATTTCATATTATTTATATGATTTATCTTATACACAACATTTATTGATTTAGTTTGCTTTAGTATTCTTATGATATGCCAGCAGGGTAAGGTTGAGATCACTCGTGATACTAGGTCCCGTGTCCACTTCCAGGGGGTAGCCTTGGGGCGTGACGAACTTGGTAGCAGAGCACTAGGTTTAAGAGTCCTAGGATATCTCAAAAACCGCATTAAGTAGAGTCATTTTCATGGGTGTGAAGTGCACCACATCTAATGAGAGGGAGGCTACAGAGTGTTTTAGGTAAACCTCAATTTCTTTGTTACTCTTATCATGCGTAAGGTACAATCTAATTCCTCGTGCTAATCCTTGTTATGCGCTTTCAGATCATGCCTCCTCGTAGAGGTTAAGAAAGGATTGAGAATGCCAGGAATGCAAACGAAGCTCCTCAAGTCCTAGTTCAGGAAGTTTCGAATGCTGAATTTCAGAACGCTATCCAGTTATTGGCTCAAAGTGACCAACCAGAACAACCAGCAGGTTCCAGTTCTGACAAATTCTAATGTTGGGTCAGCTGTAGTTATAGTTCGAGATTTTATTAGGATGAATCCGCCTGAGTTCTTAGGATCGCAGATTGGTGAGGATCCCTAATACTTAATTGATAAGGTCAAGGAAATCTTTGAAGTGATGCAGGTAACTGGGAATGATCGGATTGATTTGGTATCTTACCAGCTTAAGGATGTAGCTCATATCTGGTATACTCAGTGGAAAGAGAGAAGGGGTACAGATGCAACTCCTATAACTTTGGAATGGTTTAGTGAAACCTTTTTGGAAAGGTTCTTCCCATGGTAGTTGAGAGAGGCAATATATTAAGAGTTTATGAATTTGAGGCTATGGTCGTCCAAGAGTATGGACTCAAGTTCACCCAACCCTCCAGGTATTCTCCTCATATGGTTGTTGATTCCAGGGCTCAAACGAACAAGTTCATGTATGAGGTATCTAATATAATGAAAACAGAGTGCAGGAATGCTATGTTGCTTGAAGATATGAACATCTCTAGGTTCATGAATCATGCTCAACAGGTTGAGGCTGATAAGCTTAGGGAGCAGTCCAAGGAGAATAAAAAGGATAGAATAGACAACTATTACTATTCTTAACAGAAATCGGGTGGTGTAAATTGCTCGCAATTCTAGCAAAAGTATATAGCTCCAGCACCATCATTAGCTAGTGTTCCATCATCCAAGTTCTGAAATGATCTTAAAGGTAGGGCATCAGGCTCTAAGTCTCACGAGAGTGTTTCAGGCACCAGAACCTACCCAACTTGTCCAAATTGTGGAAAGAACCATACGAGCGAATGTCTTGCAGAAAATGAAGGATACTTTGTGTGTGGTCAGTCTGGTCATAGGTTGAAAGATTTTCCTTCTAAACAGGTTCAAAGAGGCAATAATGGCAGAGTTTAGTCCACAACTTTAGCAGCACTAGCAGGTCACCCGACTCAGCAGGGTAACTCATCTTGTAAAGCTGGTGGTTAGTGCCAAAACAAGTTGTATGCTCTCTAGGTTCGCCAGAATCAGGAAGATTCTCCTGACGTAGTCACCGGTATGTTATGAATCTTTGACTTATATGTTTATGCATTGTTAGATCCAGGGGCTACTTGTTCCTTTGTAACTCCGTATGTGGCAGTCAACTTCAGTATTAGTCCAGATACTCTTTCAGAACCCTTCTTAGTCTCTTCTCTAGTCAGGGACCCAATTATAGCTAGACTGGTATACAAAAATTTCCCTATCACAATTTTCTAGAAAGTCACCTCAGTAGATCTTATAGAACTAGAAATTGTAGACTTCGATATCATTCTAGGCATGGATTGGTTACATTCCTATTAAGCCTCAGTCGATTGTAGAACTAGGATTGTTCGTTCTTAATTTCCAGATGAACCAAATCTTAGATTGGAAGGGTAGTAGCTTAGCACCTATGGGTCGTTCCATTTCTTACCTTAAGGCCAGAAAGATGATCTCTAAGGGTTATCTCTATCATCTAGTTCAGGTTAAATAAACAAGCTCTGACACACCAACTCTTGAGTCAGTCCTTGAAGTTAATGAGTTCCCAGAAATATTTTTCCAAAAGATCTTCCCGGAGTTCCTTTCGAAAAGGAAATTGACTTTGGAATTGATCTCTTTCTAGATACCAAGCCTAATTGCATTCCTCTTTACAGAATGGCTCCATTCGAGCTGAAGGAATTGAAAGAGCAGTTGAAAGACCTTCTAGATAAGGGTTTCATTAGACCTAGTATTTTCCCATGGGGTGTACCAGTGTTGTTCGTAATTAAGAAATATTGTTCTCTCAGAATGTGCATCGATTATAGGGAGTTGAAAAAAGTCACAATCAAGAATAAGTATCCTATCCCCAGGATTGATGACTTGTTTGACAAACTTCAAGGTGCTAGTCATTTCTCAAAGATAGACCTCAGATTCGATTATCATCAGCTTAGAGTTAGAGATAATGACATTTCGAAGACAGCCTTTAGAACTTGGTATGGTCATTATGAATTCGTAGTTATACCATTTGGACTAACCAATGCTCCTGCAGTTTTCATAGATTTGATGAGCACAGTGTTTAAGCAGTATTTGGTCTTGTTCGTTATCGTCTTTATTTATGATATCCTTATTTACTCTAGGAATGAGGAAGGATATGCGAATCATTTGAGGGTTGTTCTACAAACTCTCAAAGATCGCCAGTTATTCGATTAGTTTAGCAAATGTGTGTTTTGGTTGCAATCTGTCGCTTAATGCCAAGCATCCTCACCTCTTTCCTTCTGATTCCATTCCAGCATGAGGTAATAGTTCCTCTTTAGTTTTTCATTCATTCATGCCCAGTTTTAGTCTTAGCATCATGTTCATTCAGTTGAATTTGCAAGTTTTTGAAACCTAGTTCAGTCAGAAATCAGTTTCTAGTGTTTAGTGGTAGGGGTTGTAACCCTCTCCCTCCATTTCATCTAGTTTAGTCTTCTTTCGAGGACAATTTTTTTCAAGGGGGAGATAATGTAACACCACGTATGCTAGAACATACTAGATTGCCGATTTTAGATTTTACAAGTGGCACCCACGGGTACCATCTTGCAAATTAAAAGAACTAGAAAGAGCTAGAATTTGAAAGAGTGATTTTTGGAAAAAATTAAAAATCTGGAAAATTGGTCAAGTGAAGTTACGTTTGAGTTTTTGGTCAACTTCAAATGACCATAACTTCTAGGTTAGGGCGAGTTAGGTGGGTTTCCAGATATCGTAGGAAAGATCTTGGAATAATCTTTCCAACACCGCCAAGTTTGCATGATTCTGAGTTTGCAGGAGTGAGTTATGTCCATTGGAAGTTGGGTTGTTCGAATAAGGAAAGTCCAATCCAGATTTTAGAAGGGCAGTATGGTCTTTTCACCACCCAATTAATTAATTCATTTTTGGTAATATTTTTAAGGGTCTAAACTGAAATTGGTCAATTTACGCTTTTGAAATTAGAGCTAGAGTTTTTGGAGAAAGAATGAAAGAGTAGAACAAAGGAGAAACGAGCCAAGATTGTCATTCGTAAGGAGTTAGTTTCATCAAGGGGTGATCCCTACGAGGTATGTGAGTCTTTCATAGCATTCGGTTCATTCACCCACTCGCCAATCATGTTTATTTTAGCTAAGTTTGTTCTAGAAAGTTTAAAGTTGATGAATCTTGAATAGTGTTCTTGAAATTGGCCGTCGTTCTTGAGTTAGGTTGAGATTGAGGTGTTCTTTGAGGTTAAAATGTTGTTTCCTTGAGTGGTTTGAGTTAGATTATTTTGTTTACATATTGGGTATTTGAATTTAAAGGGAATTTGAGAATAAGAACCGAGTTTAGGTGAATTGGGATTAGAAAACGAAGAAGGAACAAGTCAAGAGAAGTGTAATTTTCCCTTCGCGTCGCGGAGAGGTCACGTACTCTCTGCCTCAAAAATTATTTTTGCGACCAAAATTTAAATACATCTCTGCGTCACGGACTATTTTCCAGAAAGTGATTTCTTGATCATTTTTCATGTTTAGCTATCTAAAATCATTCCTAAACATCATGAGATCTTTCCTATAACAAATCACAATCCTTGAATCCATAATTCAATTTAAGGAAAGTTAAAAGTCAACTCAAGAGAAGTCAAGAGTCAAGTCAAGAGAAGTTCATAGTGTCTTCCAAGAGTGTTTTATAAATGTTTTAACTTTGTTTTAAGACTTGAGTTTTGAGTTGAGGAAAGAGTAAAGTTTGAAGTTCATTTCTTCAAAACAGTATATCGGGACAATGTATTCCCAAAAAGTAAAATGTTTTCACATTCAAATGAGCATAACTTTTAGCTCAGGGTGAGTTAGGTATATTTCTAGATATCGTACAAAATATCTTGGAATAATCTTTCCAACACTACCGAGTTTGCGCGATTCCAAGTTTGTATGAGTGAGTTATGCCCATTGGAAGTTGGGTTGTTCAAATAGGAAAGTCGAATCAGGATTATAGAAGGGCAATATGGTCTTTTCACCACCTAATTAATTAATTTGTTTTTGGTAATATTTCTAAGGGTCTAAACTAAAATTTGTCAGTTTACACTTTTCAAATTAGAGTTAGGGTTTTTGGAGAAAGAATGCAAGAGGAGAAGAAAGGAGAAAAGAGCCAAGATCGTCGTTCGTAAAGATTTTGCTTGTGGATTTCGTCAAGGGGTGATACCTACGAGGTATTTGCATCTTTCATAGAAATGATTTCATTCACTCACGCACCAATCATCTTTATTTTAGCGATATTTGTTGTAGAAAGTTAAAAGTTGATGAATCTCGAATGGTGTTCTTGAAATTGGCCTTTGTTCTTGACTTAAGTTGAGATTGAGGAGTTCCTTGAGGTTAAAATATTGTTTCCTTGAGTTGTTTCAGTTAGATTCTTGTGTATATATATTGAGTATCTGAATCTAAAGGGAATTTGAGAAAAAGAACCGACTTTAGGTGAATTGGGTTTTGAAACGACCCAAAAAGTTTCTAAAAATGTGCTTCGGAAGTTACCGGAAACTTGTTTTAGCTATATCTAAAAATCTGTTTTGCTTTTCGAAAATCCGACTTCATATTCTTATTTAGGGGGTCAAATTGAGTGGAAATGGGTCTAACCCAAATTTTATAGCAACCGTATCAAAATCCGAAATTTTCAAGTGAAGCCTTTTTCGAGGGTCTACTTTGGAGGGTCATATCTCCTAGCACACAAATAATTGGGTGGCCCATAACATATCCATGGAAATCCCTTTGAGTTAGCTACCCAACGCACTTCGTTTCACCTCATTCGGAGTTCGGACGAAGAAGTTATGCCCATTTTCGTAAAATCTGTCCGTGCAGGAAATGCAATTTCCAGAGAGCAAATTTACTGTTCATCCGCCTCATTTTTTTTTTCTAAGTGTTGGACCCGTTTTTCCAAGGGCATATTTTATTTCCTATATAGCATTAATTCAATTCCCATCTCTAAAACATTTCCCAAAATACCTCTCACATACTTAGACACTTTTTCTCTCAAGAACCCTAATCCAAAACCTTCCTCAAGATTGAAGAGATTCTTGCTCCAAGTTCCAAGCTTCCATTGAAGACACTCTCAAGACCTTCATAAAAACTCAAGGTATGTGGTGTTGAACTCATAGGTCCTTCCACCCATAGTGCCTAGTCTCTATTCTACTCACTAATTCATGGTTTAAGTTGAGATTCATAAATTAGTCTTGTTCCTTGTATAAATTTCCTGCACAGTGAATTCTAGCATGAAAAGTGATTGTTTTGAGTATGTTGTGATTCTAGAACTTGAATCTAAACTTGGAATTGATGTGGAGATTTTTCATGTGGTCTTGTGGGTGTTAAAAGGCGTTGTTACAGGTTGTTCACTGGTTTTGCTGCATAATTACTACCCTATTTTCCATGCTCTTTGACCCCATTACATGCCTTCAAGGTGTTAGACAAATGTCCAGTTATGGAGAATTGATAAATTGATGCTTTAAGGCTTGAGTTATGAGATGTATGGCATTCCAGAGATGTGTTGATGACAAACTAAGCTTGTGTATATGTTCATTCCATACATGAGATTGCATTAGAGCTTAATGTGAATTTCCTATATAAAGTGTTGCATGACCATGCCCGATCCGGGGGAAAAGAACCGGATAACCATGTGAGAGGTTTATACTTCACCACCTAGGATGCTTGGGGTGTGACCAACATCAACCATGTGAGGGGTTTATACCTCACCACCTAGGATGCTTGGGGTGTGACCAACATCAACCATGTGAGGGGTTTATACCTCACCACCTAGGATGCTTGGGGTGTGACCAACATCAACCATGTGAGGGGTTTATACCTTGCCACCAGGGTGTCCGGGTGTGAACGACATCCCCCATCCTAAGTTGGGGTTATAGATTGGTTGGATTATGTACACACATGATATCTACTATTAGTATAGATTTACTTAAACATGGCTTGACTTCACTTTGATCATGCATCCTCATATTGTTATTCATTATGCCTATGGAACTACTTCTTGCATTTCGATTGTTTCCTTGTCTATTGTTGTATTGTACCCCGCATACTTAGTACATTCCAAAGTACTAACACATATTTTGCCTACATGATGTCACCATGTAGGGACCGGAGCTACTCTTGATCCTTCTCTCCATCCACGTGGCTAGTACGGTGCTTATCCGAGTTTGTTGGTGAGTCCTCAATGATTCAAGGGCTATGTTATGTTTCCTACTCCTATGTTTTGAGACTTTAGCTTGCAATTGTACTTTGACTATGAGGGGAGCCGGTAGTATCCATGGCCCCCGTCCTATCTATGTATGTAAAGGTGTGCGTTGGACAAGTATTTTGTAAATGAGCTTGACTCTTATTCTATGATGTTATTTTGAAATGGTTTGCCCTTAGTCCCTAATTCTCGTTATTTAATGTTGAATGTACTTCCGCGACCAATGAAGTGTGATGACAAGTTTGAGAGGCTTGTTTGGGGTTCCTTCGTGTTCCTCATTCGCCATGTCACGTCTAGGCCCTAGGCTTGGGTCGTGACAGGTTTAGAAAATGAAGAAGGAACAAGTTGGGCAGAAACTGGGTACCAGGTCCGTGACGCGGACCTGTTCCTCAGAAGTGTAATTTCCCTTCGATTAGCGGAGAGGTCACAGACCTCTCTGCCTCAAAAATTATTTTCGCGACTAAAATTTAAATATATCTCTGCATCGTGGACTAGTTTCTAGGAAGTGATTTCTTGATCATTTTCATGTATAGCTATCTAAATCATTACTAAACATCATGAGATCTTTCCTATAACAAATCACAATCCTTGAATCCATAATTCCATTTAAGGAAAGTTAAGATTCAAGTCAAGAGAAGTTAGGAGTCAAGTCAAGAGAAGGTCATAGAGTTTTCCAAGAGTCTTTTACAAATGTTTTAACCTTGTTTTAAGACTTGAGTTTTGAGTTGGGTAAAGAGTAAAGTTTAAAGTTCATTTCTTCAGAAGAGTATATCGAGACAATGTATTCCCAAAGAGTAAAAAGTTTTCACATTTAAAGAAGAAAGGAAACCTTGATTTCCAAAAGAGCCTTTGAACTAGTTTTTCAGTAAAGAGCCTTTGAGCTAATTTTTCATTAAAGATCCTTTGAGCCAGTTTTTTAGTAAAGAGCCTCTGAGCTAGTTTTTCAGTAAAGAGCCTTTGAGCTAGTTTTTTAGTTAAAGAGGAAATGCTTTCACAATTAAGCAAGAGAGGAAACTGAGTTTTGCAAGATAGCCTTTGAGCTAAGTTTTGAGCAATTATCTCATACCAGAGGAAGAAGTAATGTTTTTAAACATAAAGAGGTAGTATATTTTGGGAGTATTATTGAGCACTGATATGGGAGAGAGTTTAGAAAACTTTGAGTCGCCATAAACCATGTAGACACCATGGGTAGAAAAGAGTCATATTTTTTAGATGATTCCTTTAGTGCTTTTTAGCATAGACTTTGGGATCCACTTAGTAGTTTAGGTTCAATACTCTTGGCAATGTATAGGACGGCCTTGACAACGTGAGGCAAAGTGTTGTATTATCATGGTACCTCTTAAGTGATGGATGTCGGTTAGAGAAACTCCCACAATAGTATTTTGTATTTTTATAAACATCAGCGATATTGTATCTTCATATACAAACAGAGTTCATATTGTATCTTTGCATACATACAGAGTAATTATTGTATTTCTAAATACATAGAGTTGAAAACCATGTTTTAAAGCTTTTGTTTACATTGCATTTATTTACACTACTTTATATTGAAATCAGTTTATTTCAGTTCAGTTCAGTTGATACCATGTTTGTTTCTTCAGTTCCTTTCAAGCTTATGTATTGTTTTAGAATTCCCCTCGCATACTCGTACATTAAATGTACTAATGCCATTTTTCCTGCATCTTATTAAGATGCAGGCATAAATAACTAGGATCAACATCTAACACACCGTTGATCTAGTTGAGCATTTCAAAGTCTTGTGGTGAGCATCCTTTCTTTATGGAGGATTCCTTTTATTTCTTTTAGTATTATTA
This sequence comes from Solanum commersonii, assembly GCA_029007595.1. Taxonomy (NCBI): domain Eukaryota; kingdom Viridiplantae; phylum Streptophyta; class Magnoliopsida; order Solanales; family Solanaceae; genus Solanum; species Solanum commersonii. The sequence continues at coordinate 914,371 of JAJTWQ010000166.1, read as the reverse complement.
TCAGTTCATTAGGATGTCGTGGGGCTTGTCCCGACATCCATCTCAATTGTTTTAGAAGCTTCATTGATAGACAGTCAATTAGTTCATTTGTCTTTATCTTGTAATTGACTTATGTTCAATTTTCAGTTGCCATTTTGGCTAAGTTAAATATTTATTTCTAAAACATTACGAGTTAAGTTTGAGTTAGTTATCTTTCATTTGAGTTCTTTTCTTAATGCATAAAGTCTTCCGTTGAGTAAGTAAGCCAGACCAAGGGTTCGCTTAGGGCCAACAATGGTTCTCGAGTGTCGGCCACGTCCAGGGTGTAGGCTCGGGGCGTGACACCATACATGGACCGTAGGAGGACCCACAGTCCATTTTGCAGGTCTGTGGAGCACCACTGCAACCCTCCCCCAGAAGTTCCAAAAAGTTATTCAAGTGTCGACACACGGCCGAACCCATGGACCGTGGTCTATGTTCGTGGATCAGACCCCTGTTTCAACCTCTAGAACCCCATCAATGGTTGACCAGCATGGATCGTCAGTCGGTCGATGGTTTTTCGGTCCCGTCCATCGATGACCCTGAAAGTAGTTAAGTCTAGGGTCTTTTGGTCTTTTCGTTATGCGTTGGACCTTAAACTACGTAGGTTGGTCAGTTTGAGCCTAGAAATTTAATTAGATTATACTCTAAGGAAATCATTCACCAAAACTTAGAAAAATTAGAATGCAAGAGGAGAAAGAGATGACTAAACCCTTCTCAAGAACGCAACAAGTTTCCTTTAATTCCAGCCCCGAAATCAAAATATTTCTCCATAAATTTCATCACCAGGTATGTGGGATTTCACTAGTAGGTTCCTTTCGCCGATTAGGTCCCCAGAATTCAGTCAGATTCTTGATTTCCTTGATATTATCTAGACTTAAGGTTTCTAGAATTTCAGCAAATCAGTATTAATTAGTTACTTTAATGTTCCTAATCTGATTATCATGATTTTAGGATTATTTTGCACATATCCTTTCATAAATTTAGAACCCTAGTTTTGTAGTTTGTTTACTCCATGAATTGCAATACTAGGTCAGATATTTCAGTTATTCATACCTCAGGATTTAATGTTTCATTTTCAGTATATTAATGTTACATTTTTCAGTTAGCATGAAAGTATTTTGAGCGATCTAGTATTATAAAACTTCATTCATAACTTGTAAATTACTTAATTAATTGGGAGAAGCTTAATACCGAGTGGAATATGGTCAGCCACCCTCAAGTCTCAGAACTACGTCCCCCATAGGTTTTAAGTCCCCTTTGTAGGCATTATTTTAGTGATCACACCAGCATGACTCTATACCTCTAGCATGGAATATTGGGTCCTCTTGATGGGGATTATACATCAGATTGCATATTTAGCTTATGTGGTTTTATATCAGTTATTAGTAGCTCCCTTACAGTAAGATTCTATTGCATTGACCATCTTATCAGTTTTAGTTCAGATTTCAGTTTCAGTATGTCATAAACTTGGTCGTTGCACTCAGTTTAGTCATGTACAATATTTTCAATATCTTTATCATGTTCAGAATATATCCTTGCTATTTATGCTTTGGTTCAATTATGTTATTGTTTAGTTGCCTCAACTCACCCACATTAGGAACATATAAGGGGACTTGGTAATAAAGTACACCATCTCCTCCTAGGGAGAAAACCTCAACTATCTGTTGATGAACTGCACCTTTAAACTGAAGTAATATAAGAACACTATCCTGCTTTTCCTTAACCTCTGCTACCAATAAAGATTCTTATCCATTCTGAACTATTGCCTCACCACCTGATGTTTCAGTAAGGAAAACTCTTAAGTGAGCAAGCAAGTGAACATCTTTGGTTAGCTCTTACCTTTCTTCCTCAACATGTGCTGCACTACCTATAAACAGCCTGCTGAGAGCATCAACCACTACATTGGCCTTACCAGGATGGTAAAACACATTCATGTCATAGTCTTTGAGGAATTCAATCCATCTCCTCCAACAAAGATTCAACTCTTTCTGGCAGAACACATACTGGAGGCTTTTTTGATCTTTGAATACATGTAATGTCTCCAAATCTTTAAGGTAATACTATGTCTAAGAGCTCAAGGTCATGACTCAGGTTTCTTCTCATGAACCATAAGTTGTCTATAAGTATAAACTATGACCTTACCTCACTGCATTAAAACAAAACCTAGGCCCACCCTAGATGCATCATAGTAAATCACATAACCATCTAAACCATCTACTAGAGTCAAGACCAGAGTTGTAGTCAACCTAGTATTCAGTTCTTTGAAGCTTTTGTCACACTCATATGACCAATGAAATATGACATTCATCTTAGTTAACTTGGTCAATGGGAAAGCTATGGATCAAAATCCTTCAACAAATCTCCTATATTAATCGGCCAAACTTAAGAAACTACTAATATCAGTTGGAGAGGTGTGTATAGCCAATGCTAAACTACCTCAAATTTATGAGAATCCACTCAGATCCCTTCACTGGATACTATATGACAAAGGAAAGTGACAAACTGTAACTAGAATTCACATTTGTTGAACTTAGAAAATAATTGGAAAACTTTGAGAGTCTACAGAACAACTCTCAAATGAGTCACATGCTCTTCCTCACTTCGAGAATAAATGAGGATATCATCAATAAAGACGATAATGAACAAGTCAAAATATTGTTTGAACAGCCTGTTCATTAAATCCATGAAAGTCACAGGAGCATTTGTTAGTCCAAAAGACATAACTACAAATTCATATTGACCATACCGAGTTGTAAAAATTATCTTCGAAATGTCACTATCTCTGACTCTCAGCTAATAATAGCCAGATTTGATGTCTATCCTAGAAAAGCAACTAGCACCCTGAAGTTGGTCTAACAGGTCATCAAACTTGGGAATGGGATACTTATTCTTGATCGTGACTTTATTCAATTGCCGATAGTCAATGCACATTCTGAGAGAACCATCTTTCTTTTTCACAAACAAACTAGAGCACCCAATGAAGATATGACCCTAATGAAGCCCTTATCTAGAAGGTCTTTCAACTTCTCCTTCAATTTCTTAGGCTTGGCTGGAGCCATTCTGAACGGAGGAATCAAAATCGACTGGGTATCTAGGAGAAGATATATACCTCATTGCCCTTGCCAAGATAAAGGGCCATCTTTCAACCTATGACTAGAATGACAACACCCAAAGCACCCTTCCTTGCCTACAAGACACTTTCTCGGAAGCTTCTTACCTTACTTTAGACAAGTTGGGAAGGTGTTGTGTTACCTGAAGCAGTCCCTTGAGACCTAGAGTCTGATGCTCTGCCTTTCTGATCCTGTCGAAACCTAGGGGATGAAGCACTAGCTGATGGGACTATAGACCTCTGCTGAAATTCTGAGCAATTTCTACCGTCTGACTTTTGCAGTGCTTATTCATACTTTCCTATTCTAGCGTTTTTGTTATCCTTAGTGAATTCCCTGAGCTTATCTCCCTCAACTTGTTGAGCATGATTCATTAGTCTGGAGATATCCATATCCCCTAGTAGTATAGCATTCATGCACTCAGTCTTCACCAGATCGGATACCCCAAATAAGAACTTAGTCATTTGTGCCCTTGAATCGGCATCCATGTGTGGAGCATACCTGGAGAGCTTGTTAAACTTCACCTCGTACTCTTGGACCGACATTTACCCCTCTTCAAGTTCATAAACTCTTGTGCCTTAGCTTCTCTCAATTCCCTTGGGAAGAACCTGTCTAGGAAAGCTCTAGTAAAATAATCACAAGTAATAGGAATTGCATTTGGATCCCTATTGTCTTTATACTGAGTGAACCAGCTATGAGCAACATCCTTAAGTTGATAGGATGCTAACTTGATAGTCTCATTGTCAGTCTATTGCATTACCCCAAGAATCTTTTGAACCTCATCTATGAAGTTCTATCGATCCTCAACAACCATTGACCCTAGAAGTTCAGGTGGATTCATCCGAACAAAGTCTAGAACCCTAGCTGCAAATTATGCACCATTCATATTTACTGGGATTGTGGCATGCTGATTATTTGGATTGGCCACACTCTAAGCCAAGAGCTGGATTGCATTCCAAAATTTTGCATTCGTAACCTCATAGTTTGGGACTGGAGGAACTATGTTTGCATTGCGTGCATTAGCATTCCATGTGTTAGCTCTATGAGGAGGCAAGATCTGAAATACATAATGATGGATTAGAAAGGAGAAGTTTAATCATACCCACACACAATAAGAATAGCAAGGAAAATGATATTTTTCTCAAAACACTTCGAAGCCTCCCCTTCATAGATGTGGCGCGCTTCACACTAATGAAAGAGACTCTACTTAGTGCGAATTTCAGATATCCTAGGACTCTCGAATGTATTTCTTTGATATCAAGTTTGTCACGCCCCGAGGCTACCCTTTGACGTAACACGGGGACCTAGGATCATGAGTGACCCCAAGCTAACCCTGTGTCTGGCATATATCAACCATACTGAGAATAATTGAATATTACATGTCCAATGTGGAAGCTAAAATAATGGATAACTGAAAGTGGGGAAAACCTAACTAGTCTAAATATATAAAACATACTAAGATATTAGCAATAATAGAAAGATAAACTCATAAACTCAAACTGATTGTATTACTATGTCTGAAAAGACTCTAACTGAATTGAGTTGCTGGGACATGCCACTAAGCTAACTCCAACAAAACTGAATATAAAGAATAAAATGAAAGCATATCTATTGTCCTCAGAATATGAGGACTCGCCGCTAAAGCTACTAAATGCGGACTGATAATTGATCTAAGCGCGATCTGGATGGTGAGTACCTGAACCTACATCATGAAAGGATGTAGCACATAGTATGTGTTAGTACTTGAAATATAGTAAGCATGCAGGATATATATACTAAGATGAACAAATATATATAAGTTGAACAACGAATAATTGAGCAATGACATAAACTGAGCAAGAATGTAAATACTGAAACATTACTGAAATACTAATTGAATGCAATAACCAAGTGCTAATCCTTTACATGATATGCCAAAATAAATATTGAACTATATACTGAAAATCTGGTCAAATACACTAGGAGTCTGACTATGGGAGATACTATTAACCGACATAAACCACGTGAGCTAAACGAGGAGTCCGATGTATATATCTCATCGAGAGGACAAAATATACCTTGCCAGGGGTACAGAGGCATAACTGACGTGATCACTAAATCTGATGCACAACAAAGGAGACTTATAATATTACTATGGGGGCACATAGTACTGGGACTATGATGGTACGCTGAACCCTAATCCAACTCAGTGCTAAGTCTACTCCCAACTAAATATGTAAATCACACAAATGTAACTGAAATGTTGAATTACTAAATAGCGCAAATACTGACATGCAATCTGAGAATGCAATATTTATATAATGATTATATAACATTCAAAATCTAGAGCATGACTATCCATTCAGCTGACTTAGCAAGTATAATTCATGAACTAAGAGAATATACACAACTAGGGTTTTGAGTTTCATACATGGAATTAAACAAACTTTCAAAGAAATATGTTATTTCGATTTAGGATATTACAACAGCTAAATCACATTAAATATCCAACGTTTTAGAAACCCTAGGTCTAAATAAGATATGGAGAAACTAGGAACTGACAGAATTCTAGAGACCTAGTGCATGAAAGGAACCCACTAGTGAAATTCCACATACATGGTGACTAAATCTATGGAGAAATCATTTGGATTTCGGGGATGAACTTTGAAGAATAGTGTTGCTTGTTCTTGGGAGGTTTGGTCGACTTTTCCTCTTCTTTTTTCTCCAAGTTTGGATGATTTTTGAAGAATGAGGGTTCTCGGTATGTCTTACTAATTTAATAGGCTTAAGCTGAATAAAACGACATAGTTCAAGTGCCCAATGCATAGGTGAAAGGACCAAAATGATCGTGACTTAAATTTGACGAGTTCCACCTACTACAGGACTGACGGGAGTCTTTTGACATACCAACCATCTTTAGGAGTCATTTTTCATGCTCTACCCGACATGGCTTCACTAAAACGAACATAAAGTTTTGCTCTAAGCTTGAATTTTAGCAAACTCAGTGGCATTGGAAAGATGATTCAATTATCTTTCATTTGATAGGTCATGGGCCATATATTTCATTTTGTGCTAAAATATATGGCCATTTGAAGTTGAACTTACAACACTTTTCCTCTAATTCGTTCTTGACCCTCACGTACGGTCCGTAGGTCAAACCACGGTCCGTACTGGTTGACCGTGTGTGGGATTAGAGACCATAAAACTCTGGACCCCAATTATTGAACCATCCTATGGTCCGTGAGTCAATCAACGGACCGTGGTTCACGGCCGTCGGTGTCATCTTTAGATTCTGAAATTCCCCTATATCTGGTACTGAACCACGGGAGACCTACAGTCTATGGTTCTACTTATATTTCGTGGGTGGTTTTGGCACAAAATTATGGAAACTACATTTTTCTACTTTCTTGAATCCGAGGTGTTACGACTAATTTTGTTGAGCATATACTTTTCAACTTAAAGAAAAAATATATTGTATAAACGCATAACGAATAAAAAGGTGTAGCTGAAACAACACTGATTGGCGCAGGTTGATTAGTAGGAGAAAGAGCATAAAGTGCAGCTTGCACAAGCTGGCTTGATCCATTGCCAATAACAATATAACGATCATCCACAATTGTATTTACAACTACATTGTGCATCCTCTTAATTTTTTCCTCCGGCTTTGACTCCATAAACCAACGGAAGCTCTTAGCATTAGCAAACTAACTCAATGAATCATCACCATTGAATGTTATGTCACATTCGTTCCCCATTTTTCTCGAATATGGCTCAAGCATTGTTGGATTCCCACTATACACATATTATTGTATGAAAATGGACCTAATCTTAAGAGAGATTTAAGCAATCTCAAAAGCAATCTAGTTAATTAGGGAAGGATTCTATAAGGACGCAATGGTTTGCATGCCTGATATTTTCTAAGGCCACACTTTAAATTTAGTCCTCCTTTAAAGTACTTAGATGAATTATTTTTATAGATAAATTTAGTCCACTAGTCTAGCCAAAGACATAAAAATAATCTCATTCTAACACATAACACCCCATGACATTTGGAGGGCACCAAATATAATAGAGCAGTCAACTTTGATTAAATTGAAATTGGTGTTTCATATATAAATAATTGACTCATGAGCATTAGTCAAGACCATAGGCGTATAACTCATATGAAACATTCTAAGAAAATTGAAATAAAATTGTAAATAATACTCACTGATCTAGATTAAAAGTGGTGGAACTGTCCCCATAGTATCATTTTCTGGAGTTGCACAAGGGACTTTTTTCTTTTCTTTCTAAAATCTTAAATCAGTCACAAATAAACTTAGGAGAGAAGAAGACAGACTTGGGGTAAATATAGGGAAGGATTCAAGTCTAATCTTTTCGTATATAGAAAGGAAATTATATTTGTGAGTGTTTAGTTGAAAAATGTATGCTTGGAAAATGAAAAGTTCTATAAATGGAATATGAAAAGTTATATCAATGGAAAGTAAAGAGTTATAACTTTTACAAAGAGAAATGACTTTTATGAAGAGTTGTGATTTTTATGACAAGTTGACTTTTCTGAAGAGTTGTGACATTTATGGAAAATAGTGACTTTTCTGTAAAGTTATAACTTTTAAGAAGGGTTATGCCTTTTGACTTTTCCCGAAGGGTTGTGACCCTTTCGATAAGGAACAATAAGAAATTGTCCACACAATAAGGATACAATGTGCATTTAGTGGGCTCCATTTTCTTATTTGAGAAAAATATTTTTAATAGTATTTCTAATATGTTGCACATATCTTAATATTATAGGTTGAAACAATATTAAGAACATTATTATACTATTGGATTTTTCTTGGTTCTAGTAATTGAGGGAAATAAATGTACTTGTACATAGACCTTTGGTCTATCTTTAATCAACTAAATATTTTCGTCAAATCTAAATTGTGAATTTTTGCATATCAATGATCAATAAAAGAAAGATTAACAATATTTTTTTTACCAAACATACACATAGTGAAAAAAATCTAAAATATTTGGAGTGTGTTTGGTAGGGAGGAAATAATTTTAAGATTTTCTCATGTTCAGGTTGGTCAAAATCATTGAAAAATATTTTTCTGGGAAATTAGATTCCTTAAACGAAGAGGAACTGGCTTCCACAATATAAGTACAAAAAAACAAGTTCTATAAGTGGTATTCCACATTAATTGTCTCCTCTCACCCTCCAACTCAAACACACCTCATTTTCAGACTACCCTCATAGATTCCATCCCCACCCCTTGTAGTATTTGAGTCTAGATTATGTATGAATAATTTTAGGATAATATTTTGGCAAACCTACCTCACACAAGATCAAAATTACAAGTAAGAAATTTACTTATTTTCTAAGAAACATTTTCCTTTGTATACTAAATTTGGTCTTTCCTTACGAATTTTTGTTGCATGTAAACATTTAAAAATTAGAGTACCATATTCTCATACGTAGATCTCTAGTCTATATTTAAGAAACTATATATTTTTGAAAAATGTAAATTGTAACTTTTTGTACATCAATAATCACTGAAAATAAGATTTTAACTTTTAAAATATTTATATACTTTTAGTCTAAGGTCTGATGTTTGTCTTTCATTTTCAATATGGCTCAAGGCCATAAGCCTATCTATCATGTGAGAACATAAAGAGGAAGAAGACCTATTGCTTCAGGATACTCCTTAATTTCATGTGCCAATAATATAGGCCATAAATTTCATGATCCAAAAATGGACGTGATGACAAACGTCTATTCCCACCAGGACAAGTCAGTTTCCAATTCAACAACATGAAAGAAATATGGAAAGTAAAACAAGAATAACATAAGAGTAGAAAACATAGTCATTCTAATATAACCTCTTCACACCCCAAGTCTACACCCTAGATGTGGCCACCACTCAAGAACCATCATTTTTCCCCAAGCGAACCCTTTGCCTAGCTCAATCCTTAACAGAAGATTTACTCAGCAACATAGGAACTTGAATGCAGTTATTAACTAATCAGACCTCATTAATAAAGTAGTTTAACTCAAATCGTCTGAAATACTCAAATAAACATAACTATTCAACTCAAAGTCTTTAAAACATCAACAAGGGAAACGGGAAAAAGACTCCTTAACTACTACTGTCTATGAAGCCTCTAAATAACACGATGGATGTCAAAAAAGACAAACGACAACCTAACAAGAAAAAATCCATGATGTGAAGCCCTTCGGAAAGCAAGGAGGCTCACCAAAGCTAGCTGAAATGCAAGGGGATCAACGAAGTGCCTGTAGATGAACCTAAACACATATATCTGCATCATGAAAAGATGTAGATCAATTGACATAAGTATATTGAATGTACGAGCATGAAAAGGGAAAATTGAAACATATGTAAATATAGTTGAACTAATTGAAAAGGAAGACATACTCAACTCAACTCATTATAAAAGCAATGGAAAAAGAATATAAAACTTTTAAAATTAGTAGATATAAACTCAATATGTATAAAAAAACTATGAACAAATTCTTAACTCTTATTTGGGAGATTCTCTAACTGACAACCATCACTATGAGCTACCTGCTAATACAAAGTCTTGCCCATGCGTCCAGAACTGTTCTTGTCACGCCCCAAGCTACCCCCGAGACGCGGACACGGGACCTAGGACCACAAGTGATCCCAAGCTAACCCTGCTGGCATGATCATGAGCATACTAAAGATAATAAACTGATGCGGAAGCTAAATCATAAATAAACTGAAAAGATGGGGAATACCCATATACTATAACTGAATATATCAAATCTGAGAGTTTAATACAAAAGAAATATCAACTCAAAATACTAAGCTGAATCTAACTATATCTTAAATAAGCCTCTAAACTGACTAGAAATGTTGGGACATACCCCAACTAGATCTAGCAAAACTGAAACTAAAAACTAAAAGCGATAAAGATAAGCATGTCACTAGTCCTCGAAGAATGAGGACTCACCACTGATGCTGCTGAACGGAAGATCGGGAATCGATCTAAGCGTGATCTGGATGCTGGGAGCCTGAACCTACATCACGAGAAGATGTAGCGCACGTATGCGTCAATACTGGAAAGGTACTGAGCATGCAGGATAGAGTAAAGCTGAAATAACATATAGCTGAACAAAGCAATAAAGCAATGAAATAATCTGAACATGATATAGATACTGAATATTGAGCTAACTGATGCAATGACCAATTTATAACATGCTGAGACTGAATACTGAATATACTGATAAATGGTCAATGCAATAGAGTCTGACTGAACTGTGGGAGCTACTAATAATCGACATAAAACCACATGAGCTAAATGTGGAGTCCGATGTATACGCCCCATCGAGAGGACCCAATATACCCTGTCAGAGGTATAAAGGCATGCTGGCGTGATCACTAAACTGATGTTGCCCGCAGAGGGGACTTACACCTACGTGGCTCGTAGTTCTGGGACTATATGGGTATGCTGAACCCTAGTCCAACTCGTTATTATGCTACTCCCAATAGAATAAGTGATTAACACGTTATGACTAAATTTCTGTAAATACTGGATAGCTCGAAACTGAACATGCAAACTGAGAATGCAATAATTAATCTGATAATGATGCATTCATAAACTGAGGCATGTAAAACTGAATACTGAAATATCTGACCTAGCATGTGTAATTCAAGAACTGAAGAAATACATAGCTAGGGTTCTGAAATTCATGCAATAAACTGAGCAATAACATGATAATCTGATTTGGAACATTTAAATAACTAACTTATAACGATCTGCTGTAATTCTAGAAACCCTAGGTCTATTCATAATCATGGAATCAAGAATCTGACTGAATTCTAGGGACCTAATGGGTGAAAGGAACCCACTAGTGAAATCCCACATACCTGGTGACGAATTCCACGGAGAAATCTTTTGATTTTGAGGCTGGAACTGATGGAACCTTGTTACGTTCTTGAACTAGAGTTCTTGACCTTTTTCTCCTCTCTTGCTTCTAATTTTCCATGTTTGATTAATGATTTTGATTAAGGTAAGTTCTAGTTATGTTTCTAGGATTAAACTGATTAAAGCCTCATGATTTAGGGTCTAAACGACGTATCTTAGGGGTTAAATGAAATAGGAAAAGACCAAAAGATCCCTGAATTAATTGCTGTCGGAGTGATCGACAGAATGGACTGACGGGCCGTCATTCAGTCGACGGACCATCGATTGGATCCGTCGATCGAGTCTGCCCGACAGGGCTTCACTAAAACGGGCATAACTTTTTACTCGGAGGTCGGATTTTAGCAAACTCGATGGCGTTGGAAAGATAATTCAATTATCTATCATATCATAGGTAATGGGACACACAATTATTTTTGTGCTAAAAGTTATGACCATCTGAAGTTGACCCATCAGAATTTTCAGCTAACTGGCTGTTGATCCCTCATCTACGGTCAGACCTACGGACCGTGGATCGAATGACGGTCCGTGCTGGTCGACCGTAGTTCATGTCAGAGGCTGGGTAAGGAGGTCTTGATCCACGGACACAGACCACGGACTGTGGTCTGATCTACGGACCGTGAGTCTGTTCGTGAGTCGAGACTTAGCCAAATTTTATGAGCTTGGCTGGGGAGGGGTTGCAGTGGTAAACCACAGACCACCAGCACGGGCCGTGGTCTGACCTACGGTCCATGGATGGCAACCGTAGGTTGCACCTGCAACTTTTCAAAATCTGCATTTTGGTCTGTTTTCGGATACGGGGTGTTACAGTTCTATACCTTGTTGGGGGTATAGAATACCTTAACTAAGTAGATAAACTAAGCTATGCTTAAAATAAATAAGGAATCATCTAAAAAGTATGACCCTTTACCCATGTTGGCATACATGGTTTATGAAGATTTTGAGTTGTCTGAACTCATGACCATATCGGTGCTCAATACTACTCCCAATAATATATATAACTCATTCTCATATATTTTAAAAACATAACTTTCCATCAATTTGAGATAATTACTCAGAAGATCCTCTTAAAAGAGGTGATGCTCAAGACTCATCCTAAACTCATTTAGAAATCAGTGTTTCTCTCATTTTAAATGTAAAAGTATTACATTTAGGAATACTTAGTTCCCTTTATACTCATTTAAAACATATAAGTTCACTCTCCTCATTTTCATACTCATTTACCCAAGTCTTAAATAAAATTATGTATGATTGCAAAAGACTTCTCGAAATGACTCAAAAGAACTTTCTTGAAACTTTCCTCTTTCTTATACTTTGCTCTGTAATGTGAATTTAAGAGATATGATTAGGATATATGATCTCTCAATGATTAATGAAGGCTTAGATAGTTAGTAATAAGAAGTATTGGTACGACATGGAGGAGGATTTAATTTTTGGTTGCGACTTTAATTTTGATACAGAGGACTTTGTATCCTCTCCACGACGTCGATATGGGGTGAGTATCTGAAGATTGAAATTTTAAAACCCCTCCACGATGCGGACCTGGGCACATATTTTTGTCTGATCAACTCTTCTTCTCCCAAACTCTATAAAATTCATACCCAATGCAATTCCATGGTCCTATTTCAAGAATTTTCATAAACCCAAAATAATTTCAATGAAACCCACACAAAATCTATCTAGTGACTCAACATATGTGCAAAACCCTAACCTCAAGAACTGAAAGACCTCCATTGTCAACTAAAACTCAAGAAACTTATTAAGAACTCAATAAATCAACTTCAAGAACAAATTCATGGGTAAAATTTTACACAATTGGTGTGAGGATGAACAAACCCAACACTATGAAAGCTTACATACCTCAAAAGAACTAAGTTCTTGGCGATTTCCATAAATTTCTTGATGAACTCTTGAAACCTTCTATTTTCTCCTCTTGAACCTTGCACTAACTTTCTAGACGTTTAAGAATAAATGAAAACTGATGTCAATCAGTTTAGACCCCTATATTGGCAAGAATAACGCTTAGGCTTAGTGGTGGTAAGGAAAAGACCAACATACCCCTTTTTAAAATGGATGAAATGCCTTAATTAGAGAGGATCCACACAAATGGGAATAACTCCTTTATCCAAGTTTGGAATTTAGAAAAACTTGGTGGCGTTGGAAAGATGCTTCAAAGCCCTTCGATTTGATACCCATGGGTCACCTAATTCTTTATGTGTGGAAATTGATGGTCGATTGAAGTTGGCCTAAAACTAAAAACTGATCGAATTCTAAGGTGTTACAATATTTCCCCCTGGGAACATTTGTCCTCGAATGAGATCATACTATGCAGAATAGGGGTGGAAAACATCCAACTATCCCAATTCCGGCACACAGTGAGTAGACATATATACACTTAATGTAGCAACTTGAATAATACTTGACAAATAGTTATTACCTCAGTTTGGATTTTCTCCAGAAGCAAAGAGATGTGGGTATCTCTTCTTCATATCCTCCTTAGGCTCTGAAGTAGCTTCCTCAACAAATTGATTTCTCCATAAGACCTTAACTAGTGCAAACTCTTTGGTCTTCAACTCTTTAACCTGATGATCATGAATCTGAACGGGTACATCCTCATAACATAGGTTTTCCTTAATACCGATATTCTCAGTAGGTTTAATAAGTGAAGGATCACCTATATACTTCTTCAACATTGAAATGTGGAATACTAGATGGACTGTTGCTAACTCTGATGGTAGCTCAAACTTATAAGCTACATTTCCAATTCTCTTTGATATCCTGTAAAGACCATTATACCGGGGACTGAGCTTTCCCTTCTTGCCAAATCTCATATTACCCTTCATAGGTGCAACCTTCAAATAAAACCAATCTTTCACCTCAAATTCTAAGTCCCTTCTCCTAACATCTGTATAGGATTTCTCACGACTTTGTGATGTCTTTAACATTTCCTAAATAATGTTCACCTTCTCCGTGGCTTGGTGAACCAAATATGGTCCTATCCACTCAGCTTCACCAACCTCGAACCAAACAATAGGAGATCTACATCTTCTCCCATAAAGAACCTTATAAGGAGCCATTTGTTAACTAAATTGATAGATATAATTGTAAGCAAACTCTATGAGAGGTAAGTGATCATTTCAATTACCTTTGAAATCGATTATACATGCCCTCAACATATTTTTTAAAGTTTGAATTTTTCGCTCCTCTTGACCATCAGTCTGAGGATGAAAAGCATTACTCAAATTTACCTTCCAACCCAAATCTTCTTGAAAAAACTTCCAAAACTGAGCAGTGAATTGTGCACCTCTATCTGAAAAGATAGATATAGGAACACCAAGAAGTTGATCAATCTCTTGAATATAGAATGTGGTGCTGAATTGATAGTCTTTACCGGCAAAAATGGGATGATTTAGTCATCCAATCTACAATCACCCAAATGAAATAATAATTCCTGCGAGATCGTTGTAAACCAGTAATGGAATCTATATTTATCCTCTCCAACCTCCATTTCGGGATATCTATATTCTGAGCCACACACCCGTGCCTTTTGGTGCTGTACCTTGACTTGTTAAAAATTTAGGCACTTGGAAACGAACTTTGTGATACACCTCTTCATATCACTGCACCAGTAGACTACTCTCAAGTCACTGTTTATCTTTGTAGAATCGGGATAAATTGAATATCTAGAACTATTAGCTTCTTTCATTATTCTCTCTTGGAGTTTATCCACCCTTGGTACACACAACCTACCTTGATATCTCAATACACTATCTCTTCCTTGTTCAAAATCCATTAATTTCTGCTTATGAACATTTGCTTTTAGTTCAAGTAAAACAAGGTAAATGTCTCGTTTCTCCTTCACCTCATACACTAGTAATGATTCAACTCCATTCATCACCACCACTCGACCTTCTTTGTAATCTAGCCACCTGACTCCTAATTGTGCAAGTCTATGCACATCTTTGGCCAATTTTTTCTTTCCTTCTTCAACATGGGTGGTACTTCCCATAGAAAACATGCTCATAGCATCATCAACAACATTAGTCTTACTTGGGTGATAGAGGATTGGCATGACCAGGGGTACACCATAGATGAAAGACGGTGTATAAGACCCTGGGGGACCCTATACAAGCCACTTAACATTAATCAAGTAATCACAATAAGATTCTAGAAATAACAATAGCTAAATAATATATTTTAAAAAGGGAAAAGGGTCAAAAATACCCCACAATTTTGTTTTATTAGTTAATAATACCCCTACTGCTAAAACAAAGTTATTTATACCCTCGCCGTCATTAATTTCACCATTTATACCCTCTATTAATGGAAATCCCTAAATTGACTCAAATTAACCCGAAATTTTAAAAAACACCCATTTTCCATATTTAACCCAATGCCCCATATTAAAACCCGTATAACCCATTCCCCTTTTACGCATTCTTTCAAATTTTCCTTATATCTCATTCCCCTTTACCCCTTTACCCCCTTACCCATTAACTTCTTCACGTTTGTTCTTCATTTCCCAATATGTTCAAAAGTCTATCAGGCACTTTCTTTCTAGAGAACAACAACAATGGCTGTACAAACAAATTCACCTTGGAAAAACAAAAGATTGGATAAAACGTAAAATGTTGATAGTTGACAAAGAATTTTTTGAGGGAATCGAACGTTAACTCTCTTCCATAGAAGGTAGAATTCAATGACTTAAAAAGACTTGAAGATACTGCAAAAACTGGCAAGTGTTGAAGATTAGGATCATAATCCAAGCTATTACAAGCCACATGATGAGCATTTTGATTCCATTTCCACCAAGTAATGTTAATCCTCGTTTCTCTGACATAATATGTATCATCTTATTGTACCCCTTATTTCTCATAACCAAGTAAAGGCCAGACTCACAACCCAAGTAAAAAATCTGCATCCAAATTAACCCCAACAATGCTCCAAAAAGCATATGACAAGAAAAGCAAAAACCCAGTAAAACAAAATAAATACATTACCCCATGACCCTTTTTCTTAAATAATCCAGCTTTAGCAAAGTCAATACAAAGCTTTCTATAATCCCTTGATACCTCAGAAACCTAAGAATCTTCTAAATATTAACAGTAAAGAGGTTATCAAGATGTTTCCAAGCAGTACCTGGATGAAAAGCAATGAATGCATCAGTTGCCTCTTGTCCATTATGATTAGGTAGAGGGATATCCCCACCACGGTGTTGTATAATCCAATCAGTCACATTAAATGGGTAAGGGAAATAAAGAAATTTTTTGTAAAAGTTAATGGGTAAAGGGGAATGAGTCTTATGGAAGAAATTGAAATAATGGGTAAAAGAGGAATGAGTTATACGGGTTATACTATGGGGCATTGGGTTTAAAATAAGGAATGGGTCTTTTTGAAAAAATTAATCTAATTTGAGTTAATTTGGGGATTTCCGTCAATTGAGGGATATAAATGATGAAATTAGTGACAGTGAGGAAATGAATATCTTTATTTTAATGGTAAAGGTATAGTCAACTAATAAAACAAAGTTGAAAGGTATTTTTGACCCTTTTCCCTTTTACAAAATGGGTCAAAACATCTCAAAACCCTAATTCCAAATTGATGTTTGAATCAAATAATCTTTACTTCAAAATGTTATCAAATGAATTTGGAACACATTGGTGAAAACTATTTTGAAAAAGGAATTAAAATCAGTTGACAATCACCATTTTATTTTAGAACTGAAATTCTTCTAAAACCTTGTCATTTGTCAATCAAAAGACCAAGTTTTGATCTTCAAATTTCTGAATGATAAAATAGAATTGAGGTTTTCGGGTCACAAAGACTTACCCTAATTATTTAGCACAAGAAATCACTTCAAAATTGCCTCCAATGGTTCTCTGAAATTCAAAATGGGAGTAAATCCCCGAAATGACAAGCCAAAAAGGGTCTATGATATCGCAAAAGGAACCTCTGGTTCGCAAAAGTGAACCCCAAAAACCCTGGCCTTTGCTTTTGCGAACTAGTCCTCGCTAACGCGAAGGTCACGATCACAAACAAGTCATCGCGAATGTGTTGGTCAGACTACTAACCCCTTCGCGGATACGAGCCAACTCTCTCAATCATGAAGATTGTGAAAGCGATGACCCTTCGTGAAAACGGGCCATAGAAGAAAATAGCAAAATTCAACCAACTCAAATTCACCAAAAGGACCCTTGGGATTCACTCAGAACCTTGTACATACAAATCACATATGCAAACCAATTAAACTCGGCATTCCAAACTTAATGGAACCATCGAAATATGAATCTCAGGTATCCTTGACCTAAAACTCATGAGAGTCTCAAGAAAAAGAACATAACGCCTGAAAAAGGATAAATCAAGCTCGGAACCTCTGAAAATTTAACCAAGACCACACTTAGGCCTAAAATCATCCCTTGAATCTAATGGAACTTTCACAATTCTAATTCGAATATCCGAACCCCAAATGTTGAGCAGAGTCAATCCAAAGGTTGAAATTTCACAAATTTTCAACCTTTAATCCTAAAAAAGACTCTAAATACGAAACTCACAACTCTCTCAAACCAATTTCGTTATTTCTAGACTGATGGAATTATCGAAATTTCATTCTGACACTTGAAACTACAAAATATACTAAACATCACTTTAAATCACTTTACTTTTTAAAAACCCAAGAACTTACAATATTCACAACTTACACTCAACGTTGGAAACCAACTTTCAAAACTCAATCAGAAAAGACTCGGGGCTGATATTGGGAGGGATAAAATTATAATTTTATAAAAAATTCTAAAAATAGTCAACCAGGTTACTACATTATCACAACTAAAAACCATGTTCACCGTCGATCATAAAGCAAAAGAAAGTAGTTGGAGCCTAAAAATTTAGTTTAATATCAAGTTTTACATTTTAGAACTTTCAGCTTGTAGGACTTAGTTTTTGGAGATTAGTTTTGTTAGTTTTGAAGAGTTGAAGATTTCCATTTCCAAGCAATTGGAAGTGGGTTTTGAAGATTCTTTATCCTTGACATGTGTAAGACAATATTTATCGTACCCATTTGATGGAAACGCTTTTTGGTATCAATTTCTATCTCTTTACTATGTTTAGCTAAAATAACAATTCTTGGGGTGTTATTTTGTGAATATGGGTTGAATTTACTGTTGGGTATTGCTTATTGATTGTTTATTCACTGTTTAGAGGTGATTTCATTCAGTAGTTTTGTTTGAATTAAATGGGATTGTAGTTGGAAATAAAATTTTATCTTCGTGTTTTTGAGTTGCTAGAGAGAGACATTTTAAAACCAAAACTATTGACTCAATAGTTTGTGGTTATTGGGTTGTCGTGGATTCAACTCGAGAGAGTGAATCCTAAAATCTCTCCCACACATTCAGCTCAAGAGAGTGAATGAACTAAGGAGAATGATGTGCTTCATTGCCGCTTATGGGTGTTTGAGAGAAGCCGATTCGATTGGGGGTAAATTGTTTGAAAGAATATTTACCCCCACTAAAGTCTAGCCTAATTACAAATTTTCAGCAAGTTACTATCAATAGCATTTGCCCAGTTTTATATTTTAGCCCACATTCCTATCACATCCTAAGAATTCTGTCTCCCAATTTCGCATCTTTATATTTTTACTATTTTTGTTTATTAGTTGAATACAAAACTTACCATTGATAATTGGCATTCGTGTCAGTTTTTAATTTAGTATGATTTTATTCGTAAATATTTATAGCTATGATTGATTAGAACATAATTTTACTTTTCTACTTGATTCTCGACTACTAACTGCTCCTTTGGGTCTCAACCCTAACCCATTTTGTTGGGTTATATTACTACTCACGATCGTTGGAATTTGAACTGGATGTAGTGTCCTGATACGTGAAATCAAAATGGCACCATTGCTGGGGAGTGGTGTTAGTTGAGAATTTTTAGTTAAGTTGAATTTTGGTCTTGCTAGTGATAGTTCTACTTAATTTTTTGTTTTGTTTTGCTTGATTGTGTTGAAAATAGGAAGTATGAGCGTAAATGGAAACAATGGCAGCCAAATAGGCCATCAAGACGACATAAAAAACCTGAACGATGTCAACGAGCCTCATGTTAATGATACCCATCTCATGGGAGGTATTGGTGCCATTCGCTTGCCTCTAGCAGAAGGGAGTGCGGTGTTCCACATCACGAGTACTATGTTGCAACTCTTGCAACTAAAAGGTCTCTTCAGTGGTTTGGCTCATAAGGATCCACATGAGAACATTTGAAACTTCGTGGATGTATGTGAACCATTCTCCTTCAAGAATATCTCCCAAAAATCGGTCCGATTGAGGTTGTTCCCGTTCTCGGTGATGGGTGAGGCGTGCAAGTGGCTTGTTGAATTTCCATGTGAATCAATCAGTTCATGGGAGGAGTTGGTCACCTCATTTAAAGTGTGATTTTTCCCTCCCTCGAAGATGATGACTCTTTGGGACAACATTCAGAGCTTCAAGCGTCTAGAAGGCGAGCCTATCCATAAAGGTTGGCTGCGATTCAAAAAGTTAGTGCTCCAATGCCCAACCCATGGCTTGCCTGATAACGTGTTGCTATAGTATTTTTATCGGAGTCTGGATTCGATAAATAATGGTGTTACTGACCAACTATCTCCGGGAATTTGACACAGTAACCTTATGTGATAGCTCTCAGCTCTTGGATGGCATGAGCACCATAAATAGGGCATGGTATACCCATGAAGACTAGGTCTCCCCTCTCACGTTCAAATTAACTAAGGAACAAATGGAGAAAGAAAAAGAGAGGGACCAAAACATGGCCAAGATCATCGACTTAGAGCATCTGCCACCATATTTGCTTTACTGAGTTGTAGAGAACACTTATCATTGTCCATTAATAACTCAAGCCACCTTATTTGGTGAAGATTCATATGTTTCTTTTTTAACACATAATGAAAACTCTTGTGGTCAGTGAAGACATCTGCATGAACACCATACAAGTAGTGCCTCCAAATCTTTAGAGAAAACACAACTGCCGCTAGTTCTAGGTCAGGGGTAGGATAATTCTTCTCATGAATCTTAAGTTGCCTTGAAGCATAGGCAATAACTTTCCCATTTTGCATGAGAACACATCCTAACCCAATTCTTGAGGCATCACTATAAACAACAAATCCATTAGTTCCTTCCAATAACGTCAATACCAGAGCAAAAGTAAGTCTATCCTTTAATTCTTGGAAACTCTTTTCACACGCTTCAGACCATATTAATTTAACCTTCTTTTGGGTTAATGTCGTTAATAGAGAGTCAATCAGAGAAACTCCTTCAACAAACCTCCTATAATAACCAATCAAACCTAGGAAACTTCTATTGTCCGAAGGGGATAGAGGTCTAGGCCAACTCTTAACCTCATCTATCTTCTTAGGATCTTCCTAAATACCCATACCAAAAACAATATGACCAAAAAAAGCCATAGACTTTAGCCAAAACTCACATGTGCTAAGCTTTGCAAACAATTGTTGGTCCTTGAGTACTTGCAGCACAATCCTCAAATGATTGACATGCTCGTCTTCACTCCTTGAATATATCAACACATCATCAATGAACACAATCACAAACATATCAAGGTATTGTTTAAATACCTTATTAATCAAATCCATAAATATGAAAGGAGCATTTGTCAAGCCAAACGACATCACCAAAAGCTAATAATGACGATATAGAGTTTAAAACCCATCTTCAGAGTATTATCTTCCATTACCCTCAATTGGTAATAACCCAATCGAAGGTCAATTTTAGAAAAGCAATTTTCTTCTTGAAGTTGATCAAACAAATCATCTATCCTTGGGAGAGGATATTTATTCTTAATGGTAACCTTGTTCAATTGCTATTAGTCAATACACATATGGTGTGAACAATATTTATTTCTAACAAACAAATCTGGAGAACCTCATGGAGTGATAGTTGGTCGAATGAAACCATTATCTAAAAAATCTTTCGATTGCTCATTTAATTCATTAAGTTCTATCGGAGCGATTCAGTAAGGAGGAATAGAGATAAGTTGCATATCTGGGAGAAGGTCAATACCGATGTTTATTTTCCTCTCGAGAGGACCACTAGGTAAATCATTGGGGAAAACTTCCAAAAACTTGTTAACCATGTGGATCGACTCAAGAGTAGGGGTTTTAGACTCCAAATCCCT
Organism: Solanum commersonii; assembly: GCA_029007595.1. Classification (NCBI taxonomy): domain Eukaryota; kingdom Viridiplantae; phylum Streptophyta; class Magnoliopsida; order Solanales; family Solanaceae; genus Solanum; species Solanum commersonii. Next base: position 893,138 of record JAJTWQ010000166.1, on the reverse strand, counting down.
AACCCACACCATATTAAATATGCAACCCATAGAAATCATCTTTCTAGCTTTAAAACATGAAACAAACTGACTCTTAGACATAGAATTTCCCCTTTTCCATTCTAGGAGTGGTTCATTTAGAAACTGAAACTTGATTACACAGGTTCTACAATTGATAGCAGCATATCATGGCTGCAGCTAATCCATACCAAGGATAACATAAAATTCTAGTATATCAACCTCTACAAAATCAACATGATTGGCTCTTTGGGATAAGGAGACCAAACATTTTCTATAAACTTAGCCACAATAGAATCACCCACATGAGTAGAGACAGAAAAAGGATCTAACACCTCAGGAAGAATATCAAACCTCATAGAGAAATATGGCATCAGAAATAACAAAGTAACAACGGGATCAGGTAAAGCTAAACATCAAGGTGAAATACTTTCAACATACCGGTAACCACATCTGGAGAACCCTCTTTCTCATGACAAGTGGGAAGTGCATAGAAATGATTTTGCTTCTGATTATCCCTAGAACAAGGGTGTCACACCCCAAGGCTACACCCTTGGTATAACACGAGACCTAGGATAATGAGTGATCCTAAGTTAACCATATGTCTAGCATATATCAAGCATACTGTGAATGACTGAATAAGACATATATTGTGCGGAGGATAAAACATAATTGAAAGCGGGGGAAAACCCAACTAGTCTGAATATGTAAAATATACTAAGAGTTAAGTGATAACTGAATGATAAACTTAACAACTCAAGCTGAATCTACTAGTATGTCTAAAAAGCCTCTAACTAAGTTGAGTTGCTGGGACATGCCCCTAACTAATTCTAAAAAAAATGAAAAATAAATATAAAGATTAAATGAAAGCATGTCTATTGTCCTTGGAATATGAGGACTCACCACTGAAGCTACTCAATGCAGACCGATAATCGATCTAAGAGTGATCTGGATGTTGTGTACCTAAACCTACATCATGAAAGGATTTAGCGCAGATTATGCGTCAATACTTGGAATGTAATGAGTATGCAGGATATTTATATTAAGTTGGACATATATTTAAATAAGCTAAACAAAGCATAAATGAGCAATGACATAAACTGAGCAGGAATTGAAATACCAAAACATTAGTGAAAATCTAAATTGAAAGCAATGACCAAGTACTAATCATGAAAATAACATGTTGAACTGAATCCTGAAGTATATAATAAAAACCTAGTCAAATGCACTAAGAGTTTGACTGCGAGAGCTACTATTAACCGACATACACCACATGAGCTAAACATGGAGTCTGATGTATACACCCCATCAAAAGAACCCAATATACCTTGTTTAGGGTATAAATGCATGACTGGTGTGATCACTAAATATGATGCCCAACAGAGGGGACTTAAAATCCTATGGGGGAACATAGCTCTAAGACCATGAGGGTACGCCGAACCCTAGTCCAATTCAGTGCTAAGTCTACTCGCAACTGCATATGTACATGACACAAATGTAACTGAAACACTAAATAGATCGAATACGATATGAATTCTGAGAATGCAACATTTATATAATGATAATGTAACATTTTAAATCTAGAGCATGATTGTCTGTTTAACTGATCTAGCAAGTCAAATTTATGAATTAAGATAATTTATACAAACTAGGGTTCCATGTTTTATACAAGGAATTATGCAAACTTTCCAATAAACATGATATTTCGATTAAGGATACTACAACAGCAAAATCACAACAAATAGCCAAGGTTTTAGAAAACCTAGGTCTAAACAAGATATGGAGAATCAAGGAGCTGACTGAATTCTAGAACCTAGTTGATGAAAGGAATCCTCTAGTGAAATCCCACATACATGGTGACGAAATCTACAGAGAAATCTTTTGGATTTCGAGGCTGAACTTCAAAGAACGCTTCTGCTTGTTCTAGAAGAGTTGGTTGCATCTTTGTTTTCTTTACGCTTTAAGTTAGGTGATTTTAGGATAATGAGGATTTTTTAGGTAGTTTCTGACTAGTTTACTAAGCTTTAACCTAGTAAAATGACGTAGTTTGAGCCTTAAACGACGTGATTTAAGTACCCAACGCATAGGGGAAAAGACTAATGTTACCCTCACTTAAAATCTGCCAAAGTGGCTTCAAAACAGGCTTCATGGGCCATCATGATGACCAAGGCCCGTCAAACAACTTATGAAGATGCCCTGCATGACAGGGCTTTACAAAAATGGGCATAACTTCTTACTCCAAATGTGGATGATAGCAAACTTTGTGGCGGTTGAAAGAGGATCCCATAATCTTTAATTTCATAGGCCAGGAGATACCTACTTCATTTTGTGTTGAAAGATATGGTTGTTTGAAGTTAACCCTAAACTCTAAGTCTGACAAGTTTCCTTCACGGACGACTTCACAGTCCATGTGTAACTCCACAGACCGTTTAGACATCTGTGGTATAGCTTCACAAGCCGTCATGAGCACCACAACCAGTTAAATGGGTCATGAAGATGCTCTACTCCACAAGGCTTCACTAAAGCAAGCATAACTTTTAATTTCGGGCTCGAAATTAGGCAAACTTGGTGGCGTTTTAAAGAGGACTCAAAGACCATTAATTTGATACGTTGTGGGCCACCAAATTAATTTTTTTACTAAACAATATGATCGTTTGAAGTTGACCCAAATGTCAAAGTCTATCAAGCCTCTTTCATGAGCACTTCAAGGTTCGTGTGAAGCTCCACGAACCGTCTATTGGTCTATGGTACTTCACAGTAGCCATGTTGGTTTTGTTTCCCCCTGTTGGGCCACTTCACAGCTCGTTTGGATCTCCATGGACCTGTTGGTGGTCTATGGTCTTTCTTTTTTTGTTGGGTGCATAATGATGAGCAGGGTGATAGGTCGTTGTCCTATTCACGTCACGTGGACCCCCTCCATGGTTTGCCTTTCTCTCTTGTTCATTCTTAGTTTTAATTTTTAAGGTGTTACAATATCTCCCCGTTGGATTCATTCGTCCTCTAATAAATTCTAAACAAGCTGAGTATGGAAGGAAGGACTTGAAATCCCTACCACCATGTACTAGAAATTGATATCTAACTGAAGTGAGTCCCCTGAACATGAAACTATACTAAAATGCAAGGAAAACTAAGGAAACAAGGTACTGAGACTGATTTACACAAGAGTAAACTAAGATACTAGAGAGGAAGTATTACTTGAAGCTGAAACGGAATAGAAATGAAAAAGGTGAGGATACTTAGCCACCATGGCTGCTTCTGCTTCCCAAGTAGCTCCCTCTACGGACTTACTCCTCCACAAAACATTTACTGAAGCGACTTTCTTATTTCTCAACCTACGAACCTGACGGTCAAGAATTTCAATTGGCACCTCTTCATAAGTAAGACTATCCTTCATACCCACACTCTCTAATGGTACTATTGATTCCAGATCACCCACACACCTTTTCAATAGTGAAATGTGAAAGACTAGATAAACAGCTTCTAGTTCTACTGGCAATTGATGAGTTTGAGATTTTGACTCATTTAGGGCTTTGTTTATATAGATTTAGCGTCCTAAAATGCTTAATTTATGGCAATAATGTATGGTAAATCCTTGATTTTCAAGTTATGGATTAAGAAACAAAGCAAAGACATTAACAGGCAAAAAGGAACAACACAAGCTGAAGAAATGAAAAAGGGCGAGCCTAAGGATCGCTAACAGTACTCGACATGTCATCGTGTGTCTCATCTAACCGCCAAAAGTTCTAGGGTGCCAAGCCCCGAAAGAAAGAACCATGTCAGCGATGAAAAGGAGCTTTCGGTGGATAGCCAAGTGATTTCATGAAGCCAAGATAGATCACCCAAAGTTATAGACCTTGAGGATGTTGAATGCCAAGGCGAAAGGGCGATGGAAGAGACCAAAGGGTAGCATGCAGAGTGGTTCGGTGAGCCCGACCTACTTCGCCGAATGGGCTTTCGTAGATTATTTTCAGTGACTATAAATATGTTTTTGAACATCTGGTTTAGTATATCTGAAAGCTTTTGACATCTTTTTGACATTAGAATTAGTTTTTATCATCTGGAGAGAGTTTTCTCTAGAGTTTTCTTTAGCTTTGAAGGATTGAAGAAATTCACTTTTGAGAAATTGTAAGTGGGTATTTGAGATTCATTAAATTGGAGCATTGTAAAGACAAAATCACTCTTACCTAGTTGATGGATAATTAATTCGGTAATTGTTTTTACCTTTTTATAATGTCTAGCTAAAACCCAATTCTTAGGGTGTGATTATCTGATTATGGGCTGATTTAGCTTATGGGTATTGCTAATTGTTAGTTTAAATGCCATTTAAAAGTGATTTGAAACACTAATTGTGGTTTAATTGAAGAATTGTAGTTGCAAATATAGTTCTATGTTTGTGTTTTTGTCTTACTCGAGAGAGAGCTTTTAAAACTAAGGTTTTTGATTGATGGTTTATGGGTATTGGTTTGATCTGTGTTTAGCTCGAGGGAGTAAATCCTAAACCAAATCCCACACATTTAGCTCAAAGAACGGAATAGACTAAGGTGTGGGTTGCTCTTAATTTGCATGCTTGTTGATGTTCGAGAGAAATTATGTGATTCAGGGTAATTATTCGAGAGAAAATTACCTGCATTTTAGCCTAGCCTCCTCACTAATATCTAGCTATTTACTAATAGTTGCAATTACCCATATGTCTATATTTGCCTATAATCGATCACATCCGAAGAATCTGTCTCATTATTGTTAATTCCTAGTGTTTGTGACTGTTTTAGTTGATAACTAAAACCAAAATCCCTATTTAACATTCGTGTCACCCTTTTACTTGATTATCTCTTTAATAAAAAATCTATATTCTTATGGCTAATTTGACCACATTTATACTTCCTAATTGAATTTGAGACACGTAGCGCTCCCTATGGGATTTGACCCCAACTCATTTAGTTCAGTTTTATACTGATTTATGATAGTTGAACAACTAGAATAAGATGAGGTGTGCTTGAAACATCAAATAAAAATGGCTTCGCTGTCGGGGAGTGGTGTTGTTGGAAAATTCTTTTGGTGAAGTTGAATTGTATTATTGTTAGTCATAGTTGAATCTACTGACTTTAAGTTTTGGTTTTGTGTTGCTTGTGTTAAAACAGAGGAGGAAATGAGCGTAAACGATAGCAATGGTAGCCAAGTAGGTCACCAAGTTGACATCGGAGATATCAGTGAAGTTAATGACCCGAATCTAGTGGGTGGTGTTGGTTCCATTTGTTTACCTCCGGCTGAAGGAAACGTTTATGTTTCACATTACAAGCACCATGTTGCAGCTCTTACAACTGAAAGGTTTGTTTGGTTGGCTGGCTCATGAGGATCCCTATTAACATATTACGAATTTTGTTGATGTGCGTGGACCATTTTCCTTTAAGAATATATCTTAAGAATCACTCCGGCTGAGGTTGTTCCTATTTTCTCTAATGGGAGAAGCATGCAAGTAGTTGGCTGAGTTGCCAAGAGATTTTATCACTTTGTGGGATGAGCTTATTACCGCATTCCAAGTGCGATTTTTCCCTCCTTCAAGGATGATGACACTTAGGGACAACATTTAAAGCTTCAAACACTTGGAGGGTGAACCAATACATGAGACTTGGCTAAGGCTTAAGAAGATGGTGCTTCAATGCCCAACTCATGGACTGTCTGTTAATGTACAACTGCAATACTTCTACAGAAAACTTGATTCGGTGAACAAGGGAGTGGCTTATCAACTTTCTTTGGGAGTTTTTATGCAACAACCTTATATAATTGCAGTCCAAATCCTTGATGGCATGACTAAGATTAACCGGGCATGGTACACCCGTGAAGATCAAGTCTCTCCTCTTACTTACAAATTGACAAAGGAGGTGATTGAAAAATATCAAGAGAGAGAGGAAAACATGGAAAATATGATGACCCAGGTGGACATCTTGGACAAGAACGTCACGGGTACTGGTACTAGGACTGTTAGTGTTGTCGGTGTTAGTGGTGTAAACCCAGAAGAGGCCAAGTTTGAAGCGTTGTATAATGAGGAAGTGAACTCCTAGCCAACTAAGGAGGAGGCTATCATGCTAACTACCCAAGGCAGGGTGGAAACCAAGGTTGGAATAGAGATGAGGGCTAGAGAGACCGTGATAGAGAATGGCGTGATCGTAATGCCACTTGGAAGGAAAGAGAAGGAAAGAAGGATAGGTATGTTCCTCCCTATGAGCGTAAAAACCCTAAAGATTCTAAGGGTGGCTAGACTGAGGATATCCTCTCGCGTATTCTCAACAAGGTTGAAAGGTCTAATAAAGTTTTGAAGGAAATGAAGGAAGATGTATCGACTCTCAACCAGACAGTGACCTCTCATTCCATCTCTATCAAATAGTTGGAGACCTAAATGGGTCAAATTTCTTCACATCTCAACCTAAGACAGCAAGGGGGGTTTCCTAGTGACATTATGGAAAACCCCAAAAATGATGCTTAAATGGGTACTTGCGTCATTCCATGACATTAACTAAGATGCTTCTTGGGAGGCAACCTATGTTTATAATGCTTTGTGTTTGTTTTTGGAATAACAAGTGTTGATTTTGTAGGTTGAAAAGTGGAATGTGTTTGAAAAGTGCAAATTGGCGATCCAAGAGTATAGTCGGTGACTTACCGAAGAGGTCGGCGAGCCTGACTTGGATCATTGTTGGACTCATAAAAATTTTAGGTGGGAGTCTGTAAAACTTGACGGGCCCATTGATGAGTCGGTGAGCCCAATATTTTCCGTCATTTGGACCCCTAAATTAACGGGAGGTCCTGTAAAACTCAGTGAGGTAAGTCACAATTCAGAGGATCGTTGAGTGGTTCGGAGAGGATGACTAATATCACCGAAACAACCATGAACTGAAAGGTTTTAGAAGGACAAAGGTTTAAAATTTGAAAACCTTTCAAATTCTCTCATTTTTAACACTGTACACGCACACCCGCAAATCATATTTCCCATATTTTTGTTATTTTTATCAATTTTTGCTCTTGATCTTTGCTCGGATTTGGATTTCATTGCCACTTAGCATTTCAAACTATTATTTTGGCTCACAAATTGGTTTTCTGAACTCCGAGCTCTCAAATAGCAGTTGAACTCGAATGCATTTGTTTAAATCTTGTTGTTCTGTGATGGGCATGTACTGAAATCGTAGTTGTTGTGCTAATTTGCCGATCGTAGTTTAGTGATTGTGCTTAATTGCTAAATTGTTTATTTCTCGAGTTTTGTACTTTAAAATTGATCATAGTTTGTTGGGTTGCGGTAAATATTTGTTAGGTATAGTAGGGTGAAGTCTGAGTAACCCCAATTGTGCCAAATGATGTACTTTACCCAATGATTGAGCATTTGACTTCATTCTTAAGGGCAAAAGTCATCAAATGGCAAATTTTGGCAAAACCAGGGGAAGTTTGAGTACCCCGGTGGAATGGGTCTTAGGTTAATTGCATAAGTGTGTAGTTTAATTTTGTTTTTCAGAGGTCGCGGTCTTGCAATTGGGAAGCGGGGTTGAAATTTAGCACGTTGGGCAATTCGATGAGGTAGGTTGAGCTTACCGAATCGCTCAGTGATTCACCAATGTCCCCTTTGATTGCCCTTAATTTCGTGTTGTGGCTTAGTTAGAGTCTAACTTTCTGCGAGAAGCCTGAGCTTGCCAAGTTTACTCGGCGACTCACCGAAAGTCTTATTTGATCGTCCTTTCTGCGCCCCTAACCCTTAAAACAAATAGTAACTTTCGGCAAGCTAGTTTGAGCTCGCCGAGTGATGTCGGTAATTCACCGAAGGGCTCAGCATATCACTGACCTACTATTTTTTTGGGAAATTTTCAAGCTAGTCCTTTCGACGAGCCCGATATGGCTCATCAAAGTGACTCAGCAACATGCTGATTGGTTCAGTGAGTCTTCTGCAACTAAATTTTGTGATTTTTCTTGAACTGTTTCTAACTTTTCCCGATATATTTTGCAGATATGGCTAGGACAAACTAGTACGAGAGTGAAATGCCGCCCCACAAAAGGACACAGGGCACCGTGATTAATGAGGAAGTAGTTGCTTGTTCTAAAAAGGGAAAACAGGCACCTCCAAAAGAAGGCAAAGGAAAGGGCAAATCGTCTGTAGCTGAGATACTGGAGCACAACTCCGGTAGTGATGCAGAGTCTTTTGATTCTCAGGCTGCATTGTTTGAGACCGAGGATGACCAACCACTTCAATCCAAGATAGCTGGGATTAGCCCCAAAGGTCATCAAGGTCCGTCTAGGACACATGGGCTACCCCACCTACTGATGATACAGTGCCAGCTCCGGCACTAATGGTGCTTCCAGCACCACCAGTTCAGGGTCCTCTTCCCCAGCTACTCAACACTCTAAAGATCGAAGGACTAAGGACTCTAGAGGAAAAGAGATTGTCTACGGATGGTGTAGTGGATAGTTACCCTAATGTGTGGGACACTCTTCGTTTCCACAAGTTTGAGTAGTTTACCAGGCCCCGTGACCCATATAGTCCTACATAGGTCCGAGAGTTTTACATGGCATACGATAATCTGGTACTAAAGGGAAACAAAAAAGCCAGTGCCTTTAGACCGGTACAGTCCGTCATGGTCCAGGGGAAACAACTGAGATGTAATGACAATTATATAAATGCTATACTTAATAAAGGGTTTGGTTTTTCCTATTCGAGTTTGTCTACCACTGTGACACCTCTGGATGACCTAAATGGATTGCTAGCTCCCCTTATTGATGATACCATCTCGAGCTAGATCGAGGCTAGCGTTCCTATTGAGAAGAAATACTTGTATATAATAGCTCAGTATTGTTTTGGGTTCATACGAAGCTCCATCATGCCCTCACAGAATGACTCCATCCTCTGCCACCCAAATGAGGCGTGTCTCAGATCAATCATGCCCCGGAAGAGAATCAATTAGGGGCTAATCATAGATCAGGAGATGGCAATGAGGGCCAAACAACGTCAGACATCCTTTTCTTTCCCCGAACTTATTACAAAGATATGTCAGCGGGCTGGAGTTTCTCATGACGAGAAGAGGGATATTAAGGTCACACCTACATCTTTCACAGATATCCAACGCAAGAGTCCAAGTATACACGGGGTGAGTAAGATAGGAGGAGAGCAACTCCGGTGGATGCATCACCGGAGGTTGATGTTGAGTCCATACCTGCAGAGGCATCTTTGCGTACTCCAGCATCCGGGCATTGAAGTACACCCGCTTCCACTCTTTCTCAGTCCTCAAGTCCTTCTGCAGCTCCCCAGCCTACTAGGGTCACTAAGGGTATGCTCCTCAAGATGGGGAACCTAGCCCATTGTATCGATGTGCGGGCTTCTCAGTTAGCGGATGAGGTTCTTTGGATGATTGAGCGAGCCATATTAGCTACTTTGGCACCTCTCAAGACATCTATTGATGGTCTCGCAATGGGAGTAGAGACTTGTGAGATTCAACATGGAGTTATTTCTGAGGTGGCACCTTGAAAAGATGAGGTTTTAGATTTGAGAAAGGATGTGGACTTTCTAAGTCCACAGACTTTACTCCTCTCTTTGAGGTAGCTGAGGCTCAGGATGTCCCGAGTAGTTCAGAGATGCCTTCGGCTACCACCAGAGATGTGCCTATGGATAATGTGGTAGTTGCTGAGTCACAAGCAGAAACAGATGAAGAGCAACTTGGGAAGCGAGATTAGGTTGTTTATGATGATCTAGCCTACTTGGAGGATGGTATGTTCGAGACCACCCAACAGACCTCTTTGAAAACACCACTATGGCTGAGTCGAGTGCGATTGTAGTTGATGTGACACCGGGCATTGATGCCTCGACAGATGGAGCAACTAAGTAGACAAGATTCTACTTTTCTCTTTGTCATTTTTATTGACATTTGATTATTTTACTTGCATTTGAGGACAACTGCTTTTCTTTTGTGGGTGGGTGAGGTATTTCCATATCTACATATTGTGACTATATTTTGTATATAAATTGGGTTTGTCTTTTAAATTGTGTGTTGATTCTATCAGGTGGATATTTGAGCTTCTGGATCCTTGTTTTGAATAGAAATGGTTTTTGACCCATTTGAAAATTTTTGCCACCTCTTGTTGTGTTTAAATGTGGTTGTTCTTATGCAAATTTGAGTATCGGTTATGATCAATACCAATGACTTGAATAGTGCACTTCATCAAACAAAAATGAATTCGCGGCTATGACGAGGCCAAATGAAGTTGCATTGATAATATGTGGACTTTTTGCATCTCATTGTGACTATCTGGTTATCAAATAGAGTCTCTTGAAATGAACATTGCACACTAGCTTGAATGAGTCTCGTTTGATATTGGTGCCAATGCCTTATGTGATGATCTTCCTTGAACATTGTGTGGGGTGACACCTAGAATTTGCCCTGTTGGTTTAGTTAACTAAGTGATGGAAGCTCTTGAAATAATCTTAGGCAATGATTTTGAGGAGTGAAACAATTTGATGATATACCTCTTTTTGTGGCCAAACTTGTGAATTGTGTGAACCTCGCTTAAACCCATTTGAGCTTTATCCTTTTCTTGGAAGAAACTTGAGCAACTATGACCCCTCTTTATCCTTTCACCCTTAACTCTCATGAAGCATGGTTTGTTTGAATAGGCAACTTAGGACAAAAGCCTAAGTAGGGGGTATGGTGAAAAGAGAAGGTAAATCAAGAAGTGTGAAAAAGTACCCTTTGATCCATGGTCTTGAAAAAGATGGAACCCCTTCAAGAAAAAAAGAGAAAGAAAGTAAAAGAAAAAGAATGAAAAAGTTTTGAAATAAAGTTGTGAAAGTTGCAAAAGAAATGGGGTATCCGGTAGTCCATTAGAAATTGAATAATGGGGGTGCATTTTGAGCATGAGTAAAATGCCGAAGCAAAGGAAGAAAAATAATGTTCAGACCACAATTCATGAAGGTAGCAGCCACTGAGCCTAAATGACCATACATTTACACTCAGCCCCGTTACAAGCCTTGAAAAGTCCTTTTTATCTTGACTGAGCTGAAATGAATATTAATTGGAAAATAAGGGCAAACTTATGGGTGAAGTCATGCATGTGCTAATCTTTTTGAGTTTGAGAATCGTTTGTGATTCTGTAACTATAAATTGTTGAAGAATTGTGTTTGAATATGGAATCATCTCTGTTGTGAGAGCATTTGAGTACCTTTGTTGAGCTTGAACGTTCATTTGAAGCAAGTATTGTGAACTTGAGCACCTTTGATAATGGTAAATCACAACTTGAATCTTTGAGTACACAATTGATCGTTGCATGAGTAAGTTCAATCTTGTTGTGTGCATTCATAATTGAGTCTTATGAAGCACTATTTGAGACATCCATTTTGAACTCCTGAAATTGAGTTTTACTTAAGGAAAAGCAAAAGTTTAAGTTGGGGGTGTTGATGAGTCTGTGATTTGGACTCATTTAGGGGTTTCTTTATATAGATTTACTGTCCTCAAATGCCTAATTTATGCCAATAACTAATGTTAAATACTTGATTTTCAGGTATATGGATTGAGTAACAAAACAAGGACACTAACAGGCAAAAAGGAACAAAACAAGCTGAAGAAATGAAGAAGAGCGAACCTGAGGATCGCCAAGAGCACTCGGTGTGTCACAGAGTGGCTCATCTAAACGCCTAAAGTTCCAATGTGCCAAGTCCTGAAGGAGAGAACCAAACAAGCGACAAGAAGGAGCAGTGGGCGGATCGCCAAGTGATTCCACAAAGCCAAGATAGATCACCCAACATTACAGACCTTGAGAATACTGAATGCCAAGGCAAAAAGGCGATGGAAGAGACCAAAGGGCGGCTAGCCGAGTTGTTTGGCAAGCCTGACTTACATTGCCAAATGGGCTTTTGTAGCTTATTTTCAATGACTATAAATACGTTTTTGAACATTTGGCTTAGTATCTTTTGACATCTTTTTGACATTAGAATTAGTTTTATCATCTCGAGAGAGTTTTCTTTAGCTTTGAAGGATTGAAGAAATTCATTTTTGAGAAATTGGAAGTGGGTCTTTGAGATTCATCAAATTGGAGCATTGTAAAGACAAAATTATTCTTACCCAGTTGATGGATAATCAATTCGGTAACTGTTTTTACCTTTTTCTAATGTCTAGCTAAAACAATTCTAAGGGTGTTATCATGTTATTGTGGGCTGATTTAGCTTATGGGTATTGTTAATTGTTACTATAAATTTTATTTAAACATGAGTTTAATCATTAATTATGGTTTAAGTTAAGAATTGTAGTTAAAAATGCAGTTCTATGTTTGTGTTTTGGGCTTGCTCAAGAGAGAGGTTTGAGAACTAATGTTTTTGATTGATGGTTTGTGGGTATTGGATTGATCTAGGTTTAGCTGGAGAGAGTAAATCCTAAACCCAATCCCACACATTTAGCTCGAAAGAGATAATGGATTAAGGTGTGAGTTGCTCTTAATTTGCATGCTTGTTGATGTTCGAGAGAAATCACCTGATTTGGAGTAATTGTTCCAGATAAAATTACCTCCCTTATAGCCTAGCCTACTCACTAATATCTAGCTATATACTAATAGTTGCAATTACCCATATGTCTATATTTTCCTATAATCAATCACATCCTAAGAATCCGTCTCATTATTGTTGATTCCTAGTGTTTGCAACTGTTTGTAGTTGATAACTAAAACCAAAACCCCCCATTTGACTTGAGTGTCACCCTTTTAGTTGACTATGTCTTACAATTGAAAATCTCTATTCCTATGGCTGATTTGACCATATTCATACTTCCTAATTGAATTTGAGACATGTACCGCTCCATGCGGGATTTGACCCCAACTCATTTAGTTGGACTATATACTAATCTACAATCGTTGAACACCTAGAATTGGATGAGGTGTGCTTGCAACATCAAATCAACAACTCTAACTCATAGGCCACATTACCAACCTTTTTCAGAATTTTGTAAGGACCTACATATCTAGGACTAGGCTTCCCTTTCTTGCTAAATCTCATCACCCCCTTCATAGGTGACACCTTTAGGAAAACCCAATCATTGATTTCGAACTCTAAGTCCTCTCTCTTATCATCTACATAGGACTTCTGATGACTTTGAGCTGTCATTATTCTATCTCTGATGGGTTGAACTTTCTCCATAGACTCATAAACCGAATATGGCCCAATATAGGTTGCTTCACCTACTTCAAACCAACCAATCGGGGACCTGCATCTACGCCCATATAGTACCTCATATTGGGCCATATGAATATTGGAATGGAAGCTATTATTATAGGTGAACTCTATGAGAGGTAGGTAATCATCCTAACTACCCTTGAAATGAATCACGCAAGCTCTCAACATGTCCTCTATTGTCTGAATGGTACGCTCTGCCTAACCATCCATTTGTGGATGAAATGTTATAGTGAGATTCACCTGAGTACGAAGACCTTTCTGAAATGTTTTCCAAAAATGAGACATAAACTGAGGATCTTTATCTGAGATGATAGACAAGGGAACCCCATGTAACCGGACTATCTTATTGATGTAGCGTTCGACGTAGTCCTCTGCTAAATCGGTAGTCTTCATAGTAAAAAAGTGAGCGGACTTAGTAAGTCTGTCCACTATCACCCACAGGGAGTCATGATGTCTGCGAGTACGAGGTAAACCCGTAATGAAGTCCATGTTTATCACTTCCTATTTCTATGTAGGAATGTTAATCTCTTGAGTCATACCTACTGGGTTATGATTTTCTACCTTAACCTATTGACAGTTAGGACACTTAGCCACAAAGTCTGCTATGTCCCTCTTCATGTCGTTCCACCAAAAGACTTCTTGTAGATCACGGTACATCTTAGTGGTACCTAGATGAATGGAATACATGGAGTTATGTGTTTCTGTAAGGATGTGCTGCCTCAACTCACCCATATTAGGAAACCATAAGTGACCCTGGTAACGAAGCAAACCATCTCCCCCTTAGGAGAAAACCACAACTTTCTTCTGATGAACTGCGCCCTTCAACTAAAGTAATATAGGATCACTATCCTGTTTTTCCTTAACCTCCGCTACCAATAGATGTGTCCGCATGGAAAACTCCTAAGCGAGAAAGCTGGTGAACATCCTTGGATAGATCTTTCCTTTCTTTCTCAACATATGCTACACTACGCATAGACAACCTGCTGAGAGCATCAACCACTACTTTGGCCTTACCCGGATGATAAAGCACATTCATCTCATAGTCTTTGACGAATTCAAGCCATCTCCTCTGACGAAGATTCAACTCTTTCTGGGTGAACACATACTGGAGGCTCGTATGATCTGTGAACACATCAACATGAACACCATACAAGTACTATCTCCAAATATTTAGGGAAAATACTATGGCTGGAAGTTCAAGGTAATGAGTCGGGTAGTTCTTGTCATGGACCTTAAGTTGTCTTGATGCATAAGCTATGCGCTTACCTCGCTACATCAACACACAACCTAGGCCTACCCTGGATGCATCACAATAAATTACATAACCGTCTGAACCATCTAGTAGAGTCAAGACAGGAGTTGTAGTCAACCTAGTCTTCAGTTTGGAGAAGCTTTTCTCACACTCATTTGACCACTGAAATTTGACCTTCTTCTGAGTCAACTTGGTCAATGGGGAAGCTATGGATGAACATCCTTCAACAAATCTCCTGTAATAACTTGTCAAACCCAAGAAACTTTTGATATCTTTTAGGGAGGTGGGTATGGGCCAGTGTTCCACTGCCTCAATTTTCTGAGAATTCACTCGAACTCCTTCGCTTGATCCGACATAACCAAGGAAAGCGATCGACTATAACTAGAATTCACATTTGATGAACTTAGTGAATAACTGGATATCTTTGAGAGGTTGCATAATAACTCTCAGATGAGTCGTATGCTATTCCCCATTCCGAAGAATAATTAAGGATATAACCAAGAAAGACGATGACGAACAAGTCCAAATAATTTTTGAACACCCTGTTTATTAAATCCATTAAAGCTGCAGGAGCATTTGTTAGTCCAAAAGACATAACTACAAATTCAAAATGACCATACCGAGTTCTGAAAGCTTTCTTTGGAATGTCAGTATCTCTAACTCTTAGCTAATGATAGTCAGATCTAAGGTCTATCTTAGAAAATCAACTAGTACCCTGAAGTTGGTCGAATAAGTCATCAATCCTGGTGATAGGATATTTATTCTTGATTATGACCTTGTTTAGCTGCTGATAGTCAATGCATATTCTGAGAGAACCATCTTTCTTTTTCACGAACAGCATTGGAGCACCCCATAGAGAGATATTGGATTTGATGAAGCCTTTATCTAGAAGGTCTTTCCATTGATCTTTCAATTCCTGAAGCTCGGTTGGAGCCTTTATGTAAGGAGGAATCGAAATAGGTTGGGTATCTGAAAGGAGATATATTTTGTAGTCGATTTCCCTTTTGGTAGGAACTCCTCGAAGATCTTCTGGAAACTCATTTACTATGGGAACTGACTCAAGAGTCAAGGTTTCGGAGTTCGAATCCTTAAATGGAACAAAATGATAGATATACCTTTTGGAAATCATTTTTCTGGCCTTAAGGTAAGATATGAATCGACCCATAGGCAGTGAGCTACTATCCTTCTATTCTAAGACTAGTTTGTTTGGAAACTGAAATGAAACAGTCCTAATTCTACAATCGACTTAGGCATAACATGAATGTAACAAATCCATTCCAAGAATGATATTGAAATCTACCATTTCTAACTCTACAAGGTCTACTGAGGTGAATTTTTGAAAAATAGTGACAGGGCAATTTAGGTATACCCCTCTTGCTTTAATTGGGTCACCAACTGGAGTAGAGAATTAGAAGGCATCTGAGAGAGTTTCTGGACTGATACCGAAGTTTACTGTATACATAGGGAGTTACAAAATACAATGTAGTTCCTAGATCTAATAATGCATAAACATCTAAATAAAAGACTTGTAACATACCATTGACCACATCACAACAATTTTCTTGGTCCTAACGAGCCTAGAGACCATACAACCTTTTCTGGCGCTAATCGCCACTTGTACCAAATGAAGCACCCTGCTGAGTTGGGTGACCTGGTGCTACTGGAGATGTAGATTGAGCCCTATTGTTGTCACCTCCTTTCCCCTGCCTCACAAAAGGGCCATACTTCACCTTACGCCTAGACTGACCACACACAAAACATCCATTCTTACCTGCAGGACACTCATTCGGATGGTTCTTACCACACTTTGGACAAGTTGGGAAAGTTTGTTACCTGAACAACTCACCTATTTCTTAGAGTCGGATGCCCTACCTTTCTGATCTCATCGAAACCTGGGGATGGAGCACTAGTTGATGAATGTGATGGGAGTGTAGTCCTTTGCTGAAATTATGATTGATTCCCACTACTCGAATTCTGCTGTGAATATTCATAATTTTCTATTCTGGCCTTTTTATTGTCCTTAGACATTTCCCTAAGCTTATATCCCTCAACCTACTAAGCATGAGTCATGACTCTACAGATATCCATATCCCCTAGAAGCATAGTATTCCCGAACTCAGCCTTCACCAGATGGGATACTCCAAACAAGAACTTACTCATTTGTGCCCTTGGATCTGCAACCATGTGTGGAGCATACCTGCTGAGCTCGGTGAACTTCAGTCTGTATTCTTGGACCGACATTAAACCCTGCTTCAAGTTCATAAATACTTGTGCCTTAGCTTCTGTCAAATCCATTGGGAAAAACATGTCTAGAAAAGCTCCAGCAAAACTATTTTAAGTCACATAAGATTCATCTGCACCCCTGTTGTCTTTCCACATAAATTGATAGAATGCTAGATTAACACTCTTAGTTCTAGTCACTTGCATTACTTAAAGAATTTTCTTAACTTCATCAATGAAGTTCTGGGGGTCTTCAACAACCTTCGACCCTAGAAAACTCAGGCAGAGTCATCCAAACAAAGACTCAGACCCTAACTGCAGTTGATCCACGTTTAGTGTTTGCACGAACTGGGACCTACTAATTGTTCTTATTATCCACACTCTGAACCAAGAGCTGGATCGCATTTCGAAATTCTGTGTTCGTAACCTCATGGTTTGGGACTGGAGGAACTGCATTAGCAGTGCGTGCATTGGCATTCCATGTGTTAGTTCTACGAGGATGCATGATCTAAAACACATAATGATAGATTAGAAAGGAGAAGTTGGATCATACCCGCGCACGATAAGAATAACAAGGAAAGTGAAGTTTTTGTTAAAACACATCGAAGCCTCCCCCTAATAGATGTGGCGTGCTTCAGACCCATGAAAGAGACTATACTTAGCATGACTTTCAGACATCCTAGGACTCTTGAACCTAATGCTCTGATATCAAGTTTATCATGCCCCAAGGCTACCCCCTTGGCATAAAACGAGACCAAGGATCACGAGTGACTCCAAGAAAACTCTGTGTCTAGCATATCTCAAGCATACTGAGGATAACTGAATTAGAAACATATTGTGCATAAGCTAAAACATAACTGAAAGTGGGGGAAAACCTAACTAGTCTGAATATATAAAATATACTAAGAGTTTAGTGATGATAACTAAAAGATAAACTTAACAACTCATGCTAAATCTAATAATATGTGTGAAAAACCTCTAACTTAGTTGAGTTGGTGGGACATGCCCCCTAGCTAACTCTAACAAAACATAAAACTGAATATAAGGACTTAAATGAAACCATGTCTGTTGTCCTTGGAATATGATGACTCAGCAGTAAAGCTGTTGAATGCAAACCAAGAATCGATCTAAGCGTGATTTGGATGCTGAGTACATGAACCTACATCATGAAAGGATGTAGCGTAGAGTATGCATCAATACTTGGAATGTACTAAGCATGCAGGATATAAATACTAAGATGAATATATATATAAACTAAACAAAGCATAACTGAGCAATGAAAGAATGTAAATACTAAAATATTATTGATAAGCAAAATTAAAAGCAATGACCAAGTACTAATCATGAAAATAACATGTTGAATTGAATGCTGAAGTATATACTAAAAACTTGATCAAATGCACTAAGAGTGTGACTATGGGAGCTACTATTAACCGACATAAACTACATGAGCTAAACGTGGAGTCCGATGTATTTGCCCTATCGAGAGGACCCAATATACCTTGCCAGGGGCATAAAGGCATGGCTGGCGTGATCACTAAATCTGATGCACAACAGAGGGGACTTAAAATCCTACGGGGGCATGTAGTTCTGGGACTTAGAGGGTACGTTGAACCCTAGTCTAACTATGTGCGTCTACTCCCAATTCAATACGTACATGACACAAATGTAATTGAAACACAAAATAGCTTGAATACTGACATGAAATCTGAGAATTCAACATTTATTTACTGATAAAGTAACATTTTAAATTTGGAGCATGATTGTTTGTTTAACTGACCTAGCAAGTATAATTCATGAATTAAGAGAATTTTTACAAACTAGAGTTTTGAATTTTATACAAGGAATTAAGCAAACTTTCCAATAAACATGTTATTTCGATTAAGGATACTACAACAGCTAAATCATAAGAAATATTCAAGGTTTTAGAAACCCTATGTCTAAACAAGATAAGAAGAATCAAAGAACTAACTAAATTCTAGGGACCTAGTGGATGAAAGGAATCTGCTAAAGAAATCCCAAATACCTGGTGACGAAATCTACGGAGAAATCCTTTGGATATCAGGGCTAAACTTTGAAGAATTCTTCTGCTTGTTCTTTGAAGAGTTGGTTGCCTTTTTCTCCTCTCTTCGCTCTAAGTTAGGTGATTTTAGGAGAACGAGGTTTTAGATAGTTTATGACTAGTTTACTAAGCTTAAACGGGGTAAAACAACGTAGTTTAAGACTTAAACGATGTTGTTTAATTTCCCAATGCATATGGGAAATGACTAATGTAACCCTGCCTTAAATTTTGCTGAAGTAGCTTCAAGACAGGCTTCACGAGCCGTCATGATAACCAAGGCTCGTCAAGCAGCCCGTGAAGATGCCCTGCCCGATAGGGCTTCACTAAAATGGGCATAACTTTTTACTCCAAGCTTGGGTGATAGAAAACTCAGTGGTGTTGGAAAGAGGATTTAATTATCTTTTATTTGATAGGTCATGGGCCACCTAATTTATTTTGTGCTGAAAGATATGGCATTTTGTAGTTGACACTAAACTGTAAGCCTGACAAGTCTACTTCACGGATGACTTCACGTCCGTGTGGAGGTCCACGAACTGTTTAGACGTCGATGCTTCTTAACCAGTGACTTTGGCGGTGAAACCTCACTTAAAAGTTGACAAATTAACTTCAAGAAAGGCTTCACGGGCCGTCATAGGCACCACGGTCCGTCAAGTGGGTCATGAAGATATTGTACCTGATAGGGCTTCACTAAAACGAGCATAAATTTTTACTCTGGGCTCGAAATTAGGCAAACTTGGTGGAGTTGGAAACACGACTCAAACACATTTAATTTGATAGGTTGTGGGCCATGTAATTCATTTTGTACTGAAAAATATGAAAGTTTGAAATTGACCCAAAATCTTAAAGTCTATCAAGCCTCTTTCACGAGCTACTTCAAGGCTCGTGTGAAGCTCCATGGACCGTCTAGTGGTCTGTAGTACTTCATAGTAGCCATGTTGGTTCTGTGTCCCCTTCATGGGCCACTTGATGACTCGTTTGGAGCTCCATGGACCATTTAGTGGTTCGTGGTCTTTCATCATTTTCGAGGTGCATGACGATGAGTAGGGTGATGGGTCGTGATCCTCTTCACGACACATTGACCCCCACTGTGGTTTTCCCTTCTCTATTGTTCAATCGCAGTTCTGATTTTTGAGGTATTAGAATGTGGAAGGGTAAGGTGGAACCCGTCAATGATTATCTCCACAATTCTTAGAACCTAAGGAACAATCCCATATCTTATGATCGGTCTTGCCATAACCAAAGATGCATTAGAACCAGCTAGACATTTACCCTCACGTTTTCTTCCACACTTGGAGGAAGTAGACAATAAACATCCACAACCATTCCCTCCTTGAGGCTTAGGGTAAGATATCCTATCTTTGTTGAACTTAGGAGAAGCGTTGGATGATCCTTGGCCAAAAAACCTTTGCGGGAACTTAGAACGACCATGTCTCTCGGATCTCGATTATGAAAAGTCACTATCACCGGTCTTGGCCCTCTTTGTCTCCCTAGGTCTTTCCTGAAATTTCTCTTGTTCAATTTGTTGAGCATGAACCATACGACGAGAAATATCCATATCATTGGTAAGCATAATGGTACAACATTTTTTAACCACCATATTAGACACACCAAAAAAATTACTCATTCTTGCCCTAGGATCGGCAATCATAGTAGCAACATATCGAGACAATTTTTTGAATTTAAAAGTATATTCATTGACACTCGTATTTCCTTGACGAAGGTTGTTAAATTCAAGGACTTTTTCCTCCCTCATCTCAAGGGAAAGAGCCTATCGAGGAAAGCGACTTAGAACTTTTCCCAAGCAACAGGACCCGCATCTTCTGCCCTCTCATATTTCCATTGGTTGAACCATATTTGAGCAACACCCTTAAGTTGATAAGTGGCCAATTCCATATTTTCCACTGGTGTCACTCCTATGATCATCAACACCTTATACATTACGTCAATGAACTTTAGAGGGTGTTCCTCAACTTTAGACCCATAAAATTCAAAGGATTCGTTCTCGTGAAGTCTCTCACTTTAGTTGCCTCTGTACCCACATTTGGGTTCACATGGACCACAACCTCCCTATTTTCTTGAACCGTCATGGCTTGAGCCAACACTTGAAAAGCAGCCCTAAACTCTGCATTAGTCACTTGTTTGGAAAATGGGTGGACCAAAACTTAAGGATATTAAGGAGCTTCTCGTTCCACATTCTCATTCCTCCTAACATAAGCTCTTCAAGGGTCCATATACTATAGAGCATCGGATAACGATTAGGAGAGATACATTATCGAGTTAATCTCAATCACATGACTTTAGAGTAATGAAAAAAGTGGAGTATCCTAAAAATATTATAGCCTCTCAGTCATAAGTGTGGAGCATTTCACACGCATGAACAAGACTCTATTCGACGTGGCCTATGAGACCTCCTAAGCCTTTCTAAACCTTATGCATTGAATACCAAGTTTGTCACGACCCATAGCATGGCCTAGACATAACACCGCGTATAGGTCCTACTTATCATACATCATACAAGGTAATAGAAAATTGAGAGAGTTTAAAAGAAAATGTAAAAACATAAGAGTTTATAAAAGTAGCAGAAGTCTAACATAGTCTCAAAGTCGTCTAGTACATCAAGAGTGATTGGGACGTAACCCGTACATCACATATAATACTAAAAAGTAAAGAAAATAGCAAATAAAAACTTGGTCCTCAAAGCATGAGGAGTCATCAATTTTCAATATCTACTAAGGCGATCTCTTGCCACGGTGAAGCAAAACTTGAGCGTCGGACCCTACATTTGTATAAGAATATTGTTAAGAGTATCTGTAAGTACGAGGAATGTACCATGTATTATCGGCATGCATAAAAGTATGAAATAATGCTAAACGACATGGTCAACGCAGGCTTACACTCCTTAAAACATTCGTGAAATGCTTCTAGAAGTAACCTTAGTTCATTCTTGTGGGATATTTACCTTTAACCGAAATTTAAGACCATGTGAGATTAACATGGAATATGGTGTCTCTCCCAAACCAAAAAAAGGTGTCCTACTTGCCAAGGTAAGACATACACTTCTATCTTATGTGGATCCTCTAGCTAATGTCTATCTAGACAACCTATGGTTGCACATAGTTTAGAGGACATGGGTAATTGTCATTCGTCCATTCGGTGCTAAGCATAAATCCCACAGAATATTGATTTTTCTTAACCTTTCTTAACATTCATGAGACATGGGTAATCACTATTTATCTTATTATTGGAGTTCACGGGTAATCCCCGGCCGCTTGCCTCATTATCCATGGAAGGGCACATCAAGTAACCAATCCAAGCTATGTTTCATTAGAATAGCTCCTTAAGTCTTTAATTATTTTATGTGAGAAGACCTTTCAACCTTATAAATAATTTATGTGAGAAAAATCCTTTTACAATCATCCTTTCATGTGTATGTTAGAAATCCTTTCACAACAACAATAACAACAACATGGGTACTTGAATTTCAAAGCAAATCTTAAATAATTTTCATCAATTTCATAAGAACATGCACGTCTTTAGAAACTCGTCTCTCATGATTCAAAAACTTCATCTTATGAACAATTCTAAAAAATACTAATTTCACATGGGTTCATGGGGATTCAAATTTGAAACATGCAATTTCTCCAATTAATGCATAAAAAGACATAAATTAGTCAATAATACCATAATTGAAAAGAACCCATGAGATTGAGTAAAAACGCTACCTTCCATTGGAGATTCTACCTTGAGAAAATAGGAGAATTTAGGAACCCTGTGGAGGAAAGGACTCCATAGGTGAATATTATCATACCTTAATGCGAATTCCTTATAATCAATGGTGAAATTGTAGACTGTACTTGAAAACCTAGTATTCTTCTTCAAGATTCTAGAGAGAAACAATTGAGAGGATGAACTTGTTCTTCCTTTTAAGAATTTGATAGAATGAATTGAATTAAGAGATTTTGGGGGTAAAAAATTTATGTAAGGCCTTTAATTTAAGGTAAAACGACATAGTATTGGATTAGAATAATTAGGAAAAGACCTAAAAGACTATCTTAAAAATAATTGCCAACCTCACCAACGGCCAGACCTTCAGTTTGTTGGTCAGACCACAAACCATCCTAGTCAATCGTTGGTGGGTTCATAAACAAACAATCTTGGACCCCTCAATCGATGACACCCATGCACGGTCCATGGGTCTACCTATGGGTCATACACCCCACTTCAATAAAAGGAAAAAAGAAAATGACAAAAAAAAACAAAACAGGACATAAAAAATCTCAAAACAAGGAAAGAAAGTTATGAAGCTATTGGATAATATAATTAAAGAGAAGATACAAGTTTCTACTACAAAAAAGCCTATCAGAAACCACGTCTTGGCTGGTAAGCCTTTTCTACAAGCACTTTTGCTTCATCATTAATAGATATCTTCATATGATGATGACTAATGCTAGCTAAAATTAAATGTTTATCAATGAAGATGATCATATTCTTCCATATTTACCACTACATGTGTGCAAGTAAAATATGTTGGGTTTTAAAGGTATGAACAGGAAATGAAGGGTTGTGACTATGCAGAAGGGTTGTACCTTTATAAAAGGTTGTGTCCTTTCTAAAGGGTTGTGACCATTTGAAATGGTATGCTTTTTTCAAAGTTTTGTGACATTTCTGAAAAGTTGTCTTCTATCCAAAGGGTTGTGACCTTTACCCTTTGTTGGCTGTAAATAGAGAGGTTTTCTCTCATTTTTCTGCTTCAAATTCTTCCCTTCTTTTGCATACATTTCTTACAAAACAAAATCTATCGATTGTGTCTGTGTGTGTGATTCGTTCCTGTCATTTTGAGTTTGTTGAAATTATCAAAGTTTGAGGTACCACTACTTCTTTAATGGTTAATCCGTTTTATCTTGGGAGGAGTTAATCTGCAACCTCGGGTACTTGAGGAGATTAAATTTCTTAAGGACACATAGTGGGTTCTGTGGACTCGGATAGTTCTTTATGTTTTTCTTTTCATCTTTTATTATTTCTGGTTTGCTAATCTGAATACAGGAGACAACAAACTTAAGAAATTTATTGTTGGTATTTTCTGTGGTATGGAAATTACTTCTATTTTTTGTGTTCTTTTATTGGGGTAAGAAAAAGAGAATTATTTTATCATATGATAAAAGAGATTTGGGATGAATTAGTACTACTTTAATATGTTTGAGTATTATTTTTTTGTAGTAAGTTTTCCTTGGATGAGTAAGATTATTTTTATTTTCTTCCCAAGTGCATTCAAGCATTGCATCACTTCAGTTTTCTTTTCAATGAGAAAAGCTATTTTGTGCATAAAGGCTAAGATCAGCACTTTAATTTTTTCCCTATATTCTTTGTTTTATAGAACTATGAGAAGAACTAAATGAACAAATGTTGTCTCCTAACAATATATGAACATGAGTTTAGTTTCTTGTTGAAATTAATTGTCTTCTTAAGGAAAATAGGAATATGATGGAAACTGAGAAAAGGAAAAAAAAAATTAGCAAGAAAAGTGACTTGCATAGAATTATTGCTGACGGATAGAATATGATTCAATAAGAGTAAAAATCAGGTTCTATCTTTATTTTCCTTGATTTTTTTTCTATCCTTTATAAGTTATGAAATTTATTTCATAAATGTTAGGATAGATGGTCATTATGTGATGATCTCAGAATATAGCTTTATGATAGGTATTCTGTTTAGAGGAGGAATTTTTTTTTTTTAGTTTTCTATTCCATGTGAAATTTGATTGTGTTTCACTTTTGGAGACTAAAATCTTCTGGATTTTTTTTAGTCCTTTGGTTTGAAGAATATAAGAACTTCACGACCAAATCAGATTGTGCATTGGTTTGAAGAATATAGAAGCTTCACCAATTTGTTAAATAATATGTTTGAATGAATATTCTAATTTGATGAGTACAAAATCTTCATCAGGAATAATAAGGCTAAATGATTTGAAAAAGATAAAATCTTCATCGTTAGCTAGAAACATTGTTGTATTTGAGGTTTCTGGAGATTAAAACCTTTTTGCTTTACTACTTTGTGTGAATGTGAAACTGATGCGAAGAATATAAAAGCTTCATCATAATTCAAGGTTCATTCTGTTAACGATTAGAAGAATATAAAACTTCATCGTTAAACTAGAAACAAGTTGTATAAAGATTGAATCTTTATTGTTAGTATTCTAAATACTAAGTGGTTTGTCTAGTTGTGACAGAAAGGGAAAAATAAAACACTAATGACATAAAATTAGTGATTTTTGTGCCTGCAATGGGTGTTTTTATGGATTAAATCTCCAAAAGAAGGCTTTGTGTTGCCAATATATATTTTAATGGTATATAATATGAAAACATGGGAAAAAATATGTGGAAAATAATTTCAAATACTTCGAAAATATTTTTGAGAACATACTTAAAATGTGGGGAGGTTCTTTATTTATGAAAAAGACAAAATTAGACTTACTATCTAATTTAAATTTAAAAGTACAAGATATGAAATTTAATGAAATTCTTGTATTATGTTAGACCCACAAAATTCTTCAAGTATATTTGATATTGTGGTCGTTGAGTCTCTCTTTACTAGTATATGATATGACTAATATAAAACCACAACATTATATTACTCGTTCAAAAGAATTGTATTCTTTGATGAAAAAGTGTCACTTAAAATATTGTGATTTTTCATAAACAGATATGTCTATTCGTATAGAAATGAACATTGGTGAAACGTGATATGTTATGTTTGTGTTGTAAAACAAACATTTGGGTCATATTGCCCATATTGGACCGAAGAGACTATGGTCTTGGGTAATTCTATAACAAATTGAATGTCATGGAAAGGTCCTCTAAAAAGGACACATGGCAATGTGTTGACACTAAACCAATGTCTGTATTTGAGAAAGTTATAAAAAGTAAAGAACAAAATATTTGTGGGAAAAGGTTACCTCACAGAAGGTCTTTTCAAACTTAGTATTTCTGTTTGTTCTTACTTGCTTGAATCAAATTGTTTGTGACATAAATACTTGGGACATGTCAATTACAAAACATTGCAAAAACTGATCAACTTAGAAGTTTTGCCTAACTTCTAGTGCAATAAATAAAAAATGTCAAGTATGTGTTGTTGAAAGGAATTTTAATACCTTAGAATTAATTTACACTGACATTTGTGATATGAAGTCAACACTATCTCGTGGTGGGAAAAAGTGTTTGATAAATTTTATTAACAATTGCACTAGATATTGTTGTGTTTATTTGTTGAATGGTACGGATGAAGCAATAGAAACATATAGGCAATATAAAACTGAAGTTGAAAATCGGTTGGATAAAAAAAATTGTCATGATTAGAAGTGGTAGATGAGGAGAATATGAATCTTCTTTTGTAGAAATATATTTGGAAAATGGAATCATCCATCCAATTACTACACATTCTCACCTCAATATAATGAAATTGTTGACAGGAAAAAATTGAACTTTGAAAGAAATGTTGAATGTCCTATTTATAAGTTCAGGTTTGCCACAAAATTTATGCGGGGTACTACCATTATAGAAAAAGAGAACAACAAAAAGTTTGTCTATTCAGAAAGAGAGAAACAAAAAGTTTTGTTTGTTAGTAAAGGGAGGGTAACAATTTTATTTTATTTTTAAAAAAACTTTTGTTTGTTAAGAAAGGGAGCAACAAAATGTTGTGTTTGTTCATGCTTTGTTGTATCCCGATAGAGAATTGTTTGTCCTCCCTTAAAGTATATACAAGCAATAACTCTTGAAAGATAGTGATCTAACAATTTCCAATACAGTTTATTCCTTATGAGAAATGGAAATGAGGGAACTATTCCCAAAAGGGTCAAAATATGACCTAAGACTGTGGATTGTATGTTCATTGGATATCCTACAAATAGTAAAGCCTGTTGATTTATGGTTCATAAGTCCGAACTATCGGATAGTGAAGTGAATGGTCTAAACGACCTTGGAAAGAACCAAAAGAGAATGTACTTAATAAAGAGATTCAGATGCGTAGTAAATGTCAATGGACAAATTACTTCCTACGAGTTTGATTTTGTAACATTTCTTCTTGAAAATGAGTCTCATATATTCTAAAATTTATGTCCTTTGTGGACTCATTCTCTTTGAGAAAAGGCTGTCAATAGTAAGATAGATTGAATCTTGAGCAACCATACTTGAGAGTTGGTTGATCTTCCTCCAGGAAATAAACCTTTGGGTTCAAAGTGGATCTACAAAAGGAAAAGAAAGTTGATGAAACTATTGGAAAATACAAAGCATCATTTGTTGCCATAGGCTTTAGACAATAAGAAAGCCTTGTTTGACACATAATAGCCACTAACTAGGATTACATCAATTCAGATGTTAATTGCGCTAGTTGCGGTATATGACCTTCAAATTCATCAAAATGGATGTGAAAACATTTTATTTTAAATAAAAAATTGGAGGAAGAAATTTACATAGAACAACCCAAGGGTTTTGTGGTTCTGGTAAAAATAAAAGAAAGTTTGTAAACTTGTTAAGTCACTCTGTGGACTAAAAACAAGCGCCCAAATAATGACATGCAAAGTTTGACCAAACTATGTTGGCAAATGAATTAAAGATTAATGAATGTGATAAATGTTTTTACATTAAAGACACTCCAAATAACAAGGTCATTATTTGTTTTTATGTTGATCATCAAAAGAGACATTTATGACATAAATGCTACTAAGCATATGCTAGAAAGTAAATTCGATATGAAAGACATTGAAGTTACTGATGTGATTGAAAATGTACTTAACAAGTTCAAGCATTTGAATTTCAATATTGTCAAGACTCCAATAAATGTGAGATTTGTACTTCAAAAAGAATGAAGGCAAAAGTGACTCACAATTGGATTGTGCTAGAGTATTGAAAAGTATGATCTTTCATGAAGTGTACGCGATCAGATATAGCATATGCTATTAATAAACTAAGTCGGTTCATGAGTAATCTCAATCAAACTCATTGGATGACAATGAATAGAGTTTTGGAGTATTTAAAACAAACTTAAAAAAACTATTGCTTTGCATTATAACTAATATTCAACAGTATTGGAAGAATATAGTGGTGCAAATTGAATCACCAGGTCAAATGTAGTAAAATCCACGAGTGGATATGTATTTACTCTTTGTGGAGGAGTAGTCTCTTGGAAATCATCCAAACAGAGATGTATAGCTCGCTCTACTATGAAATCTATGTTTATCCCTCAAGATAAGGCTAGTAAAGAAGTTGAATGACTCCAAAATTTCTTGAAAGATTTTTGGCCCAAACCTTTTCGTTCTAGTATGCATACACTGTGAAAGTTAATTTGCAATAGGTAGGGCATGGATCATGATGTATAACGGAAAGTCTCGTCATATATGACTTAGACATAATATCGTTAGAGAACTACTCTCTAGTGGAATTATCATAATTGACTATGTAGAGTCAAAGGATAATGTGTCGGATCCACTTATAAAAGGCCTAACTAGAGAGGGAGTTGATAGATTATCAAAGGGAATGGGACTATGGCCGAGAACAAGTCATTGTGGCGGTAACTCTACCTAGAAGACTGGAGATCCCAAGATCTAGGTTCAAAGAGATCAAACAAGTCATTGATGACGGTTCAATATTGTCAAAATATTTTTTATGGTCCATTGTCATGATAAGACAATGTTCAGTAGCAAGGATAAAGGCATTAGGACTTGTTAATGATTTCTAAATTTGATACAGGGTATATCAAATGGTGTATCTACGGGATAACAAATTTAGAAATCACCTATGTAAGTGTGAAGTGTAAGCCGCTTCAAAGAGAATCCGGTAAGGCCAATTTTCTACGCACTTATAAACCAAGACATGTTCATGGTTGAAACGAACAAAACAGTGAGAACCAAAAATAGTTCAAGGATTGATTGTGGACTTATGTTTTCTAGGTATACACCAAAGCTCGACGGTTCAAAGATATCAAATCTACCGATTGACCAAGTATATCCGATATATGTTCACTATGGAAAGTTCAAAGGGAAACCCACTTATCCAGAGGCAATCAATCCTAAATTACGAATCACATAGTTTTTCATGCATATGTTTTAACAATAGTCATTCCCTATTCATGTGGGGGATTGTTGGGTTTTCAAGGAGTGAACAGGAAATGAAGGGTTGTGACTCTCCTGAAGAGTTGTGACTATGCCGAAGGGTTGTGACCTTTATGAAAGGTTGTTTCCTTTCTAAAAGGTTGTGAGCATTTGAAAGGGTATGCCTTTTGCAAAGTGTTGTGACCTTTCTGAAAGGTTGTCTTCTTTCCAAAGGGTTGTGACCTTTACCCTTTGTTGGCTATAAATAGAGAGGTTTTCTCTCATTTTTCTGCATCGAACTCTTCCCTTCTTTTGCATACATTTATTGCAAAACAAAATCGATCGTTCGTGTCTATGTGTGTGATTCATTGCTGTCATTTTGAGCTTGTTGAAATTATCGAAGTTTGAGGTACCGCTACTTCTTTAATGGTTAATCCGTTTTATCTTGGGAGGAATTAATATGCAACCTCGGGTACTTGAGGGGATTAAATTTCTTAAGGACACACAGTGGGTTCTGTGGACTCGGATAGTTCTTTATGTTTTTCTTTTCATCTTTTATTATTTTTGGTTTGTTAATCTGAATACAGGAGTCAACAAAATATTACGCAACATGTTAGCATTCTTGCATCCAAAATGATCAAGTTAACCTTATCTGAGCTTGCCTTAATAACCAAGGCTTCATTTATTTACTTAAAAGTAGGGGGAAGATGTGCTACTTAATAATCACCCTTGGAAAGGAAAGCAATAAAATAAATTTCACTAAAATTAATCGTCAACGTGACTCAATTCCAACAGAACACCAAACCAAAAAGAAAATAAGTTTCACTGAATTGACAACAATAAAATAAATTATTAATCAATTCATTGCCTTATCTATGTTTGTTGGATCGGTTTCTCTTGAGTGATCAATGATATTTTGTAGTAAAGAGAAAATGATTCAAGCAAACATTCATGAGATGAAATGAAGGGGTGTATATGTGGATTTCACTTGAGTACCAAATAATTTTCTTGAGGTAATCAGAAATGGTTGTTTTCCAGAAAGGTCCCATGGCACCAATGTCTTTTACTACAATGGATTCTTCCTCTATAGCAGTGAAATAAATAGTTCGATATATCAAAGTCACACCCGCACATGGTCTTTTCATTACCTGACAATCCTCACTGGTTTTACATGGTTATATTGATGTTTATTGGGGTGGTTCCCTAGATAATCGCAAATCCACTACTAGTTTTGCCATCTATATTGGTTCTCATTTGATTTCTTGGGCAGTTATAAAGAAAAAGGTTGTGTCTCGCTCTAGTACTGAATCAGAGTATAGAGCACTTGCCCGTGCAACCTCTCAAATCACGTGGCTAGAAATGGTCCATAAAGAGATTGGCTTCCATCTTTCTTTGACCACACCTATTCTTTAGTGTGGCAACCTTAGTGCCAGTTGTTTGATTGCAAATCCAATCTTCCACTCACGCACAAAGCACATGGAAATATATTATCATTTTGTCCGTGAAAAGTTCTGAGACAAGGGTCTTATAGTTAAGTATATCAGCTCTCATAATTAGATAGCTAATTTCCTCACTAAATCTCTGCCCAAAGCACACTACCAAATGGTGAGAAGCAAGTTGACAGTGTTCCCGCATCCATCTCAACATGAGGGGGCATGTAAAGGATTAGTGTACTTTGACTCTAACTAACATAGATAAATAGAAGTATTATATATCTATGTATCCTTTCTCTTTGTGTATTCTAGTAATGTTAGGAGACTTTGCTCCTCAGAAATATCCTATATAAGTATTGACGAAAAGTTTTTTTCACGCATAACAATACTAAATTATGACATGTTTATTGTTGAGAGACATATGTACTTCATATGTCTTCTAAGTCCTACTTCTATGTACTTCAAACAAACTCAAATATATTATCCCATTCAAACTTATTAATCTGTTCTTCTTTTTGCAAGGTAAAGTAACATTCTAATCCTAGTCAATGCACATGTCAAACTATATCTACAATGTATCATAAATGAGTATAACTTATTTTTACCACAAAAAGCACAAGTCAAACCATAATATGAACTGGGAAAGGAAAAGAAATATAGTTTTAATAAAGATGATATAGACCAATGAAAACTAGTTGAATCTAGGTAATGAGAAAGGAAGTGCCCTTCTTCAGTTTTTGTTGGTAGTTCACAAGCATAAGGCATAAATACTTTTACGCTGATTTCACTCCTATATAAAACATCATATGGTGAATACGACATTCGAATAAAAAGAAAGCAGTAAAAATAAGCAATAATTTACTAGATAATTGTCTACACATCACAATGTTTT
Source organism: Solanum commersonii (assembly GCA_029007595.1). NCBI lineage: Eukaryota > Viridiplantae > Streptophyta > Magnoliopsida > Solanales > Solanaceae > Solanum > Solanum commersonii. The sequence goes on along the minus strand of JAJTWQ010000166.1, from coordinate 862,018 downwards.
AAGTTAAACTTAAACTTATCCTCACTATTCTAAACAACAGTAGCATAGTAAAGAGCAACAACTACTACACCTGAATCCCAAGTAAGCTAGACTGGTGAATAATAGTACAAAATATACAAAAAATATAATTGATAATTATATGTGTTATACCCCATTTTAACTCGAGGTTCAAACTGTGTATAACATATTGGTGAATCTTAATTCTATTTTAAAGAGTAGCCACTTAATTATGTTAAGGGTGAATTACGACACCTATTTTGCTAGTGTTAGGCTAAAGTAACTCTATATTAAGGTCTACTTAACCTTATGTAATTCTAGATAAGGATTCTAATTTATCCTAAACAGAAGGGGTAAAGCATCCTTTAAGATCCGTTAAAAGTAGTTAACCTGCCAAACATAAGTTAATTAATTAAAAAGAAAAATGAGTGCTAAAGAATTTGAAAAATTCATAAGTCAGAAAATATTTTAACATTTAAAAACTCTTTTGTATTTGCAATAAATTGACTTGTACTTAATAAATAAATAAAGGTCATTTGCTTCAACAAAATCTAATTGCCACATAGAGATGAGTATATTTTGAAAACCTTTTGAAAAACAAAACTAGAAGTTAAGCACTTGTTGGCTCCTCGTTGAAAAAAAATATTTTTTGAAATAAAAGTTATATTGTACATAAGATAAGAAAATCATTAGTAACTAGAGCTAAAATAAAGGTTTCCAAACCCAATCAACTATGTCATGTTAGCTATTATGAAACAAAAATTAACACATAAGAAAGTTAAAAAAAACAAAATACTAAATAGTAATAATAATAAAGCAGGCATATAAGCGACCTTAAATGAGTTTTGCTTGCTTTTGTTGCTATTAGGGTAGTCTAGGATGTAGTAGAGACTCCATATGCAGGTATGCCGCTATCGAGTCCATGAGACTCTGATTTTGCTAGAGTTTTGAATAAAGACTCCATTTTTGCTCTCACAGTTCATGCAAATAAAAGAGGGTAAAGATATTAGGAAGATAATCAACTTTAATGATGGTAAACGAAAATAGATGAAGCTAAATAAAGTCACACCACAAAATATGCAAGCAATGGAGACTTTTGAACCAAACTAGAGATAGCCAAGCTTGAAGCAACCATATATGCCTTCTAGGCAGAAAATTAATTCTCAACTTTAGCATGTTTAAATTACGAAAGAATTTACTTTACGAACCATGATCACTTGATAATGATTTTTACATAGATCATACTAAATATTCAGCGATAAAAAAAAACTCATACACTCTACTAACTAACAGAGATTAAGAGAAGCCTTTAAGAAAGAGTAAAAAAGAGGCTTAAACTAAAAGTTTATATATATATATATATATAGAGCAGAGTCACTTGCAGTTTGTAATCATAAAATCCTAACATTTAACCACAGCAACTACGAATTTTATCATATAAATTTTTCCAAATGAACATCAACTGAAAATAAATAAACAAGTTAATTGATTCCCTGCAAATATGTAATCTTAGCCTTAAATCATTCTCCATGTTCTTGATGTCCAATGTAAGAAAGGAACACACTTTCAAATCTTAAACATTGAAATACTAAGTAGGTGTTTGGCCATGCAATATCATATCACAATATGAAATTGTGAAATAAAATCAACGATTGGACATGCAATTTTATGTTGATTTGAGATGTGATTCCATATTCTCAAAAAACCATGATATGGGAATATTGAACAACATTTTAACAATATTTCATTACAGCTAGACCGAGCAAAATCACTCTCCAAACCAAAACAGAGGAAAAGGAGTGAAAGTCACCTACTAAAGGGTAGTGAACGGGGCTGCTACGTTCAAGAGTCTATATTCGAACAATGACGAACTCGACCAAGCTTGAGAGTTGAGTGTCAGTTGAGATCAAAAGAGAATATAGAAGAGAATTTTTGAGAGTAAAAGACACTGATTTAAGGTGCTATGGGGGCAGAAAAAGCTTCCTGAAACAAGTTCCAATGAAAGATGGAGAAAAGGTGTTTAGCGGTTGATTGACAATGAATGAAACCCTATTAAATTAGGGCTTCACCTGATGGGCTGATTTGGTTATTGGACTAAAAATGCCCTAGATTTATTTGGGCTGCGGTCGAATTTTCTTGGCCTTTAAATTGTTTTGGGCTTCTACATTAATAACTAATGCTATATATATATATATATATATATATATATATATATATATATATATATATATATATATATATATTATATGATGACAATTAATAATTGATACAATAAAAATTTCAATATTACGACTTGACACTAATATAAAATATAGATACACAAATATTGATTTATAATTAATTGAATAAATATGAAACCTGAAATAAGATGACGATAATCGATTATTTAAGAAAACAAGTGCAAAAAGTGATAGTAAAATTTTAATAATAAAACATACAATTTTAGTAGTAATTATAGAATTGAGACACAACGATAACAATAGTAACGGTAAATAGTCGTTGTGGTAACAATAGTTGTGAAAAAAGACAATTTTATACATTATTGTTTTAGAAGCTCGGTAATAATGAATTAGAAGAAATGAGAGTCAAAATTGGGTGTCAACAATATAAAACTCAAATAACTCACAAGAAAGCACAATGAAGAAAGCATGTAATAGAAAATAAAATAGTAAGATGCGTAAATAATACCAAAGAAAACAAAACTACAGCTCATAATTCCAGAAATAGTCATTTTCAAAACATCCTAAATAGTAAAACACACCATCAATGCTAAATCAAGGCGTTATGCAGCACCAACATCATTGAAACCACCAACTGAGAAAGGTAGAGCTCATAGCCACTGGAAAAAAAAATCTATGTTTCTTGTCCAACCTCTTCTTTGTAACGTGCAAGTGGTGTAAGAGATGGTAAAAGAAAAGATGGAAAAAAAAATGAAACATCCACCAGAAAGAAAAAAGAAAAAAAATGTTTGATCTTAAGCAAGAAGAGGTGAAAGAAGCCTGAAAATAATAAATTAGGATCCATTACCTCCGCCAAAGTTTTATAAGCCATACAACTAGGCTCTTTGTCTACTTCATGACCCATGTGAATAACACAAATTTATTCTTCTATTGCAATAAATATTTGACATATGCAAAATCATATACAAAAATATTTCTCTAAACATAGAGCACACGAGGATCAAAGAAGAAGATCGTTCTAATAAAGGTAGCCGTCGTGATGCCAATTTTACAAAACAGTCCATAAAATGCCCATAAAGATTTGCACAAAATGATTTAGTGCCACATGTTTGTTCCTTTTTCCGGTTTAGATTGAAACAAGGTCTAAAGATGGTTTTTCTCTGTGAATGAAACAACTACTTTTCTTACTTAAGTTGCAATGGGGTCAGCCAAACAAAAAGCTAATTAAGAAAAAATGATAACCATTGTAGAAATCATGCACATTAAGAGGTCGTTTGGTAGGCTGCATTAGAAGAAAAAGTCCATGTACTTTGTAAGTTATTATTTGGTACTATGTTTGGTTGGAATTTGAGCCTATGCATAATTAATCCATAGATTATTTATACCTTCTACATGGTATTGTTGGATGTATTACTAATACCTTCCATTTGGAGGTATTACTAATACATAGGATATAATACCATGGGATAAGTCTATGTAAAGATAAAAATATCCCTCAAATTATTTTAATTATTTTTTTTATTTTCTTGATTTTATGAATTATATTCGTACCAATAAATTTATTTAAATAAATTAACTGACAAATTATTTAGAGAGAGTTGTTTGTTACTAAATAAATCCAATACAAATCAATACAAATTTGAAATGTGAGTTGTTTATTTGTATATGGCGTTTGTAATCTTAATTATATATATATATATATATTTGTGTGGTTTTCTAATTATTTGTATTTTGAACAATTAAAAAAATTACATACATAATATAACTACAAGTTGCAATTTTTATGTGTAAATGTACATGGGTTTATTCAATTTTATCATTGTTGACCATCTTTTTGATTTTAAAAGGAGTGGTTTATCATTTTTAAATTGAAAAATGACATTTTGTGAGTGATCAATTTATTAAGATGACAATTATTTATCCTCAATTAATTCAAGTGAAAAAGTAGCAAACATGAAAACAAAATTGTTTTTCTCATAGCTAGTTAGAAGGCCATAAAAAAAATGTCCGATAATTATCTACGTTGACCCAATGAAATAGTAATTCAAGGGTTTAATTGGAAAGAAACATTTTATAAAGTTTTAATCCAAACACAAGATAAGGTGTGAAACAATGAACCAAACACTTGATAAAAATAAACTCTGCATTACTAATCCTTGCATTACTACTCCCTGCATTACTAATCCCTGCGTTATTAATCTTTGTACCAAACGACCGTGATCACCAATGACAGCTATACATCGCCAGCAGATGGGTTTTGGAATTTCAACAGAAGAAAAGTAAGATTAGTAAAAAACGTAAGAAATTGATTATTGCGTTCAACTCATGTTGTAATGGAATATCATCTCTCCTTATTCAAGTATACAGTACTTGAACATTCCAATCACCGTTATGGAATACTAAAGACGAAAAAAGGTTTACACGGTGAAAGATATGAATTTATAAACTTGTTCTATTGAATCAGCTTCAGTGAAGGACCCGAAAATTTTATAAATGTCTATAAATCAAACAAGATATAGTTTCACAACATCAAATTATGATTTAAAGACAACAGAAAGGCTATCTCAACATAGCAATACTTAACACTTAAAAACTGAAGTTTTTTTTGGGTTGGTGGTTGAGTGGATGACAACACTCGTGGCTTTCTTTCTTAATTGATAGCAATAGGTAATTAAGGAACTAAAACAACCATACTATTGGGGAAAAACAATATTAAAATGAATAGACCTAAGAGAAGTAAATTTTTGAACAGTTACAAAGCACAAGGATTATTGATGTCATGAAATAGTGAATTTAGTGTACAATCGTCATAAGAGTATTTTGGAAAAATCTCATTCTCTCGATGGCATAAGCCTATGAAAATGTCTACAACACCTATACACAAGCGATATGAATGTTCTAGAAATTGGTTTAATTGAAAACCAAAAGAAAACAACGGCTTACCAGCAGCATATTCAGTAGTCAATCAAGTGAAAACTAATCACTTGAATCCTTTAGGGAAAATCACTGTAGTGAAATAGAAAGAACCCCAATGGGCATTAGTTGTTTGCTCTGTAATTAAAGAGAGTAAAACTGATGTGAGTTTTAAGAACTTAAGATCACCCCTTACAAGAATAATTGCAAATATATAAGAGAACAAAAAGAATAAGAAAACAGGACATAAAATATCTCAAAACCAAGAAAGAAAGTTATAAATCTATTGGATATTATAACTAAAGTATAACGGTTATATAAGGTAACATAGCATGCCTAATTATATCTTTCAAGTGTACAAAAATTTCAAGGAGGGGAGAATAATAAGTTATCTATTCACCATATTTTCTCAGAGAGGGGAGAAGAATACATCGCTCATGAGATGTGTAATCGAGGGTTAAATAGCAAACAATCTTAACGCTAAATTAACCAAATCATGCTAGCCAGAACATATCAAAAATTCAAATTTGAGCTAGGAAACACGTTAAGACATTCAATCTTCTTCATCTAACTAGACAAATTTTGGAATTATATTTGACACTCCAAAATAGCTCTAATCTTAACTTTGAGATTTAAGATAAAATACTTATGCTTCTTAATGTTTATATATTTTCCTGGGGTGCTAAAATTTGCAAGATGGCAAGTAAAAAAATGTAATTCTCCATACATGTATCGTGTCCCAACAAATACAAATAGAACATTATAAAGCATTTCACCTATACATCAATAGTTGAGACAACTTGTCATGACCCAAAAATTGACGTGATGGCACTGGTCTTATCTCACCAAGATCAGTCAGCCTAAAACTCAACCATTACAATAAAATACAGAAAAATTCGTTATCTACTCAAAAATACCCCCAAAATTTGGTTGTAACGTGTACAAACCTCTAAAGTATTTCAATTAATTCAAAAGAAAACACAAGTCTCAAATGACCTTGTTTCTAGAATAGATCAAGATCATAATTAAGAAGAAAGAAGGTCCGCTGAATTGACAAGCAACTACCTCACAAACCTCCGCAAGAAGCCTTGGACTACGAGAAGAGCAAATATCACAAAGGTCCGGGAAAGTAACCAACAAAAAATTGTAGTAGCAAGGGGTGAGTACCAAACCACACGGTACTCAGCAAGTAAACCTCTAAACACGAGCTAAGGGGATAGAATACGAGTACTCCTTACATCTCAACAGAACCTTCACAGCTACAATCTGTAAAACCAGCCCAACCTAACTATTCACAATTTACAAGCACATATCTCAACAACAACATTCTAACAATCATATATTCTCAACAAGAAGCTCAATATTCATCAATTATAACCTTCATAACTACAACCTACTTTAAACCAACCCAATATAACAGGTCACAGTTTACAAAGCACATAGCTCAACACAACACTCTAACAATTTCATATCCTCAACAACAACACTCTAACAATTGCATATCTTCAACAACAAGCTCAATATTCATCAGTCACAAGTTCCAGAGAAAGGCACTCAAAAGATCAGCAACACAAAAGATCAAGTTCACCAATAATAAAAAAGTCCAATGCAATGAAATGCAATGTCAAGTATAGTGATGCATGTCTAACCTAATAATACATACCCACTGTCTCACAGTTCGGGTCCCATGGGGGATATATTTGTCCATGCATCCATCACGGTGCATGATACGACCCTCGATAATAGTAATCATCGCGGCGTGCGATATGTACCCCAAAAACTAGTATCCATCGTGGCGCCTAATACGTCCCTCGAAATGGTACATCCTCTTTAATTTCTTATTCTTTCTCAATTCACATAACATTTTTCACAACCATGTCTCAAAACAATGTAAATGACATGTTCACACAAAATAGATGAGAAGATGACCACTTTCATAACATTGCACAATTCACAACAACACAATCATGATACAACATCAACAATGATTCGACAAGCCTTTTAAACCATTCTCCATTCTCAACACATCACACACAAACAATTAATCATATTGCCTTTTATTATCCCTTTTTCATCATTAGAATTAATCAATGTGGACAAGTCAACCCATCACCAAGTCTCATTACCCCCAAACAGATATTACAAGGAAATACACGAAATCCATACACTTAACAAGGGTTTACAAATCCACTTGCCTCAAATAGTCAAATAATCATTCCGAGACTTGAGTCTTCCCTTTCGTCGAACTTCCAACTCAAAGCAATCTATTCACATTAATAATCACAATACGATTTCGAAACTAACCACACTCAAATTACTATAGGTATAGCCTAGACCCAAAAACTCACTCAATTTATAATCAAGTTCCTAATCTTGTTGCCAATTAACATGTCAACTCTCATGTTTTCCAATTTTCACGCCTAGGATTAAGTCATAATTTTTCCAAACACTACAACACTAATAGATTTCATATAATGTAATAAACTTAATATTTAATTAAGTATCTCAATATATCATAACTTGAATAGTTATGTGATAATAAAATAAGAATTAATAAATATGAGAACCACTGGTTACGAAGCCAGTGATGGAATCGCATAAGCGCGCAAAGGAACCCAATTCCTCACCTCACTTCCATACGAGAAATAACTCAATTTCAACTATATGTAGCCAATAATCAGTCAAACATTATTTTCTCATTAGCCCTTAATAAATGACCTTGATTTTCCAATTCAAATCATAGTTTGCAGTCATTAATGCACTATAAAAGACTAAGTTGTTCACCATAATAATAATAACAATAATATACTCCATTCCATATACACAATTGCATATATTTGGCATGGTTACATATTACCTGGACATGACATATTCTCCCGTCAGCAGTAGCATTACACAAGTAAGTCTGACTCTTTTTCTCTTCTTAAATTATGACAAAAAAATTCTCAACCCTAATAATTTATTTTCCTATATGAGTCAAGTGCTATATGGTATTAACCAAATTATAAACTTAACCCATTAAGCATTAACTAAAATTAGATATTTAATAATTAACTATCAATTAATTAACTCTAGTTAAACGAATATTCAAAATTTCCAAAAATGACCTTCTGGGTCAATACACAACCATTAAGTAATCGTAAACACGTTTTTACATTTTAACATAATTATCTTCTTCTAATACCCTGCAACCTAACAAATGAAAATAAATATAAAATAAAAATATCTTCTACAAAAAGCCCATTAAAAACTATTTCATGGTTGGGTAGCCTCTTCTACAATCACATTTAATTTCATCAATTTATCAATATCTTCATATGACTATGTCTAATGCTATCTGAAGTAATATGTTCCCTCATGGAGATGATCAAACTTTGCCATCTTGACCACTACATGTGTGCAATTTGACTCACTACAATCTAAATGATTTAATTCTTCTCAAAACTTGATTCAACATGCAAGTAAAATATTTGGCAACAAGTCAGCATTCTTGCCTCTGAAATGGCCAGATTAACCTTATCTAGGCTTTCCTTCATACCTGAGGTTTCATTTATTTACTTAAAAGTTAGGGGCAAATATGCCATCTAATAATTGCTCTTGAAAGGGAGATTTGTAAAAACAAATTCCACTATATTTATTCGTCAACACGAATCAATTGATAGAACCCCAAGCCAAAAAGTAAATAATCTTCACTGAATTTATAGTGATAAAATAAATGACAAATCTAATCGTTCCATCGGATTTATGTTTGCTTAGATGGTTATCTATTGAATAATTAACGATTTTTTCAATTACAAATTAATTAATTAATTATTTAAGAGGAGAGGATCATCAGATGAAAAGAGGGGGTGCATGTGGATGCTACTGTGTACCGAATTATTTTCTCTAGGTAATAAGAATTATTATTTTCTAGAAAAGTGTCATGCCACTAGTGCCTTCAACGACAATGATTAGCTGATTTTTCATAGTGTGTAGTTTGCTAAAGATTATACAGATTGATGGTTGCTCTCCACTAATGATTTTATTTATTAGATGGCATACCTGTTCAGGGATATTGTTTAAACTAAAAATGTATGTGTAGGCATCAAAACTTTGTTGAGTTTAAGATGTGCCTCTATAAGACTAGCTCAATCCATGTTCTTCAAACCTAGAGGTGGGTTTGAGGTTGTTGGAGGCTAATTGACCCTGAACCCTAGCCCACACAATAAAAAGAGGGTTTAGGGTGGAGTAGCCTCCAACAAAATCTAACAGATATTTGGGTATGACGAACATGGATTGGGCTAGTGTTGTAGAGGCCCATCTTAAATCCAACAATATTTTGATGTTCACACATACATTTTCAGTTTCAATCCTATCCTTGAACTTTTTTAATATCTAATTAAAGCATCGTATGGGGTGAACAACAATCAATCCATAGAATCTTTAGCAAAGCACACATGATAAAAAAAAAATAGCTAATCATTGTTGTTGAACCCACTAGTGTCACGGGACCTTTCCAAAAAACAGCCATCTCTGATTACTTCAAGAAAATGATTTGGTACTTAAGTCACATCCACACATACCCTTTAATTTCATCTTATCTATGTTTGCCTGAATCGTTTTCTCTTTACTACAAAAGAAATCATTAATAAATCAAGAGAAAATGATCCAACAAACATAGATAAGAAGAAATGAATTGATTTGTAATTTATTTTATCGTTGTCAATGCAGTGAAATTTATTTTCTTTTTTGGTTTGGTGTTCTATTGGAATCGAGTCGCGTTGATGATTAATTTCGGTGAAATTTATTTTTGTTTCTTTCCTTTTCAGGGGGAATTATTAGATAACATATATTCCCCTACTTTTAAGTAAATAAATGAAGACTTTAGTATGAAGACAAGCCTGAATAAGGTTAACCTGGCCATTTCAGAGGCAAAGATGCAGACATGTTTCCTAATATTTTACTTGCATGTTGAATCAAGTTTTGAGAAGCATGAAATAATGTATATTCTAGTAAGTGAAATTGAACACATTAGTGGTAAAGATGAAAGAATCTGATCTTCTTCATGGAGAAACATATAGTTTTAGTTAGAATTAGTCATCATCATATGAAGATATCTATAATTGATGAAATAAAAGTTCTTGTAGAAGAGGCTTCTAAGACATTAAGTAGTTTCTAATGGGCTTTTTGTAGTAGAAACCTGTATCTTCTCTTTATTTTCTTATGTTAGGTTGACGAGTATCAGAAGAAGATAACTATTTTAAAATGCAAAAACATAGTTATGATTCTTTAATGATTATCTCAACCATTGATGTATAGGTGAAATCTATTAATTAGTTGCTTTAGGACTACAATGTCTATCTCTAAGTTTCTTGTATTTATTTTTTCAGTTATTTTAGGAGTAGTTACCATGGTTAGCACCATGACTTAAAAGTAGGACCATGATCTATTTCAATTTCTTTAATCGTGTGTTTATGTATTTTTGGTTATTTTACAGAAATACAACTCTCTACATAAGCTTTTCTTTTCGTCATCTTCACATTTAAATTCCTTGTATTCTCTTGCTTTCCTTTCTGAAGCAAACTAGACATTGTCTTCATTGTGTTATCTGCCATCAGTCTTATTAAAACTAACAGTTGATATCAGAGCTTTCATCTTAAGGGATCTGTGATCGAATTGGAGAAGCCATGGATGCTTAAGAAAGTTTCTCACGAATTGCTCCGCCAGACTTTGATGGGGATAATTATCAGATTTGGGCAGTACGAATGGAGATGTACTTGGATGCTTTGGATCTCTGGGAAGCTGTGGAAGAGGATTACGATATTCTAACCCGACCAAATAATCCTACCATTGCTCAGATTAAAGCACACAAGGAAATAAAGAAAATGATATCGAAGGCCAAGGCTTGTTTATTTGCTGATGTATCGTCAACAATTTTCACCCAAATAATGTCTTTGAAATCCGCTAAAGAAGTATGGGATTATCTCAAGGAAGAGTATTCTGGAGATGAGAGAATAAAAGGTATGCAAGTTTTAAACTTAATTAGGGAGTTTGAATTGCAAAAATGGAAGGAATCTGAAACAGTGAAGGAATATTCAGATAGACTTCTAAATATTGCAAATAATGTAAGGCTACTCAGCTCTACATTTTCAAACTCGAGAATTTTTGAGAAGATCCTAGTAATAGTTCCTGAAAGGTATGAAACAACAATTACAACCTTAGAAAATACTAAGGATTTGTCAAAGATTAGTTTGACAGAGTTGCTCAATTCCCTGAAAGCTCAAGAGCAAAGAAGACTCATGAGACATGAGGTTACAATAGAAGGGCCCTTGTCAGTACGCATCAGGTTAACAAAATTCAGAATAAGAAAATAATGAAGCAGTGTGTGAGGGAGAAATATCGGCCAAAAACAAAAGTAAGGGAGGAAGCGCGAAGAAAAGCTTTCCCCTTTGTCACCATTGTGGAAGAAAAGGCCATCCACCATTCAAGTGCCGGAGGAGACCTGATGCTAAATGCAAGAAATGCATTAAGCTTGGACACGAAGTATGGATTTGCAAGAATAAGGCCCCGCATGAGGAAGGAAATGCTCAAGTTGCTGATCAAGAAGAAGAGGATCATCTTTTTGTTGCAACATGCTTTTCAAGTAAGAGCTCAACAGATTCTTGGTTAATTGACAGTGGTTGCACTAACCTCATGATTCATGAAGAGTGTTTATTCAAAGAGTTGAAGTCCACTGAAATTTCTAAGGTTCAGATAAGAAATAAAGATCACCTTCCTGTCAAAGGAATTGGAACCATAGCTATCAAGATAGGCACGGGCACAAAGAAAATGTCAGAGGTTCTTTATGTTCCTGAAATTGATCAGAATTTGCTAACCATTGGACATCTGATGGAAAAAGGATTTAGAGTTTTCTTCAAAGATCATCACTGTCAAATCAGTGACACTACTGGAAATGAAATTTTCAGGGTGAAGATGAGAGGAAGGATTTTTTCCTTTGATCCAACAGAGAAAGAGCAACTGGATTATTATATGAAGGAAAGTGTAACATAAACCTTGCACAAGAGACTTGGCCATTGGCATATACAAGCACTATTGTTGCTGAAGAAGGAAGATATGATAAGAGGACTACCAACTCTAGTTGATTACTTACCAAATTGTCAAGTTTGTCAATTTGGTAAGCAAAATAGAAAGTCATTTCCAAATGCAACATGGCGGACTTCTCTAAGGTTGCAACTGATTCATACAGATGTTGCAGGACCTCAAAGAACACCATCCCTTAATGGTAGTCTATACTATGTTATATTCATTAATGATTATACATGATTCTGCTATTTTTATTTTATGAAATATAAATCAGAAGTGGCTGGAATTTTCTTGAAGTTCAAGAAGATGGTGGAAAATCAAAGTGGTTGCAGAATCCAATCTCTGCAGTCTGACAATGGAAAAGAGTATAATTCTGAAGAATTTAACAAATTTTGTGAGGAAGCGGGTATTACTCATCAGCTTACTGCTCCATATACTCCGCAACAAAATGGAGTTAGTGAAAGGAGAAACAGATATATAATGGAGATGTCGCGGTGCATGTTGCATGAAAAAAAGTTGCCGAAAAGTTTTTTGGCTGAGGCAGCTAATACGACAGTATTTCTCCAAAATTTGATTGTTACTAAAGCATTGTTGAATAAGAATCCATTCGAGGCTTAGAATAGATACAAGCCATCACTAAGCTTCATTGAAGTATTTGGTTGTGTTTGTTTCTTCCATGTGCCACAAGTTAAAAGAGACAAACTTGACAAGAAGGCACTTCCTGGAATATTTGTGGGTTATAGCTCATCCTCCAAGGCCTACAAAGTATATAATCCACAAATAGGGAAGATGATTGTTAGTATAGATGTGCACTTTGTTGAGGAAGAGAAATGGGACTGGAAGGACATTCAACTTTTAGTCAAAGCTTAAGAGGAGCAGGCATCTGATCACTGGAAAAATGAGTTGGTGGATGATCTTCCAATTAGAGGTACAAGACTACTCTCTGACATCTACCAACAAAGTAATGTGGCAGTTTGTGAGCCTGCATGGCATGATGAAGCACTTCAAGATAAAATATGGAGAAACACCATGGAGCACGATATTTTGATGATCAAGAAAAACAAAACTTGGAAGTTAGTTGATCTATCGAAAGATAGGAAGGTCATTGGAGTAAAATGGGTGTTTAGAACCAAGCTCAATTCTAATGGTTCTATCAATAAATGTAAGGCTAGGCTTGTTGTCAAGGGATATGCCCAAATATTTGGTGTTGATTACTCGACCACCTTTACACCAGTAGCCCGATCGGACACCATTAGGTTGTTGCTAGCAATAGCAGCATAAAAGGGCTAGAAAGTGTTCTAGCTAAATGTGAAATCTGCTTTTTCAAATGGTGTACTATTGGAAGAAATCTATGTAGACAAGCCCGAGGGTTTCTTTGAACAAGGGAAGGAAGAAAAAGTCTATCTGCTTAAAAAGGCTCTGTATGGCTTAAAATAAGCTCCAAGAGCTTGGTATAGAAGGATTGATGATCACTTGTTGAGTTTGGGGTTTGTACGAAGTGTATCTGAGGTTACTCTTTATGTCAAACATAAAGGAACTAATCTTCTCATTGTTTCCCTTTATGTTGATGATATCTTGGGACAGGAAACAATGTGTGGCTGGTTGAAGAGTTTAAGAAGGAAATGATGCAAGTCTTTGAAATGACAGACTTGGGCTAATGACATACTTTCTGGAAATGGAAATCAAGCAAGAAATGATAGACTTGGGGCAAATGACATACTTTTTGGAAATGGAAATCAAGCAAGGCTGTGATGAAATTTTTATCTATCAAAAGAAGTATGCTGGAGTGATACTTAAGAAATTCCATATGGAAAATTGCAAGGAAACAACCACACCAAAAAATCCAAAGGAGAAGTTAAGCAAAGAGGATGGAACTGATCAAATTGATGAAGGAAATTTCAGAAGCTTGATTGGGTGTTTGATGTATCTCACTGCTACAAGGCCGGATATTCTATTTGGTACAAGTCTTTTATCCAGATTTATGCATTGTGCTACTGAAATACATTTGTGAGCAGCAAAAAGAATTATAAGATACATTAAAGGTACTAATGAATATGGTGTCAAATTTAAGAAGTGCGAGACTTTCAAGTTGTATGGATTCTCAGACAGTGATTGGGCTGGATCCATTGACGATATAAAAAGTACATCAGGATACTGTTTCAGTCTGGGATCAGGGATTTTCTCTTGGTGTTCAAAAAATAGAAAACTGTGGCACAATCCATGGCAAAGGCTGAATTCATTGCTGGAACTGCAGGAGTAAATCAAACCTTATGGATGAGAAAAATACTTTCTGATTTGCACATGTGGCAAAAAGTTAATACTGAGGTTCATGTTGATAATCAAGCTGCAATAGCCGTTTCGCATAATTCGGTGTTCTATGGGAAGACTAAACACTTCAACATCAAGATTTTTTTCTTGAAGGATGTGCAGAAAAAAAGGAGAAGTGATTCTTGTTTATTGCAAACCTGAAGATCAGCTAGCAGATGTATTTATGAAATCCCTTCATGTCAGCAAGTTCGAGTTCCTAAGGCAACAACTTGGAATTTGTAGCTCCTAATTCAAGGAGTATTAGTTAGTTGCTTTAGGACTGCAATATCTATCTCTAAGTTTCGTGTATTTCTTTTTTCCATTATATTAGGGGTAGTTACCATGGTTAGCACCATGACTTAAATGTAGGACCATGATCTAATTTAGTTTCTTTAATTGTGTGTTTATGTATTTTTGGTTCTTTTGCAGAATTACAACTCTTTGCATAAGTTTTTCTCTTCATCATCTTCACCTTTAAATTCCTTGTATTCTCTTGCTTTCCTTTCTATAGCAAACTAGACACTGTCTTCATTGTGTTCTATGTCATCAGTCTTATTAAAACTAACAAAATCTTCAAAATGTTTTGTTTGCATTTTTTGGGATGCGATAAATTTTATGGAAACTTCCATTTTTTGGCTTGCCAGATTGTTGAATTCAACACTCAAGGGAATATATAAACTTTGAGAAGTATTAATTTCTGATCTTAAATCTGAAAGTTAATATTAGAGTTATTTTCTAGTATAAAATACATTTGCAATATTTTTCTATTTAGATGAAGACAGTAGGATGTCTTAACACATTTCCTAGCTTAGTTTCTCAGCATGTTCTGGCTAGCATGATTTGGTTAATTTATCATGAAGGCTTAATTACAAAGCAGACATACACATCTCATGAGTGATGTATTATTTTCCCCTCTTTGAGAAAATATTGTTAGCAAACAACTTATTCTTCTCCCCTCCCCAAAATTCTCGTAGACATGAAAGATATAATTAGGTATGTTATGTTACATTCCATAACAATTATTCTTTAGTTATACTATCCACTAGCTTGATAACTTTCTTTCTCTGTTTTGATATGTTTTATGTCCTGTATAGTTTTTTTTTTCATTCTCTTTTTTTATTCTTTTATTGCAGTTTTTCTTGTGAGGGGTGATCTTTGGTTCTTAAAACACACATCAATTTTCCTCTCATTAGCTACAGAGCAAACAATTATTCTCCATCCAGCTTTCGGGTTCTTTCTGTTTCAATTTCATGATTTTACCTAGAGATGTCAGCTGATTAGCTTTTGCTTGAATGAATACTGAATATGTTGCTAGTTTGGGTTCTTTAATGTCCTTTTATGTTTCTGTTTTATTTAGTCAAACTAGTTTCTAGAGCATTCCTATTGTTGGAGTATATGTCTTGTAGACATTTTCTTATCCCATTGAGAGAATGAGAATTTTCTAAAATATTCTTATGATTTCCTCAACTTTCTGTAAGAGGATCCTCTTGAACGAAAATTTGGACAAATCACTTTTAGGAGGATATCAACGTGTTCAAAGTTGCAATTAGTGAAGTTGGGGTACCATAGTGGTTTCTCCTCTCTTGTTTGGAGATAATGCATTAGTGTTCTTTGATGCAAATGAGATCCAGCTTGACTTCCTTGGGTAAGTCTTGACTTGGTTCCAGGTGGTGTTAGGGCATATAATTAACCACATAAAATGTAAAATCATACCCATTGGTGTAGTGAGTAACATTTCCATGCTTTTCCATATTTTTTAATGTACGATAGGGCTCTCCCTTCTACCTACCTTTGTTTACTTTAGGTGATTTGAACAAGGGTCTTTGTGTTGGAACCCGATTATTTTAAAGATAAAGAAGAGGTTAGCAAGTTGACAAAAAAGGTACTAATCAAAATAAGGCCAAGGCTTACTAATTGCACATTATCGAGTATCCCTACTTATTGTATATCATTGTTTAAGGCAACTATCACTGTTAGTGGTAAACTAGAAATATTGCAATGAAATTTCCTTTCAGATGTAGTGGATAGGACAAACGAGAAAAGCATAGTTCTTTGGGAGACCATGGCATTTTCTAAGCAGAAGGGAGGGCTAGGGGCCAAGACTTTAAGGTTTTAAGAAAGTAATTTGGGTAAATAATTGTAAAGATTTATGATAGAGGGAGAATCTTTAGGATGGGGATGATTATGGATAAATATAGTGTAATCGAAGGGGGATGGAGAACAAATGGGATCACAATGTCTTTTGGATGTGGTGTGTGGAAGAATATAATTAAAGGGCGGGATGCATTCTTTAATACATTGTTTTTAAGGCTAGGAATGAGAGTAGAGTTAGATTCTGTAGGCAAAATTGTTGTGGAAGAATGGTGCTAAAGGATGATTTTTTTTTACATTGTATAGAGTCTCTTGCTAGAAGGAATCACCCATTTAGAAATCAGGGGACACAAGGAGATGGGAATATTTGGGATATGAAGTTTAGGAGGTAATTCCAGGATAGAGAGGTGACCGAGTTTCAAAGATTCCAAATTTACAACAACGGTAAGGGGAGCCAATTGACAAATGTGATCCCTTGAGTTGAGATCTCAGGAATAACAACTCGTTCTTAGGCTTTAGCTAAGTACTTTTATGAGAAGCTAGAAGCTAATGGTTAGGACAGAGGTTAGTTTTCCACATACTTCGGTCTATATTCCTAAGGTGTCGAGGAAGGTGTGTTACTTCGTGTGGCTAGCTACTAGAGGGCTAATTTTGACATTGGAAAATTCTAAAAAATATAGGGTGGTTTGCATGATTTAGTGTTGGGTAAAACAACATTATACATGTTGGAAGTCCCATGTCACTCATGGACAAACATGGCATACTTGATGAGTTTTTTTAAGAAATCAAATTGTACCCTTTTTATATTTTGACATACAATAAGAACTTGATCCTCTCCTAACAGAAGAGGCAAACGACAACAAAATTAATGTGGATTAAGCACCAAATTTTTTCAAAAGCTACCTTTTTCAAAATTCCTAAGTTTTCAACATACCCTTCAAATATCGTTTAGTCCAACCCAAAAAGAGTCCTACTCTTTCCCTTTTCAAGAAGATCTAGTGAAGGTTTCTGTTGAGCCAAGAGAAAGCTCAAGGCCAACATCCAACTTTGTTCTTGTTTCTTTAAAGTATTTCTGTGATCAGTGAGCTCATACCAAGCATACTACGATAAAAAATCATCAAATATCAACTAATTAAATCAAATCATACAAAATGCAATACATATAATCGTATACATTCCACACATAATTAGTAGACTAAGACTTTGGAAGAGATCGTCATACAAATTAGCAGTAATACCTTAGAAATTTGAACTTTGAATGGAAAAGAGAAAATGCTTCATTTGAGTACAAGTTGTTGTGTACAGAAGGTGACGGTTTGTATAGGGTGTCACAGGCTGTACAACAAACCGTGGTTAAGGGTGAAGTTTAGTATGGTTCAAGGCAAGTTCCATGAAGGGTTTCATGGGTCATAAGAGGGCCACAACCCATCACCCCGCCCGTGAAGTTGAACCTAATGCCCATGAAGGTTCACAGACACTTGGACGGTCCGTGAAACTTCACACGGACCATGAAGTCGTCTGTGAATGGGACCCATCGGTGTTTAAGCATTGCTCAACTTCAAAGAATCATATCTATTAGCACAAAATTTATTAAGTGGTCCGTGAACCATCAAGTTAAAGGTCGTTGAGTCTCTTTCCAACGCTACCAAGTTTACCTCAATTCAAGTTTAGATTAAAAAGTTATTCCCGTTGTAGTGAAGGTGGATGACTTGATAGATAATCGGTGAAAAATTTTATGGACCATGAAGCTTTAAAGGGTCTGTGAAACCTCCCTTTTAAGGCAACTTTTTAGATTTAAAAGTTAGGGTCATTTTTCTCTTTCCCCTATGCATTTGGTACTTAAAGTACGTCATCTTAACCCCTATTCTAAGCCTTCAACATGACGTTTTAAACCTAATTAAGGGCTTAAAAAGTGTTAGTCAACTCTTTTACGTTCATTAACACTTCAAGACATTAGAAAAAGGTTCTAAGAGGAGAAAATATATGGTTCAAGCATTCTTTAAGTTTCTTCTATTTCGGCTAGGAACTTTTTTCTTCTAGGTATGTAAGGATATCATATTGTTGGACTAGTTCATCCTCATGCCCTACATCTACTTTCAAATAAGTAAAAGATTAATCTAGGGTTCTATCCTTAGATTTGAGTATTCTTGAGATGAATTGATATTAAGTTCTGAGTTGTTGATTATTGGATTCTTGTTTCTAATCATTGAATTCGTTTACATTCTATATTGTATGATTGTTCAAGTCTAGGTTTCAATATGAATCATATCATTCAGGATTCATTGAATTCTTATTGAGAATCTTTTAAACAAAACATAATTGTTTAAACATAATTTTGAGGAAGTAAAGGGCATTTTGTGAAAGAGGATCAGGGAACTAAGTATTTCACAAATGTTTCATTTTTACATGAAAAAAAGAGTAGACAAGGCCGTCGTTTAAGCTACCAACCATCATTAGAGTCATCGTTCATGCTCTGCCCAACAGGGCTTCACTAAAACAAGCATAAATGTTTATTCTGAGCTTGGATTTTAGCAAACTCAGTGGCGTTGGAAAGAAATTTTAATTATCTTTCATTTGGTAGGTCATGGGCCACCAAATTAATTTTGTGCTAAAAGATATGACTGTTTAAAGTTGACCCAACAACATTTTCCCTCTAATTAGCTGTTGACCCTACTCTATAGTCTGTAGGTCCAACCACGGACCGTACTAGTCGACCTTGGGTGGGATCAGAGACCATAAAACCTGGACACCAATGACGGAACCATCCTATGGTCGGTCAGTCAATCATCGAACCGTGGTTCACAGTCGTAAGTGTCATCTTTAGATTTTGAAATTCCCCTAAGTTTGGGATTGAACAACGAGACCCCACATACGGTTCGTGGTTCTACATATGGTTCATGGGTGAATTCCATTGGTTCTGACACCAAATTCTGGAAAACTGCATTGTTCTACTTTCTCGAATCTGAGATGTTCCAATATCTCCCCTTAGGAACATTCGTTCTAGAATGAAGTCTAAACAAGCTGAGTATGGAGCAAAGGATCTTTAATCCCTATCAGTAGGTACTAGAAACTGATATCCAATTGAACTGAGTTTCAAGAATATGTAAATATTCTAAAATGTAAGAACAACTAAAGGAACAAGAAACTACAACTGAATTTATGCACAAGTAAACTGAGAGACTAAAGAGGAACTATTACTTGAAATTGAAACGAAATTGGAAGAAAAGAGGTGAGGATACTTGGCCTACATGACTGCTTCTGCTTCCAAGTAGCTCTATCTACGGACTGACTCCTCCACAAAACCTTCATTGAAGAAATTTTTTTATATCTTAACTTACAAACCTAATGGTCAAGAATCTCTACTGGTACCTCTTCATAAGTGAGACTATCCTTCACAGCCACACTCTCTAATGATACTATTGATACCGGATCACCCACACACTTCTTCAACAAGGAAATATGAAAGGCTAGATGAACCCCTGCTAGTTCTGTTAGCAACTCTAACTCATAACCCACATTACTAACCCTTTTCACGATTCTATAAGGACCTACATATCTAGGACTAGGCTTCCCTTTGTTGGTAAATCTCATCACCCCCTTCATAGGTTAGACCTTTGGGAAAACCCAATTATCGATTTTGAACTCTAAGTCCCTTCTCTTCACATCTGCATAGGACTTCTGACTACATAAGCTATCTTTAGACTATCTCAGATGAGCTGAACTTTTTCCATAGCTTCATGAATCGAATCTAGCCCAATCAAGGATGCTTCACCTAATTCGAACCAACCAATAGGAGATCTACATCTATGCCCATATTGGTCCTCATAAGGTTTTATCTGAATACTAGAATGGAAGTTATTATTATAGACAAACTCAATGAGAAGTAGGTGATCATCCCAACAACCCTTGAAATCGATCACGCAAGTTCTAAACATATCCTCTAAGGTTTGAATGGTGCGCTCTACCTAACCATCCATTTATGGATGGAATGTAGTACTGAGATTTACCGGGGTACCATGACCTTTTTGAAATGATTTCTAGAAATGAGAGATACACTTAGGACATCTATCTTAGATGGTAGCCAAGGGAACCCCATGCAACCTGTGTAACACCCCGTATGCTAGAACATACCAGATTGCAGATTTCAAATGTTGCAGGTGGTACTCACGGGCACCATCCATGGACTATAGGAGGACCCATGGTCCGTCCTGTAGGTTTGTGGTGCACAACCTGTGACCCTACCCTAGAAGTTCCAAAAAAATTATTCTAAGTGTCGGCCCACGACTGGACCCATACATTGTATGTCAGGCCACGGAGCATGGTCCATGTCCGTGGATCAGACCCCAGTTTTCAACCCCCAGAACCCCATTGATGGTTGACCAGTACGGACCGTCAGTCGATCAACAGTTCGTCGGTCCCATTTGTTGGTGACCCCAAGAGCAGTTAAGTCAAGGGTATTTTGGTCTTTTCCTTATGCGTTGGACCCCTAGACTACGTCGTTTAACCCCTAAACAACAAAGTTTGGGAATGTTTAAGCCTAGAAACTGAATTAGAATGTACCCTAAGCAAATCATTCACCAAAACTTAGAAAAATTAGAACGCAACAAGTTTCCTTCAGTTCCCACCCCAAAATCGAAAGATTTCCCTGTGAATTTTGTCAATAGGTATGTGGGATTTCACTAGTGGGTTTTTTTCGCTCATTAGGTCTCTAAAATTCGGTTAGATTCTTGATTCCCTTAATATTATCTAGACCTAAGGATTCTAGAATTTCAGTAGATCATTATGAATTAGTTACTTTAATGTTTCTAATTAGATTATCATGATTTTAGTATTGTTTTCGTAGATCTTTTCATTAATTCAAAACCCTAGTTATGTAGTTTGTTTAATCCATGAATTGTACATGGTATGTCAGATATTTCAGTTATACCTGCCTCAAAATTTAATGTTTCATTATCAATATATTAATGTTGCATTTCAGTTAGCATGTAAGTATTTTAAGCTATCCTATATTACAGAACTTCAGTCATAACTTGTTAATTACTTAATCAATTGGGAGAAGATTAACACTAAGTGGACTAGATTAGTCACCCTCAAGTCCCAGAACTATGTTCCCCGTAGGTTGTAAGTCCCCTCCATGGGCATCATTTAAGTGATCACATCAGCATGCCTCTATACCTCTGACAGGGTATATTGGGTACTCCGATGGGGTGTATACATCAGACTCCACATTTAGTTCATGTGGTTTGAAGTCGGTTATTAGTAACTCCCTTACGGTCATATTCTATTGCATTGACCATGTTATCAGTTTTTGTTCAGATTTCAGTTTTAGCTTGTTATAAACTTAATCATTGCATTAAGTTTAATCATATACAGTATTTTAAGTATCCTTATAATGTTCAGAATATATCCTTACTATTTATGCTTTAGTTCAGTTATGTTATTGTTCAACTTTATTCTATCCTACATGCTCAATACCTTTCAAGTATTGGCGCATACTTTGCGCTACATCTTCTAGTGATGTAGGTTCAAGTTCTCAGCAGCCAGATCACACATAAATTCATTTCAATCTTCAGTTCAATAGCATCAATGGTGAGTCCTAATGACATGTAATTTTACAATTTGTCTTAGTTTCAGTTTTTCTCTATTTAGCTGGGGCATGTCCTAGCATTTCTAGTAAGTTTAGAGGTTTATTTCAAATATAGTTAGATTCAGCTATAGTGATAGAGTTTGACTTTTCATTTGTATTTAAACTGTCAATTTTCATATATTCAGATAAGTATATAGGTATTCCCCATCATTTCAGATTATTTATATGATTTATGTTGTACACAGTTTATTATTGATTCAATTTGCTTTAGTATGCTTATGATATGCCAACAGGGTAAGCTTGGGGTCATTCGTGATCCTAGGTCCCGTGTCCGCGTCCAGGGGATAGCCTTGGCGCGTGACGAACTTGGTAGCAAAGCACTAGCTTTAAGAGTCCTAGGATGTCTTAAAACCGCATTAAGTAGAGTCCTTTTCATGGGTGTGAAGTGCACTACATCTAATGAGAGGGCGGCTAAGAGGTGTTTTAGAAAAACTTCAATTTCTTTGTTACTCTTATCATGCATAAGGTATGATCTAATTCCTTGTGCTAAACCTTCATTATGCGCTTTCAGATCATGCCTCCTCGTAGTTCTTAAGCAAGGAATATGAATGCCAGGAATGCAAATGCAGCTCCTCAAGTCCTACATCAGGAAAATTCGAATGCTGAATTTCAGAACGTTATCCAGTTATTGGCTCAGAGTTTGACCAACCAAAATAACCAACAGGTTCCAATTCCAGCAAATGCTAATGTTTGGTCAGCTGTAGCTAGAGTTTGAGATTTTATTAGGATGAATTCGCCTGAGTTCTTAGGATCGCAGATTGGTGAGAATCCCCAAAACTTCATTGATGAGGTCAAGAAGATATTTGGAGTAATGCAGGTAACTGGGAATGACCGGGTTGATTTGGCATCTTACCAGCTTAAGGATGTAGCTCATATCCAGTATACTCAGTGGAAAGAGAGAAGGGGTACAAATGCAATTCCTATAACTTTGGAATGGCTTAGTGAGACCATTATAGACATGTTCTTCCCAAGATAGTTGAGAGAGGTAATAGCTCAAGAGTTTATGAATTTGAGGGCATGGCTGTCCAAGAGTATGGACTCAAGTTCACCCAACTCTCCAGGTATGCTCCTCACATAGTTACTGATTCCAGGCCTCAAATGAACAATTGCATGTATGAGGTAGTTGATCTAGTGAAAACAGAGTGTAGGAATGCTATGTTGCTTGAAGATATGAACATCTCTAGGTTCATGACTCATGCTCAGCAGGCTGAGGGTGATAAGCTTAGGGAACAGGCCAAGGAGAATGAGAAGGCTAGGATAGACAACTATGACTATTCCTAACATAAATTGGGTGGTGGAAATCGCTCGCAATTCTAGCAAAAGTCTACAGCTCCAACACCTTCATCAACTAGTGTTTCATCATCCAAGTTCCAAAATGATCTTAAAGGAAAGGCATCAGGCTCTAAGTCTTAGGGGAGTGTTTCAGGCACCAGAACCTACCCAACTTGTCCAATTTATGGAAAGAACCATATGGGTGAGTGTCTTTTAGGAAAGGAAGGATACTTTGGGTATGGTCAGTCTGGTCATAGGTTGAAAGATTGTCCTTCTAAACAGGGTCAGGGAGGCAATAATGGGAAAGTATAGTACACAACTTCAATAGCACCAACACGTCACCCGACTCAGCAGGGTAATTCATCTTGTACATGTGGTGGTTATTGCCAAAACAAGTTGTATGCTCTCTAGGCTCGCCAAGATCAAGAATATTCTCCTAGCGTAGTCACCAGTACTTTACGAGTCTTTGACTTAGATTTTTATGCATTGCTCGATCCAGGGGCTACTCTTTCCTTTGTAACTCCGTATGTAGTAGTCAACTTCAGTATTAGTCCAGAAACTCTCTCAGAACCCTTCTCAGTCTCTACTCCAGTTGGAGACCCAGGTATAGCTAGATCGGTATACAAAAATTACCCTATCACAGTTTTATAGAAAGTCACCTCAGCAGATCTTATAGAACTAGAAATGGTAGACTTCGATATCATTCTAGGCATGGATTAATTGCATTCCTATTATGCCTTAGTCGATTATAGAACTAGGATTGTTCGTTTTCAGTTTCCAGACGAACCAATCTTAGATTGGAAGGGTAGTAACTTAGCGCCTATGGGTCGTTTCATTTCTTACCTTAAGGCTAGAAAGATGATCTCTAAGGGTTATCTCTAACATCTAGTTTGGGTTAAAGACACAAGCTCCGAAAACCATCTCTTGAGTCAATCCCTGTAGTTAATGAGTTCCCAGAAGTGTTTCCAAAAGATTTTCCCAAAAATCAACTTTGGAATTAATCTCCTTCCAGATACCCAACCTATTTGTATTCCTCCTTATAGAATGGATCCATCCGAGCATAAGGAATTCAAATTGCAGTTGAAATACCTTTTAGATAAGGGCTTCATCAGACCTAGTATTTCTGCATGGGGTGCACCAGTGTTGTTCGTGAAGAAGAAAGATTGTTCTCTCAGAATGTGCATCGATTATAGGCAGTTGAAAAAAGTCACAATCAAGAATAAGTATCCTATCCCCAGGATTGATGACTTGTTTGACAAACTTCAAGGTGCTTATCATTTCTCAAAGATAGACCTTAGATCTAGTTATCATTAGCTTAGAGTCAGAGATAGTGACATTTCGAAGACAACCTTTATAACTTGGTATGGCCATTATGAATTCGTAGTTATGTCATTTGGACTAACCAATGCTCCTACAAATTTTATGGATTTGATGAACAGAGTGTTTAAGCAATATTTGGACTTGTTCGCTATCGTCTTCATTTATGATATCCTTATTTTTTCTAGGAATGAGAAAGGACATGTGAATCATTTGAGGGTTGTTCTACAAACTCTCAAAGATCGCCAATTATTCGCTTAGTTTAGCAAATGCAAGTTTTGGTTGCAATCTGTTGCTTAAGGCCAAGTATCTTCACCTATTTCCTTTTGATTCCATTTCAGCCTGAGGTAATAGTTCCTCTTCAGTTTTTCAGTCATTGATGCCAGTTTCAGTCTTAGCATCATGTTCCTTCAGTTGAATTTGCATTTTCAATGTATTTACAAGTTCTTGGAACTTAGTTCAGTTAGAAATCAATTTCCAATGTTTAGTGGTAGGGGTTGCATCCCCCTTCCTTTATTTCAGCTAGTTTAGTCTTCATTCGAGGAAAAATGTTTTCAATGAGGAGATAATGTAACACCCCATATGCTAGAACATACCCGATTGCCGATTTCAGATTTTACAAGTGGCACCCATGGGTACCATCTGTAACATCTTGAAAATTGAAAGAACTAGAAAGAGCTAGAATTAGAAAGAGTGATTTTTGGAAATAATTAAAAATCAAGAAAATTGGTTAAGTGAAGTTACGTTTGAGTTTTTGGTCAATTTCAAACGACCGTAAATCCTAGGTCAAGACGAGTTAGGTGGGTTTCCAGATATCATAGGAAATATCTTGGAATAATCTTTCCAACGCCGACAAGTTTGCATGATTCTGAGTTTGTATGAGTTAGTTATGCCCATTGGAAGTTGAGTTGTTCGAATAAGGAAAGTCCAATTCATATTTTAGAAGGGCAGTGTGGTGTTTTGACCACCCAAGTAATTAATTCATTGTTGGTAATATTTCTAAGGGTCTAAACTGAAATTGGCCAGTTTACGCTTTTGAAATTAGAGCTAGGGTTTTTGGAGAAAGAATGCAAGAGGAGAAGAAAGGAGAAAAAAGTTAATATCGTCGTTCGTAAGTATTTTAACTCGTGGATTTCATCAAGGGGTGATCCGTACGAGGTATGTGAATCTTTCATAGAATTGGATTCGTTCACCCACAAATCATGTTTATTTCTGCGAAGTTTGTTCTAGAAGTTGGAAGTTGATGAATCTTGAATGGTGTTCTTGAAATTTGCCTTCGTTCTTGAGTTAGGTTGAGATTGAGGAGTTCTTTGAGGATAAAATGTTGTTTCCTTGAGTTATTTGAGTTAGATTATTTTGTATACATACTGGGTATCTGAATTTAAAGGGAATTTGAGAATAAGAACTGAGTTTAGGTGAATTGGGGTTAGAAAAGGAAGAAGGAACAAGTCAGGTAGTAACGGGGTACCAGGTTGGCGTCGTCGACCTATTCCTCAGAATTGTAAATTTCCCCTCTTGCCGCGAAGAGGTCACGTACCTCTTTGCCTCAAAAATTATTTTCGCGACGAAAATTTAAATACACCTCTCTGTTGCGTACTAATTTCCAGACAGTGATTTCTTGATCATTTTTCATGTTTAGCTATCTAAAATCATTCTTATACAGCATGAGATCTTTCCTATCACAAATCACAATCCTTGAATCCATAATTCAATTCAAGGAAAGTTAAGAGTCAAGTCAAGAGAAGTTCATAGAGTCTACCAAGAGTCTTTTACAAATGTTTTAACATTGTTTGAAGACTTTAGTTTTGAGTTGAGTAAAGAGTAAAGTTTGAAGTTCA
This sequence comes from Solanum commersonii, assembly GCA_029007595.1. Taxonomy (NCBI): domain Eukaryota; kingdom Viridiplantae; phylum Streptophyta; class Magnoliopsida; order Solanales; family Solanaceae; genus Solanum; species Solanum commersonii. Next base: position 835,394 of record JAJTWQ010000166.1, on the reverse strand, counting down.
TTTCTTCTGAAAAGTATATCGGGACAATGTATTCCCAAAGAGTAAAATGTTTTCACATTTGAAGAAGAAAGGAAACCTTGATTTCCAAAAGAGCCTTTGAGCTAGTTTTTCAGTAAAGAGCTTTTGAGCCAGTTTTTCAATAAAGAGCCTTCGAGATAGTTTTTCAATGAAGAGCCTTTGAGCTGGTTTTTCAATGAAGAGCCTTTGAGCTGGTTTTTTAGTAAAGAGCCTCTGAGCTAGTTTTTCACTAAAGAGCCTTTGAGCTAGTTTTTCAGTTAAAGAGTAAATTTTTTCACAATTAAGCAAGAGAGGAAACTGATATTTTCAAGATAGCCTTTGAGCTAAGTTTTAGCAATATTCTCAAATCGGAGAAAGGAGTTATGTTTTTAAACATAAAAAGCTAGTATATTTTGGGAGTAGTTTTAGTACCGATATGAGGGAGAGTTTAGAAAACTCCGAGATGTCATAAACCATGTAGCCACCACCATGGGTAGAAAAGGGTAATAATTTTTAGATGATTACTTTAGTGCTTTTTAGCATAGACTAGTGGATCCATTTAGTAGTTCAGGTTCTATATTCATAGAAAGATATAGGAGTGCCCTGGCAGCATGAGGCAAAACGTTGTATCATCACGATAGCTCTTTGGTAATGGTTGTCGGTTAGAGAAACTCCCACAATAATATTTTGTATTTTTATATACATTAGCGATATTGTATTTTCATATACAAACAAAGTTCATATTATATCTTTGTATACGTACAGAGTAATTATTGTATTTATAAATAAATATAGTTGAAAATAATGTTTTAAAGCTTTTCCTTATACTGCATTTATTTACACTGCTATATATTGAATTCAGTTTAGTTTAGTTCAGTTCAGTTGAGACCAGATTTGTTTCTTTAGTTTTTTTCAAGCTTATGTCTTGTTTTAGAATTCCTCTCACATACTCATACATTCAATGTACTGATGTCATTTGGCCTGCGTATTATTATGATGCAGACACAGGTAACTACGATTGGCATCAGGTGCACCATTGATCCAGTTGAGCATTTCAGAGTCTTCTGGTGAGCCTCCTTGCTTTTCGGAGGATCCCTTTTTCAGTATTGTTATCACTTCATTAGGATGTCATAGATAGGATCCCTTTTATTTCTTTCCTGATATTCATGTAAGTTGTTTTTGAGGCTTCATAGATAGACAGCCAGTAAGTTAATTTGTATTTATCTTATTATTGACTAATGTTCAGTTTTGAGTTGCCACTTTGGCTAAGTTAAATGTTTATTTCTAAGACATTATGAGTTTGATTTGAGACAGTTGGATTATCTTGTATTTGAGTTCTTTTCTTAATGTTTTAAGTCTTTTGCTAAGTATGTAAGCTAGGCCAAGGGTTTTCTTAGGGCCAGCAATGGTTCTCGAGTGACGGCCAAGTCCAAAGTGTAGGCTCGGGTGATGACAAACTTGGTATCAGAGCACAGAGTTCAAGAGTCCTAAGGAGTTTATGAAGCCGTGTCTATAGAGTCCTAGTTATCGGTGTGAAGCGCGCCACATCTATAATTAGGAGGCTCTAACATTTAGGAAATTCCTTCACTTGTTCCAAACTCATTTCGTGCGTTAGAGTTTTATCTCTAAACAAGTTTCTTTCTAACACGTGCTTGTGCGTAATCGATTGTGGGTTGGACTGTTTTGAGAGTTCTTTCATGGGGCTTTTCTTTCCCCATGAGCTAAGAGAAGCAAAGAGATGGTTGCCGACATAAGGAGTAGGATGAGTTTATTCGGGTAACAAAAGAGTAATACGAATCAGTCTAAGAGAAGCAAAGAGATGGTTGTCAACATGATAGAGAAGTGTTTAAGATTAAGAGTACTAAGACATGAGGGAATGAATCCGGGTAGCAAAAGAGTAATGCGAATCAGTCTTCTTTCAAACATAAGCAGAAATGACCTACTTCATTATCTTCTAGTGCACCTGCACCAAGGAACAAATGTGAGTACAATAGTTACAATTCTCAGAACTTCAGAGTTAGACCTGCGCATTCACAACTTAGTAAGGCACAAGGGGGTGCTAAGACTCCTGCATGTGCTAAGTATGGTAGGAGCCACTCAGGGGTGTGTCATGATGTCTCCACTAGTTGCTTCAAGTGTGGCCAGAATGGTCATTTCATTAAAGAGTTCCCTAAGAACAGGCGAGGTAGTGGAAATCTGGGCAATAGAGCTTAATTTTCATCAGTTGCACCATCATACAAGGTTGCACTTAGAGGAGCTACATCCGGTACTGGCGGAGGTGCAACCCGCCTTTATGCCATCACTAGTCGACAACAGTAAGAGAACTCTCCAGATGTTGCCACTGGTATGATCAAAGTCTTTACTTTTGATGTTTATGTTTTGCTAGACCCAGGAGCAGGTTTATCTTTTGTAAACCCTTATGTTGCAAATAAGATTGATTTTATTCCTGAGAAACTCTTTGAACCCTTTTGTGTTTCTACACCTATTGGGGAGTCTATTCTTGCTAAGTTAGTATATCGTGATTGCGTCATTTCCATCAATCACGAAGACACCATGGATGATTTAATTGAGTTAGACATGGTAGATTTTGACGTCATTCTAGGTATGGACTAGCTTCATGCCTGTTATGCCTACATTGATTGTAGGACTAAAGTTTTCAATTTCCAAATTTCCAATGAGCCCGTCTTATAGAGGAAACGTAGTTCAACAGTGCCTAATGGTTGTTTCATTTCATACCTTAACGCAAGAAAGTTAGTTTCCAAGGGTTGTGTTTAACACTTATTCCGAGTTAATGACTCTAGTGTTGAGATACCTCATATTCAGTCAGTTTCAGTAGTAAGAGAGTTTCCAGAAGTCTTTCCTGATGATCTTTGCAGAGTCCCTCCTAAGAGAGAAATAAACTTCGGTATAGACATTCATCCAGGTACTCGTCCTATATCTATTCTACCATATAGAATGGCACCGACAGAGTTACATGAGTTAAAAGAGCAGTTGAAAGATCTTTTAGAGAAAGGTTTCATTTGACCAAGTATCTCACCTTGGGGTGCTCCAGTCCCATTTGTGAGAAAGGAAAATGGTTCCCTTAGGATGTGTACAGATTATCGTCAGTTGAACAAGGATATCATCAAGAATAAGTATCCTATTTCAAGAATTGAGGTTCTTTTTAATCAGCTTTAGGGTGCTACTTGTTTCACTAAGATAGACCTCAAATTAAGCTATCATCGATTAAAAGTAAGGGAATGTGATATTCCTAAGACAGCATTCATGACCCATTTTGGTCATTATGAGTTCTTAGTTTTGTCATTTGGTTTGACCAATGCGCCTGCAACATTCATGGACCTTATAAACAGGGTATTCAAACCATTTTTAGAAATGTTTGTTATCATCTTCATTGATGACATGCTAATTTATTCAAGGAATGAGGAAGATCATGCTAGTCATCTCTAAATGTGAGTTTTGGCTTGAGTCTGTGGCGTTCTTGGGTCACATAGTTTCCGGTGATGGAATTAGAGTTGATACACAAGGATAGAGGCAATGCAGAATTGGCCTAAACCCACATCTCCAACTGATATTAGGCGTTTCTTGGGTTTGGCTGGATATTATAAAAGGTTCATAGAGGGGTTCTCGTCTATTTAGTACCTTTTGACCAAATTAACTCAAAAAATAGTGAAGTTTCAATGGTTTGAAGCTTGTGAGAAAATCTTTTAGGAATTGAAAAAGAGGTTGACTACTGCCACAGTATTGACCTTACAAGAAGGCATATAAGACTTTGTTGTTTATTATGATGTGTCTAGAGTTTGTTTCGGTTGTGTGTTAATGCAGAATGGTAAGGCTATAGCTTATGCCTCTAAACAGTTTTAAGATCATGAGGAAAATTACCCAACCCATGACTTAGAGTTGGCTGCTGTAGTATTTGCTTTGAAAATATGGCCCCATTATCTTTATGGTGTTCACGTGGATATGTTCACCGATCACAAGAGTCTTCAGTATATGTTAAGTAAGAAAGAGCTTAATCTCAAATAGAGGAGGTGGTTAGAATTACTCAAAGATTATGACATAAGTATTCTTTATCACCCAGGTAAGGCTAATGTTGTTACTGATGCCTTGAGCAAGTTGTCTATGAGTAGTACTAACCATTTTGATGAAGGTAAGAAAGAGTTCGCAAAGGAGGTGCATAGACTTGCACGACTAGGAGTTCGACTAATGGATTCCAAGAAGGAGGAGTAGTGGTGATGAATGGGGCTGAATCATCATTAGTGTCACAACTAAAAGAAAAGCAAGACTAAGATACTTTATTACTTGAATTAAAGACCAGTGTTCATAAGCAAAAAAGTGATGGCTTTTGAACAAGAGGGAGATAGTGTTTTGAGGTATCAAGGTGGATTGTGTAATTGATTTCAAGGGTAATTGGGATGATCACCTATCTCTCATTGAGTTTACTTACAATAATAGTTACCACTCTAGCACCCAAATGGCTCCTTATAAAGCTCTTTATGGAAGAAGATGCAGATCTCCTATTGGATGATTTGAAGTTAGGTTAATAGAACCAGATTTAGTTCATCAAGCTATAAAGAAGGTGAAAGTGATTCAAGAGATGTTGAGGATAGCGTAGAGTCATCAGGAATCATACACTGATGTTAGGAGAAGGGAGTTAGAGTTTGAAGTAGATGATTGGGTGTATTTAAAGGTGTTACCTAAGAAGGGCGTTATGAGATTTGGTAAGAATGGGAAACTTTGTTTCTGGTATATTGGCCTTATAGAATATCCAAGAGGATTAGCAATGAAGCTTATGATTTAGAGCTACCATAAGAATTAGTAGCAGTCCATCCGGTGTTCCACATCTCCATGTTGGAAAAGTGTATGGGCGATCCTTCATTGAGCATACCAATCGAAGATATTGTGATCAAGGATAGCTTATTTTATGAGGAGATTCCATTTCAGATTCCAAATCGCCCAGTTCGCAAGTTGAGAACAAAAGAGGTAGCATCAGTCAAAGTTCTTTGGAGGAATCAGTTTGTTGAGGAAGCTACTTGGGAAGCTGAGGAAGATATGAAGAAGAGATATCCACATCTCTTTGAATTTGTAGAAATTCCAAATTAAGGTACTAATCCTTTTCTTGGATTGAATTTATACGATTAGTATGTTGTAATTGCATTATCTTGTTGGGTGTTTTCGCTTAATGTTAATGTTACACCCTTGGCCTAGTAAGAGTAATCTCTTTCGAGGACGAATGTTCCCAAGGGGCAGATATTGTAACATCTTGAAAATCGAAAGTACTATAAAGTGCTAGAATTAGAAAGAGTGATTTTTGGAAATAATAAAAAATCTGAAAAATTGGTTTAAGATATGTTGAGTTTGAGTTTTGGTCAATTTCAAATGACAATAACGTTTAGCTCAAGGTGAGTTAGGTGTATTTCTAGATATCGTACGAAATATCTTGGAATAATCTTTCCAACGCCGCCAAGTTTGCACAATTCTGAGTTTGTATGAGTGAGTTATGCCCATTGGAAGTTGGGTTGTTCAATTAAGGAAAGACCAATCTGGATTATAGAAGGGCAGTATGGTCTTTTCACCAACAAATTAATTAATTCATTTTTGGTAATATTTCTAAGGGTCTAAATTGAAATTGGTCAGTTTACGCTTTTGCAATTAGAGTTACGGTTTTTGGAGAAAGAATGAAAGAGGAGAAGAAAGGAGAAAATAGCCATGATCATCGTTCGTAAGGATTTCGCTTGTCGATTTGGTCAAGGGGTGATCCCTACGTGGCATGTGAGTGTTTTATAGCACTGGGTTCATTCACCCATGCGCCAATCATGTTTATTTCAGCAAAGTTTGATCTAGAAAGTTAAAAGTTGCTGAATCTAGAATGGTGTTTTTGAAATTGGCCTTCGTTCTTGACTTAGGTTTAGATTGAGGAGTTCCTTAAGGTTAAAATGTTATTTCCTTGAGTTGTTTGAGTTAGATTCTTGTGTATACATACAGGGTATCTGAATCTAAAGGGAATTTTAGAAAAAGAACCGACTTTAGGTGAATTGGGGTTAGAAAACAAAGAAGGAACAAGTTGGGCAGAAATTGTTCCTCAGAAGTATAAATTTCCCTTTGAGTCACGGAGAAGTCAAGGACCTCTCTGCCCAAAAAATTATTTTCGCGACCAAAATTTAAATACACCTCTGCGTCGCGGACTAGTTTCCAGGCAGTGATTTCTTGATCATTTTTCATGTTTAGCTATCTAAATCATTCCTAAACATCATGAGATCTTTCCTATCACAAATCTTAATCCTTGAATCCATAATTCTATTCAAGGAAAGTTAAGATTCAAGTCAAGAGAAGTTAGGAGTCAAGTCAAGAGAAGTTCTTATAGTCTTCCAAGAGTCTTTTACAAATGTTTTTAACTTTGGTTTAAGACTTGAGTTTTTAGTTGAGTAAAGAGTAAAGTTTGAAGTTCATTTCTTCTGAAGAGTATATCGGGACAATGTATTCTGAAAGAGTAAAAAAGTTTTCACATTGAAAGAAGAAAGCAAACCTTGATTTCCAAAAGATCCTTTGAGCTAGTTTTTCAGTAAAGAGCCTTTGAGCTAATTTTTCAGTAAAGAGCCTTTGAGCTAGTTATTTAGTAAAGAGCCTCTGAGCTAGTTTATCAGTAAAGAGCCTTTGAGCTAGTTTTTCAGTTACAAAGCAAATTCTTTCACAAATAAGCAAGGGAGGAAACTGAGATTTCCAAGATATCCTTTGAGCTAAGTTTTGAGCAATTATCTCAAACCAGAGAAAGTAGTTTTTTTTTTAAACATAAAGAGGTAGTATATTTTGGGAGTAGTATTGAGCACCGATATGGTGAAGAGTTTAGAAAACTTTGAGCTGCGATAAATCATGTATCCACCATGGGTAGAAAAGAGTCATACTTTTTAGATGATTCATTTAGAACTTTTTAGCATAGACTTTTGGATCCACTTAGTAGTTCAAGTTCTATACTCTTGGCAATGTATAAGACGGCCCTAACAGCGTGAGGCAAAGTGTTGTATCATCATGATAGCTCTTAAGTAATGGTTGTTGGTTAGACAAAACTCCACAACAGTATTTTATATTTTTATATACATTAGTGATATTGTATTTTCATATACAAATAGAGTTCATATTGTATCTTTGCATACATACAGAGTAATTATTGTATTTCTAAATATATAGAGTTGAAAACCATGTTTTAAAGCTTTTCTTTATACTGAATTTAATTACGCTGCTTTATATTGAAATCAGTTTAGTTCAGTTCAGTTTAGTTGATACCAGGTTTGTTTCTTCAGTTCCTTTCAAGATTATGTCTTGTATTTTTATATGCATCATCGATATTGTATTTTCATATACAAACAGAGTTTATATTGTATCTTTGCATACATACAGAGTAATTATTGTGTTTCTAAATACATAGAGTTGAAAACCATGTTTTATAGCTTTTCTTTATACTGCATTTATTTACACTGCTTTATATTGAAATCGATTTAGTTCAGTTTAGTTGAGACCAGGTTTGTTTCTTCAGTTCGTTTCAAGCTTATGTCTTGTTTTAGAATTCCCCTCGCATACTCGTACATTTAATGTACTAATGCCATTTGGCCTGCATCTTATATGATGCAGACACAAATAACTAGGATCGGCATCCAACGCACCGTTGATCCGATTGAGCATTTCAGAGTCTTGTGGTGAGCGTCCTTGCTTTCTAGAGAATCCTTTTATTACTTTTAGTATTAGTATCAGTTCAATAGGATGTGTGGGTCTTTTTCCGAAATCCATCTCAGTTGTTTTAGAGGTTTCATAGATAGACAATTAATTAGTTCATTTGTGTTTATCTTGTAATTGACTAATGTTTAATTTTGAGTTGCCATTTTGGCTAAGTTAAATGTTTATTTCCAAAACATTATGAATTTAGTTTGAGACAGTTGAGTTATCTTGCATTTGAGTTATCTTCTTAATGCATAAAGTCTTTTGCTGAGTAAGTAAGTCAGGCCAAGGGTTCGCTTGGGGCAAGCAATGGTTCTCGAGTGCCGACCATGTCTAGGGTATAGGTTCGGGGTGTGACACCATCCATGGACCGTAGGAGGACCCATGGTTCATCTTGCAGGTCCGTGGTTCACCACCTGCAACCCTCCCCCAGAAGTTTCTTAAAATTTATTCTAACTGTCAATACACGGCCGAACCCACGGACCGTGGTCCGTGTCTGTGGATCAAACCCCTATTTTTAACCCCCAGAACCCCATTGACGGTTGACCAGCACTGACCGTCAGTCAATCGATGGTCCGTCGGTCCCATTCGTCGGTGACCCTGACAGTAGTTAAGTCAGGGTCTTTCGGTATTTTCCTTATGGTTGGACCCCTAAACTACGCCGTTTAACCCCTAAACTACGTAGGTTTGGTCAGTTTGAACCTAGAAACTTAATTAGAATCTACCCTAAGCAAATCATTCACCAAAACTTAGAAAAATTAAAACGCAAGGGGAGAATCTACCCTAAGCAAATCATTCAACAAGTTTCCTTCAGTTCCAGCCCCAAAATGAAAAGATTTCTCCATGAATTTCGTCACCAGATATGTGATATTTCACTAGTGGGTTCCTTTTTCCCATTAGGTCCCTAGAATTCAATCAGATTCTTGATTCCCTTAATATTATGTAGGCCTTGGGTTTCTAGAATTTCAGCAGATCATTATTAACTAGTTACTTTAATGTTCCTAATGTGATTATCATGATTTTAGTATTGTTTTGCACAGATCCTTTCATAAATTTAGAACCCTAGTGATGTAGTTTATAATTCCATGAATTGCACATACTACATCAGATATTTCAGTTATACATGCCTCAAAATTTAATGTTTCATTTTCAGTATATTAATGTTGCATTTTCAGTTATCATGTCAGTATTTTGAGGTATCTAGTATTATAGAACTTTAGTCATAACTTGTGAATTACTTAATCAATTGGGTGAAGCTCAATATTGAGTGGACTATGGTTAGTCACCCTCAAGTCCCAAAACTACGTGCCCCGTTGGTTGTAAGTCCCCTTTGTGGGAATCATTTTAGTGATCACGCCAGCATGACTCTATACTTCTAGCGGGGTATATTTGTCACGACCTGAGAGCACCCCCTAGTCGTAACACAGCGTACTCGACCCCGAAGGGGTCTTATACAAGACTCATAACATTCATCCATCGCTTAGGTAATAGAAATCGTAAGGAATTAAAACTTTTTATTCAAAACCATACAATCTATTAAAAAGTCTCATTTATAAGGCAGCGGAAATACTAAGTCTCACAGGGCCATCTTAGACAAACTTTAAGAAAATAGGGTCACGGCCCTTTGCAAACGAAAACTTAGACAAAGTTTTAAAACATAAAGAAACTAGAAACATGAAGTCCTTGTCATCGACATATGAGGACATACCAAAGATAGGTCTTGAGAGAACTCTAATCCCAAGCTTCACTAGAGAAAGCTATCACTTGCCGGAACTTACAATTGTAGAAAATAAAAGAAATATGGATTAGCATAGACATATGTACTAAGTATGATGACCATCCAAAAACATGCTTAAACGGACATTTTGGTTTATAACCATGCATATGCTTTCGTTTGAGAATTATCACAAGTCATAAGCATAAAAGCATAGAATACATCGTAACAAACATTTAAGACCTTCTTCACATTTAGACTTCACCTTAAGTAGCCCTTGATGCTAAACTTTGTGCAATGCATGAAAGGCGTCCCATACCACCCTCCATACTAAGTACCACATCAAGACTACCCAAAGTGACTTACCATTCATCATGCTTCACATTACAAGAAATCGTGCTCAACTAGTACCAATATGCAACACATAAGCACATTCGTCAAGTAGTCATTTCACCATCTTAGGGACTCTATCTAAATTTACCCTAAGACACACCTAAGTAAGATATGAAGTGGCCACCCATACAACCTCTTCATACACAACTAGGCGTTCCTCAAGGCTAGAATAGACAAGAACCTTTACATTTCAATAGAATATGCTAAGCAACTAATTTCATTAATATAAGTTATTCATTCCTCATTTCATTGTGATAACAAGTCAACAATCTTCTTTAGAACCATTTAGGACGCATTCATGCATTTACAGGACTTTCATTCATTAGCCATTGAGGCTTAGAAAACTCACTATAGTACATTCAAAGTCTACTCATGCAATGTATAGATAGCATCCCATACTACTACCTACACTTTGCAGTACCTATCAAGTAACTATAGTGCACATCTCATATGATGGGAATAGGCGTTTAACTAACATAGACCATGATAGATAAGTCATGGAATCCAGTGTCATATAACCCCACACCGAAGAAAGGTATTCTACTTGCCAAGGGTAGAACTAGTACATAGCCTATGTAGACACATAATTTATGGGATATCCAAAGATGTTGATTGGACTCTTAGCCTAACATTGGGAAGAGCCACCATCTTAACCATATCCACTCGGTTCTTACCCTTAGTTCCCATAGAATAGTTCATTTCGGTAACATTATTACACATGAGAGGGTCCCCTTTGGCCTACCAAGTCAAGGTACATTATAAGGATAGCTCATTAAATTCTCATGGAAGGGTGCCTTAGGCCTACCGATTCTTCATTAAAGGGTGCCTTAAGCCTACCGGTCCAAGGTTCATCATTTCACACATGAGAAGGGCTACCACCATTAGGTCTACTGATTTCATGGTTTATCAATTAACATTCATGGAAGGGACACCAACATTAGGTCTACCGATCCTAAAATGTATTAATCACATCACATTCATTTACACAGGGAGAGGATGCCCTAAGCCTACCAACCAATGTTCATCATTACATTACATTACTAAGGAGAACCTTTCACAATAGATCAGCCTCATACATTCATTATTTCATTAGTGTAGAATTGAGCAATAGTCCTTCAAGTCAACATAATTGCCCTTCATACATGATCCTATTGATTTCATGAAGATCACAAACATATATTAACATTTTGATCACAAATGGATCCATCACATATGAGGTATAGGGAGATATATATCAATTTAATATCATAAAGTGCATAAAAGTAAACATCTCCACCATAAGTGGATCACACATCAATGTATCACAAATCTATATCAATACAATTCCACTCCAACACATAGATTCAATATACTAAAAGAGATAAGAAAATTGACATAATTCCATAACCAATTCATCATCAACATAAGTAATTCAACATGATTCCATTTGAAATTTACCTTTCCAAGCCATGATCCTCACATTACCAACCCATCACTAATTCACCACAATAATGCATAAAAAGTTAGATAAATTCATCAAGTAACTTCAGATAAACATATGCTATTCATCACGCTTCCATAATTAACCAATTTCCAATCAAATTCCATAATAAAGAGATATAGGAAGGACATGGGTTCTTGAAGGAATTCAATATAAAATCATCTTCAAATCCTTAAGCAAATCACAATTCATTATTAGAATGACCTTGAAAATGTTTTAACAATGAACCCATGCTTAGATTAGAAAATAGGATTTTTGATCTTTGAAAGGCTTTGAAATCTCTTTCGATTTGACTTCTTGAATGAAAGATTAAACAAGGATCAATGGTAATCATACCTTAGAGATGAATTCCACATGAATTTGGAGAAGAAAGCATTCAAAATCTTCAACCCTAGCTCCAATATGACCTTGAGCTTCAATAGTGTTCTAGAGAGAACCTTTTTGAAAGAGGGGTTTTGATTTTGAAGAATGAATTCAAAAATGGAGGTTTAATTGTTTTAATTAACTTAAAATATCTAAAAATACACTAAATAACCGTCCAAGTATTTAATTGGCCAAGGGTCGAATTTTTCAAACCACCCTTACCTTAGTCGTTTCACTTGCCAACTTGCAGGTGCGACCTACGACTCCACACGTATAGACTGTAGGTGGAGTGACAGCCTGTCCTGTTGGCTCGTCATTTATGATAGGGACTTGGCCATAGGATCTAAGGCTCCCTGGGCTATGTCTTGACTTACGGAGGTAGACTTACGGGGCGTAAGTGGAACTACTGGCCGTAAGTCATGGTCGTAGATCACCACTTTGGCAGCTTGGGGTTTTTAACTAAGGGTCCTTCTCAAGGACCCTTAGGCGGGGTCCTTGGGGAGTCATACCCTGACGATTAACCCCTACACATGCCCATCTAGGTCGTAGGGTCACTTCTACCAGTTTTAAACCTCAACCACACAACAATTTCAACAACAACACATTAGAACACACTAGCACCAAAAGTCTAATTTTCGAACGTCATGGTCGTTTATTGGCATTTGACCTAAAAACTCTTGAACTAAACTGTAACAACCAAAACTCATAATTTTAACAAGTTACCAACTTCAAATTCACATGTGAGGCTCTAGTTTCACTAGTTCGTTTTTAGGGTCGTTACAATATTGGGTCCTATCGATGAGACTTGTACATCAGACTCCACATTTAGTTCATGTGGTTTTATTTTGGTTATTAGTAGCTCTCTTACAGTAAGATTCTATTTCTTTGACCATGTTATTAGTTTTAGTTCAGATTTCAGTTTCAACATGTTATAAACTTGGTCATTGCACTCAGTTTAGTCATGTAGAATATTTTCAGTATCCTTATCATGTTCAGATGACATCCTTGCTATTTATGTTTTGGTTCAGTTATGTTATTGTTCAACTTTATTTTATCCTACATGCTTAGTACCTTTTATGTATTGATGCATATTTTGCGGTACATCTTCTCATGATATAGGTTCAAGTCCTCACCTATCAGATCACGCATAGATCGGTTCCCGATATTTAGTTTAGTAGCTTAGTAGTGAGTCCTCATTCTTCGAGGACACTTGACATGTTATCTTTCCATTATTTTATTAGTTTTAGTTTTGCTAGATTTAGATGGGGCATATCCCAGCATTTCTAGTAAGTTTACAAGCTTATTTCAGACATATTTAGATTAGCTATAGTGTTAGAGTTAGACTTTTCATTTGTATTGAAACTCTCAGTTTTAATATATTCAGATTTAGTATGGGTATTCCCCATCATTTCAAATTATTTATATGATTTACCTTCCGCGTAGTATTTATTGATTATATTTGTTTTAGTATGCTTATGATATGCCAGCAGGGTTAGCTCGGGGTCACTCGTGATCATAGGTCCCGTGTTTGCCTTTAGAGGGCAGCCTTAGGGAGTGACAACCTGACTATCCCATTGATGTAGAGTTTGGCGTAGTCCTCCACTCAATCTGTTGTCTTAACAGCCAAAAAGTGAGCGAACTTAGTGACTCTATCTACTATCACCCAAATGAAGACATGCAATCTGCGAGTTCGAGGTAAACCCGTAATGAAATCTATCTTTATCACTTTCCACTTCCATTTAGGAATATAAATCTCTTGAGTCACACCTCGTTGTTTCTGATGTTCTACCTTCACCTGATTTCAATTAGAAAACTTAGCCACAAAGTCTTCTTGTCCCTCTTCATGCAGTTCCACCAAAAGACTTCTCATAGGTTACAGTACATCTTAGTAGAACTTGGATGAATGGAATACCTGGTGTTATGAGCTTCTATAAGGATTTGCTGCCTCAACTCACCCACATTAGGAACATATAAGGGGTCCTGGTAATAAAGTGCACCATCTCCCCAGAGGGAGAAAACCTCAACTCTCTATTGATAAACTGCACCTTTCAACTAAAGTAATATTAGATCACTATACTATTTTTCCTTAACCTTCGCTACCAATGAAGATTCTTATCCATTCTGAACTATTGCCTCACCATCTGATGTGTCAGTAAGGCAGACTCTTAAGCGAACAGGCAGTGGAACATCTTTGGCTAGCTCTTTTCTTTCTTTCTCAACATGTGCTACACTACCCATAGACATCCTGTTGAGAGCATCAACCACTACATTGGCCTTACCAGGATGGTAAAACACATCCATGTTATATTCTTTGAGGAATTCAAGCCATCTCTCCTCTGACAAATATTCAACTATTTCTGGTTGAACACATATTGGAGGATTTTTTGATCTGTGAATATATGTAGTGTCTACAATCGTTAAGGCAATACTACGTCATAGAGCTCAAGGTCATGAGTCGGGTTTCTTCTCATAAACCATAAGTTGTTTAGAAGCATAAACTATGACCTTAGCTCGCTGCATTAACATACAACCTAGGCCTACCCTGGATGCATCACAGTAAATCACATAACCATCTAAACCATCTGCTGGATTCAAGACCAGAGTTGTAGTCAACCTAGTCTTCAGTTCTAAGAAGCTCTTCTCACACTCATATGACAACTGAAATATTACTTTCTTCTTAGTTAACTTGGTCAATGGGAAAGCTATGGATCAAAATTCGTCAACAAATCTCCTATAATAACCGGCCAAACTTAAGAAACTACTAATATCATTTGGAGAGGTAGGTCTAGCCAGTGCTAAACTACCTCAAATTTATAAGAATCCACTCAGATCCCTTCACTGGATACTATATGACAAAGAAAAGTGACATATTGTAACAAGAATTCACATATGTTGAACTTAGCAAATAATTGGCAATCTTTGAGAGTCTACAAAACAACTCTCAACTGAGTCGCATGCTCTTCCTCACTGCGAGAATAAATGATGATATCATCAATAAAGACGATGATGAACAAGTCAAAAACTATTTGAACACCCTATTCATTAAATCCATTAAAGCCGTAGGAGCATTTATTAGTCCAATACACATAACTACAAATTCATAGTGGCTATACCGAGTTCTAAAAGTTGTCTTAGGAATGTCACTATCTCTAACTCTCAACTTATAATAGCCAGATCTGAGGTCTATCTTAGAAAAGCAACTAGTAGCCTGAAGTTGGTCTAACATGTCACCAATCCTGGGAATGGGATACTTATTCTTGATTGTGACTTTGTTCAACTGCCGATAGTCAATGCACATTCTGAGCGAACCATCTTTCTTTTTCACAAACAAACTGGAGCACCCCATGAAGATATGACCCTAAAGAAGCCCTAATCTAGAAGGTCTTTCAACTTCTCCTTCAATTTCATAGGCTCGGTTGGAGCCATTCTGAATGAAGGAATCAAAATTGGTTGGGTATTTAAGAGAAGATCTATTCTGCAGTCGATTTCCCTTTCGGGAGGAACTCTGGGAAGATCTTCTGGGAACACTTCTTGAAACTCATTTACTAACAGGACTGACTCAAGAGTTGGGGTTTCATAATCTGAATCCTTAACTCAAACAAGATGATAGACATACCCTTTGGAAATTATTTTTCTAGGCTTAAGGTAAGAGATGAATCGACCTATCGATAGTGAGCTACTACACCTTTCATTCTAAGACTGGCTCGTTTGGAAACTGAAATCGAACGATCCAAGTTCTACAATCGACTGACGCATAACATGAATGTAACCAATCCTTTCCTAGAGTAATATCAAAATCTACCATTTCTAACTTTACAATGTCTTCTGAGGTGACTTTCTGAGAAATAGGATAGGGAAATTTTTGTATACCCGTCTAGCTATAAGTGAGTCACCAACTGGAGTAGAGACTGAGAAAGGTTCTGAGAGTGTCTTTGAACTAAGACCAAAATTTTCAACTATATAGGAAGTTAGAAAAGATACTGTAGCCCCTAAATCTAACAATGCGTAAACATCAAAATGAAAGACTCATAACATACTAGTGACCACATTAGGAGAATCTTCCTGGTCCTATCGAGCCTGGATAGCATACAACTTATTCTGGCACTGACTGCCATCTGTACCAGATAAAGCACATTGTTGAGTTAGGTGACCTTCTGGTGTTGTTGTTGCTGGAGCTGTAGACTGATACCCATTGTTATTTCCTCATTGCCCCTGCCAAGAAGAAAGACAATCCTTCAACCTATGGCTAGACTGATAACACCCAAAGCACCCTTCCTTGCCTATAAGACACTTGCACGGAAGCTTCTTACCTCACTTTAGACAAGTTGGGAAGGTCATGTTACCTGAAGCAGTCCCTTGAGAGCTAGAGCCTAATGTCTTACTTTTCTAATCCTGTCAAAACCTAGGGGATAGAGCACTAGTTGATGGGGCTGTAGACCACTGTTGAAACTCTGAGCGATTCTCACCATTCGACTTTTGCTGTGAGTATTCATAATTTCGTGTCCTAGCCTTTTTGTTACCCTTAGACAATTCCCTAAGCTTATCACCCTCAACTTACTAAGCATGATTCATTAGTCTGGAGATATCAATATCCTTTAGTAGTATAGCATTGATGCACTCAGCTTTTACAAGATCGGATACCCCATATAAGAACTTACTCATTTGTGCCCTTGAATCAGCAACCATGTGTGGAGCATACCTGCAGAGCTGGTTAAACTTCACCTTGTACTCTTGGACCGACATTTACCCCTCTTCAAGTTCATAAACTCTTGTGCCTTAGCTTCTCTCAATTCCCTTGGGAAGAACGTGTCTAGGTAAGCTATAGTAAAACAATCCTAAGTCATAGGAGTTGCATTTTCATCCCTGTTGTCTTTAGATATTTCATTTTGTGCTAAAATATATGACCATTTGAAGATGACCTTACAACACTTTTCTTCTAATTGGTTGTTGATCCTCACCTACAGTCTATAAGTCCAACCACGGACTGTACTGGTTGACCGTGGGTGAGATCTGAGACCATAAAACTCTGGACCCCAATGATTGAATCATCCTACGATCCGTGAGTCAATAACGAACCATGGTTCACGACCTTAGGTGTCATCTTTAGAGTCTGAAATTTCTCTATGTCTGGTACTGAACCACGGGACCGGACCTACGGTCTGTGGTTCTACCTACAATTTGTGGGTGGTTTCGTTGGTTTTGACACCAAATTCTGGAAAACTTCATATTTCTACTTTCTTAAATTCTAGGTGTTACAACTAATTTTTTTGAGCATATACTTTACAATTGAAGGAAAAAATATATTGTATAAACGCATAACGAATAAAAAGGTATACCTGAAACTACACTGATTGGCTCAGGTTGATTAGTAGGAGAAAGAGCATAAATTGCAGCTTACACAAGCTATCTTGATCTAGTCCCAATAACAATATAATGATCATCCACAATTGGATTTACAACTACATTGTGCATCCTCTTAATTTTTTCCTCCAGTTGTGACTCCATAAACCAATGCAAGCTCTTAACATTAACAAAATAACTCAATGAATCATCACCATTGAATGTTATGTCACATTTGTTCCCCATTTTTCTCCAATATGACTCATGCATTGTTGGATCACCACTATACACATATTATTGAATGAAAATGAACTAATCTTGAGAGAGATTTAAGCAATCTTAAAAGCTAGCTCGTTCATTAGGGAAGGATTCTATAAGGACACAATGGTTTTCATGCTTGATATTTTCTAAGGCCACACTTTAAATTTTGTCCCCCTTTAAAGTACTTAGATGAATTATTTTTTATAGATAAGTATAGTCCACTAGTCTAGCCAAAGACATAATTTAAACGATCGCCTCAAAAAGGCCATTGAAGAAAAAATATCTCAGTCTAACACATAGCACCCCATGACATTTGGAGGGCACCAAATATAATAGAGCGCTCAACATTGATTAAATCGAAATTGGTGTTTCATATATAAAAAAATTAACTCATGAGAATTAGTCAAGACCATAGGCGTATAACTCATATGAAACATTCTAAGAAAATTGAAATAAAATTGTAAATAATACTCACTGATCTAGATTAAAAGTGGTGGAAGTGTCCTTATAGTATCATTTTCTCAAGTTGCACAAAGGATTTCTTTCTTTTCTTTCTAAAATCTTAAATTTGTCAAAAATAAAGTTATGAGAGAAGAAGATAGACTTAGGGTCAATATATAGGGAAGGATTCAAGTGTAATCTTTTCGTATATAGAAAGGAAATTATATTTGTGACTGTTGAGTTGAAAAATGTATGCTTGGAAAATGAAAAGTTATATAAATGGAATATGAAAAGTTATATCAATGGATAGTAAAGAGTTATAACTTTTACGACGAGTAATGACTTTTATGAAGTGTTGTGATTTTTATGAAAAGTCGACTTTTCTGAAGAGTTGTGACTTTTATGGAAAATTGTGACTTTTACATATAAGGTTATAGCTTTTAAGAAGGGTTATGACTTTTGACTTTCCCCGAAGGGCTGTGACCCTTCCGATAAGGCACAATAAGAAATTGTCCACACAATAAGGATACACTGTGCATTTAGTGGGCTCCATTTTCTTATTTGAGAAAAAAAAATATATTATCTCTAATATGTTGCACATATCTTAGTAATATAGTTTGAAACAATATTAAGAACATTATTATACTATTGGATTTTTCTGGGCTCTAGTAATTGAGGGAAATAAATGTACTCGTACATACACCTTTGGTCTATCTTTAATCAACTAAATATTTTCGTCAAATCTAAATTGTGAATTTTTGCATATCAATGATCAATCAAAAGAAAGATTAACAATATATTTTTTACCAAACATACACATAGTGAAAAAACTCCAAAATATTTGGAGTGTGTTTGGTAGGGAGGACATAATTTTAAGATTTTCTCATGTTCAGGTTGGTCAAAATCGTTGAAAAGTATTTTTTTGGGAAATTAAATTCCTTAAACGATGAGGAACTCGCTTCCACAATATAAGTACAAAAAAACAAGTTCTATATATGGCATTCCACATTGATTGTCTCCTCTCACCCTCCAACTCAAACACACCTCATTTTCACCCTACCCTCATAGACTCCATCCCCACCCCTCAGAGTATTTGTGTCTAGATTATGTATGAATAATTTTAGGATAATATTATGGCATACCTACCTCACACAAGATCAAAATTACAAGTAAGAAATCTACTTATTTTCTAAGAAACATTTTCCTTCATATACTAAATTTTGTCTTTCCTTACAAATTTTTGTTGCATGCATACATTTAAAATTTAGAGTGCCCTAGTCTCATACGTAGATCTCTAGTCTATATTTAATAAACTATATAATTTTGAAAAATATAAATTCTAACTTTTTGTACATCAATAATCAATGAAAATAAGATTTTAACTTATAAAATATTTATATACTTTTTAGTCTAAGGTCTGATATTTGTCTTTCATTTTCAACATGGCTCAAGGCCATAAGCCTATCTATCATGTGAGGACATAAAGAGGAAGAAGACCTATTGGTTCAGGATAATCCTTAATTTCATGTTCCAATAATATAGGCCATAAATTTCATGATCCAAAAATGGACATGATGACACACGTCTATTCCCACCAAGAAAAGTCAATTACCAATTCAACAACATGAAAGAAATGCGGAAAGTAAAACAAGAATAACATAAGAATAGAAAACATAGTCATTCTAATTTAACTCCTGTCACACCCCAAATCTACACCCTGGACGTGGCCAGCACTCAAGAACTATCATTGTTCCCCAAACGAACCCTTGGCCTAGCTCAATACTCAACGGAAGACTTACTCAGCAACATAGGAACTCAAATGCAGTTATTAACTCATCAGACCTTATTAATAAAGTAGTTTAACTCAAATCGTCTAAAATACTCAAATAAACATAACTATTCAACTCAAAGTCTTTAAAACATCAACAAGGGAAACAGGAAAAAGACTCCTTAACTACTACTATATATGAAGACACTAAATAACATGATGGATGTCGTAAAAGAAAAACAGCAACCTAACAAGAAAAATTCCATAATGTGAAGCCCTTCAGAAAGCAACGAGGCTCACCAAAGCTAGCTGGAATGCAAGGGAATCAACAAAGTGCCTGTTGATGACCCTGAACACATATATCTGCATCATGAAAAGATGTAGATCGAATGACATAAGTATATTGAATGTATAAGCAAGAAAAGGGAAAATTGAAACATATGTAAATATAGTTGAACTAATTAAAAGGGAAGACATACTAACCTCAACTCAACTCAACTCATTATAATGTATAAAAATTTTGAAATTAGTAGATATCAACTCAATATGTATAAAAATACTATTAACAAACTCTTAACTCTTATTTGGGAGATTCTCTAACTGACAACCATCACTATGAGCTACCTGATAATACTGAGTCTTGCCCACGCATCCAAAACTGTTCTATACCTTGTTGGGGGTATTGAGCACCTCAACTAAGTGGATAAACTAAGCTATGCTTAAAATAAAGAAGGAAGCATCTAAAAAGCATGACCCTTTACCCATGTTGGCATACATAGTTTATAAAGATTTTGAGTTGTCTGAATTCATCACCATATCGGTGCTCAATACTACTCCCAATAATATATATAACTCATTCTCATATTTTTTAAAAACATAACTTTCCATCAATTTGAAATAATTACTCAAAAGATCCTTTTAAAAGAGGTGATGCTCAAGACTCCTCCTAAACTCATTCAGAAATTAGTGTTTCTCTCATTTTAAATGTAAAAGTATTACACTTGGGAATACTTAGTTCCCTCTATAATAATTTAAAACATATAATCTAACTCTCATTATTTTTATACTCATTTACCCAAGTCTTAAATAAAATTATATATGATTGCAAAAGACTTCTCGAAATTACTCAAGAACTTTCTTGAAAGTTTCCTCTTTATTATACTTTGATCTATAATGTGAATTTAAGAGATATGATTAGGATATATTATCTCTCAATGATTAATGAAGGCTTAGATAGTTAGTAATAAGAAGAGAGTGATGACTCGAACAAAAAAGGATTGTTGCGATGTGGAAGATGATTTAATTTTTGGTTGCGACTTTAATTTTGAGACAGAGAACTCTGTATCCTCTCCGCAATGCGGATATGGTTTGAGTATCTGGAAAATGAAATTTTAAAACCCCTCCATGATGTGGACCTATGCACATATTTTTGTCCGATCATTTCTTCTTCTCCCAAACTCTATTGAATTTATACCCAATGCAATTGGTCGAATTTCAAGAAATTTTATAAACCCATAACAATTTCAATGAAACCCACACAAAATCTATCTAGTGACTCAACATATTTGGAAAATCCTCACCTCAAGAATTGAAAGACCTCCATTGTCAACTAAAACTCAAGAAACTTTTTAAGAACTCAATAAATCAACTTCAAGAACAAATTCATGGGTAAAATTTTGCACAATTGGCGTGAGGATGAACAAACCCAACACTATGAAAGCTTACATACCTTGAAAGAATTAAGTTCTTGGCGATTTCCCTAAATTTCTTGATGAACCCTTGAAACCTTCTATTTTCTCCTTTTGAACCTTGCCCTATCTTTCTATACCTTTAGGAATAAATGAAAATTGATGTCAATCAGTTTAGACCCCTATATTGGTGAGAATAATGCTTAGGCTTAGTGGGGGGTAAGGAAAAGACCAAAATATCCCTTTTTAAAATGGAGGAAATGCCTTCATTAGAGAGGTTCCACACAAATGGGCATAACTCCTTCATCCGAGCTTGGAATTTAGAAAAACATGGAGGTGTTGGAAAGATGCTTCAAAGACCTTTGATTTGATACCTCATGGGCCACCTAATTCTTTATGTGTGGAAATTGATGGTTGATTAAAGTTGACCCAAAACTAAAAACTGACCGAAGTCTAAGGTGTTACAATATCTTCCCCTTGGGAACATTCATCCTTGAATGAGATCATACTATGCAGAACAAGGGTGGAAAACATCCAACTATCCCAATTCCGGCACACAGTGAGTAATCAAATATACACTTAATGTGGCAGCTTGAATAATACTTGACAAATAGTTATTACCTTAGTTTGGATTTTCTCCAGAAGCAAAGAGATGTGGGTATCTCTTCTTCATATCCTCCTTAGTCTCTCAATTAGCTTCCTCAACAAATTGATTTCTCCAGAAGACCTTGACTAGTGCAACCTCATTGGTCCTCAACTTGTGAACCTGATGATCAAGAATCCGAACGGGTACATCTTCATAAGATAGGTTTTACTTAATACCGATATTCTCAGTAGGTTTAATACGTGAAGGATCACCCATATACTTCTTCAACATTGAAATGTGGAATACTGGATGGACTGCTGCTAACTCTGACGGTAGCCCTAACTTATAAGCTACATTTCCAATTCTCTTTGATATCCTGTAAAGACCAATATACCGGGGACTGAGCTTTCCCTTTTTTCGAAATCTCATATTACCCTTCATGGGTGAAACCTTCAAATAAACGCAATCATCCACCTCAAACTCTAAGTCCCTTATCCTAACATCTGTATAGGATTTCTCACAACTTTGTGATGTCTTTAACATTTCCTGAATAATGTTCACCTTTTCCATGGTTTGATGAACCAAATATTGTCCTATCCACTCAGTTTCACCAATCAATAGGAGATCTACCTCTTCTCCCATAAAGAGCCATTTGTTAACTAAATTGATAGATATAATTGTAAGCAAACTCTATGAGAGGTAAGTGATCATTAAAATTACCTTTGCAATCGATCACACATGCCCTAAACACATTTTTTAATGTTTGAATCATTCTCTCCTCTTGACCATCAGTTTGAGGATGAAAAGCAATACTCAAATTTACCTTCCAACCCAAATCTTTCTTAAAAGACTTCCAAAACTGAGCGGTGAAGTGTGCACCTCTATTTGAAATGATAGACATAGGAACACCATTAATTTTATCAATCTCTTGAATATATAACCTGGCACTGAATTGATAGTCTTTACCGACAAAAAATGGGATGATTAAGTCATCCAATCTACAATCACCCAAATTAAATCATAATTCCTGTGATATCGTGGAAAACTAGTAAAGGAATATATATTAATTATTTCACACTTCCATTTCGGGATATCTATATTCTGAGGCATGCATCCGGGCCTTTTGGTGCTCTACCTTGACTTGTTGTAAGTTTGGGCACTTGGAAACGAACTGTGTGATACACCTCTTCATACCACTGCACCAGTCGACTACTCTCAAGTCACGGTATATCTTTGTAGAATCTAGATAAATTGAATATCTGGAACTATGAGCTTCTTTCATTATACTCTCTTGGAGTTTATCCACCCTTGGTACACACAACCTACCTTGATATCTCAATACACTATCTCCTTCTTGTTCAAAAGCCATTAATTTCTACTTATGAGCATTTGCTTTTAGTTCAAGTAAAACAAGGTCATAGTTTCATTTCTCTTTCACCTTAGACACTAGTAATGATTTGGCTCTATTCATCACCACCACTCGACCTTATTTGTAATCCAGCCACCTGGCTCCCAATCGTGCAAGTCTATGCACGTCTTTGGCCAATTTTTTCTTATGCTCTTCAATATGAGTGGTACTTCCCATAGAAAACCTGCTCAAAGCATCATCAACAACATTAGCCATACTTGGGTGATAGAAGATTGACATGACCAGGGGTATACCCTAGATGTAACATGGCATATAGGACCTCGAGGGACCCTATACAAGCCACTTAACATTCATAACATAGGAAGTAGAAAAATAGAGGTAAAACAACATTTCAAGTCCAATTTTTTTATAAAAGAAAAGCAGAAGTCTAAAACACTTGTCTAAATAGCCATATAATACAATACCCATACGTCATGTCCAAAACTGAAAAGAAGAAAGAAAACTAAAAAAATAGAATTCATCCTCAAAGCATGAGGACTCACCAAAGCTCGGGAATATCTAAATCAACTACTGTTCATGAAACGGAGAAACCTGACTGTCGGACCCTACTGTGGGGTAATATAGGCAAGAGTATGCATTAGTACAAAACAATGTACCAAGTATGATAGCTATGCATAAAACATTTAAAGTATGCTAAAAGAGGAGATTTCATGACTTGCAATTGACCAAGCTGAAACATGATATAAAAGGGTTAGAAAACACAAGTCATAAAACATGGTTAATGTAAGCTAACATCATTTGAAAACTTTGAACACATATGAGATACTTCTTGAAGTAACCTTAGTTAACTATTAATGTGGAAATTAGCCTTAATCGACATAGAGACCATGTGAGCTATAACATGATCCCCTGGTGTCTCCCACACCGAAAAGGGTTGTCCTACTTGATAAGACAAGGACCATGAACTTATAGCATAGGTGGATCCACCAACTAATGTCTATCTAGACAATCATCCTCTGGGGGCACCTAGGTAAGGGATAAGGAGATGGATTCTAGAAACACAATCTCTACTAACAGGAGAGCTTCCATCTCAATATCCTTTCGATGCTAAGCATAAATCCCATAGAATAGTCATTTCTTACTTGTTCTTATTATCCAATGAAAGGCACGTCATATTGCCTATCAAAGCTAAGTTATAATCCATGGAAAGGTTTTATACAATAACCAATCCAAGCTAAGTTTCACAAGGATAGCTCTAAATCTTTGATTCAGTTAGGTAAGAAGCCTTTAACCTTAGAACCTTTTATTATTGAGTAAACCATTCACATCATACTTTTATGTGTTTCATGAGAAATCCTTTCAACAACACAACAACAAAATCATCATTGATACTTAACTCTCAAAGAATCCTTAAAACATATGCATAGATTTCATAAGAACAAACATACTTCCATAATTTACTTTTCAAGGTTCAAAACCAACTTTCAATCATAAACATTTAGAAAACATTGGTTAGATATGTATTTCATCATAAATTCTTGTAATTCTATAAATACATGTTTAATTTCATAAAACATCTCCTTTAATAATCAAAATCCCACATCACATGATCATAACTTGAAAACATGGGGGTTGCATGGGTATAGGGTAAATCATCATAAAATTATTGTATTTCATCAATTCATGCATAAGATATCATAATCCAATTATTCAAATCAATAATCAAGAGAACCCATGACAATTAAAGAAAACCCTACATCAATTTAGGGATTTCTAACTTTTAAAACAGAGAAATTTAGGAACTCCATGAATGGAAGGAATCCATAGATGAAAACTATCATACATTACTATTAAAAGTCCACAACTGCTCGAGGAATGATGACTTGACCTTGATCCTAACGTGAACCCTTTCTTCTTCTTCAAGTTCTAAAGAGAGAAATATTTTGGAGAGAAAGAACCCAATTTCTTTTGCTGAGTTTGAGAGAATGATTTTATTGGGAAATTTGGGGGTTAAAATACTTATATAAGGGTTTTAGTGAAGGGTAAAACGATGTAGTATAAAGATAAAATAACTTGGAAAAACCCAACTGAGCAGTTCACGACCCACGGACCCTAGTTGATGGACCGTGGACTGACCGATGGTCCG
The DNA here is from genome assembly GCA_029007595.1 of Solanum commersonii. Taxonomy (NCBI): domain Eukaryota; kingdom Viridiplantae; phylum Streptophyta; class Magnoliopsida; order Solanales; family Solanaceae; genus Solanum; species Solanum commersonii. The sequence goes on along the minus strand of JAJTWQ010000166.1, from coordinate 810,141 downwards.
TCCTGCATGACTGTCAACTGAGGTTAGAAAATGAATTTTGGCCATCGAACCATGGACCATGGTTTGACAAATGGTTCGTTGGTCAGGTCTTGGTTATGACCTTCGTGACTTACTAAGGCTATTCCATCCACGAACCATTCGTGGTCCCATCCATGAGCCGTGGGTGGCCCTCGTGCGTTGGCACCTACAACTTTCCAAAAGTGCCATTTACCCTCTTTGGGATCCAGAGTGTTACAAGGATACTAATGTCGTTGTCCTTGAGTAACTCTAACCACCTCCTTTGTCTGATATTAAGCTCATTCTGGCTGAAAACATACTGAAAACTCTTATGATCGGTGAAAACATCCACATAAACACCACAGAAATAGTGACACCATATTTTCCAAGAAAATTCTACAACAACAAACTCAAGATCATGAGTTGGGTAATTCTTCTCGTGAACCTTAAGTTGTATGGAGGAATAGGCACTAACCATACCATTCTGCATCAAAACACAACCAAGTCCAACTCTGGATGCATCACAATACACAATAAAGCCTTTTGTACCCTCTGGTTAGGTCAACACTGGGTGCAGTAGATAACTGGGTTTTGAATTCTAGAAAGGTTTTCTCACAAGCTTTAGACCATTGAAACTTTATTGTCTTCTGAGTCAACTTTGTTAATGGGGGTTGAAACCCCACGACAAATCATCTATAATAACAAGCCAATCCTAACAAACTCTTTATATCAGTTAAAGATGTGGGTCTGGGCCAGCTCTACACTACTTTAATCTTCTGACTGTCAATTTGAATTCCTTCACCAGAAACAATGTGGCCTAAGAACACCATAGACTCAAGACAAAACTAAAACTTAAAAAATTTGTCATACCACTCCTTATCTTTGAGAGTTTGGAGGACTACCGTGAGATGGATAGCATGATCCTCCTCACTCCTCGAATAGATCAAATGTCATCAATAAACACAATAACAAACTTGTCAAGATATCGTTTAAACACTCTGTTCATAAGGTCCATGAAAGTTGTAGGAGCATTAGTCAAACAAAAAGACATAACAAGAAACTCATAATGACCATAACAGTTCCTAAATGGTATCTTAGGGATGTGACTTTCCCATACTCTCAACTAATGATAGCAAGATCTAAGGTCTATCTTAGAAAAGAAGGTGGCACCTTGAAGTTAGTCGAAAAGATCATCAATCCTGGGAATAGGATATTTATTATTATAGTGATCTTTTTCAACTGGTGGTAATCAATACATACCCTAAGAGAACCATATTTCTTGCTTAAAAATAAGACTGATGCACCTAAGCGTGAGATACTAGGTCAAATAAAACATTCATCAAGTAGATCTTCAACTGGACTTTTAACACGCCTAGAGCCATTCTATATAGTAGAATAGAGATAGGTTGAGTATCAGGAAGAATTTCTATACCGAAATATGTTTCCCTCTCAGGTGGGACTAAGAGAAAATCATCTGCAAAGACCTCTAGAAACTCACTCACAACTAGAACCAACTGAATCAGCGATGTCTCAACACTAGAGTTATTAACTCGGACTAAGTGATAGATGCCCCCTAGAGACTAGCTTTCTGGCCTTATGGTACGAAATGAAACGACCCTTAGGCACTGTTGAACTACTCCTCCACTCTATAACATGCTCATTAGGAAACAAAAACTTGAATACTCGAGTTCTACAGTCAACTAATGCATAGCAAGCATGAAGCCAGTCCATACCTAGAACAATATTAAATTCCACCATGTCTAGATCAACTAAGTCAGCCATGGTGTCTATGTGATTGACAGAGGTGACACAATCACGGTAACTATCTCAGCTAGAATAGACTTACCAACGGGTGTAGAAACACTGAAGGACTCAAAAAGTCATTTGGGAAGAATATCAAACCTAATAACAATATACATATTCATAAAAGAAAGACTCGCACCTGGATCAAGTAATGCACACACATCAGAAGTAAAGATTTTGATCATACGAGCGAGAAAATTTGGTGAATTCTTCTACTTTTGTTGTCTGGTGATAGTATACAGATGGTTTGCTCCTCCACATATCCCTGAAGTAGATTCTCTAGGTGTAGCTCTATCTGCCGGAGCCGGTGAAGAAGATTGTGGTCTATTACCCCCCATTACAATTACTATGCCTATTATTAGGGCACTCTCTCATGAAGTGACACGTCAGACCACACTTGAAGCAGACATTGGAGCCATCATGACACGCTCTTGGGTTATTTCTAGCACACTTAGCACATGTAAAAACATTGAAGGGATCAAGAAGTCATTCGGGAAGAATATCAAACCTAATAGCAATATACATATTCACAAAAGATAGACTCGCACTTGGATCAAGTTATGAATACACAACAAAAGTAAAGATTTTGATCATACTAGTGAGAACATTTGGTGAATCCTCCTGTTTTTGTCATCTGGTGATAGCATACAGATGGTTTGTTCCTCCACCTATCCCTGGTAGCTCCTCTAGGTGCAGCTCTATCTGCCAGAGCCGCTGAAAAAGATTGTGGTTTATTGCCCCCATTATCATTACCATGCCTGTTATTAGGGTACTCTCTCATGAAGTGACATGTTTGACCACACTTGAAGCAGACATTGGAGCCATCATGACATGCTCTTGGGTGGTTTCTACCACACTTAGCACCTGTAGGAGTCCAGTTGGCTCATTGTGACACACTACCCTGAGATTGAGTAGCTCAAACCCTGATGTTCTATGAATTTTTATTCCTAAACTTACCTCTATTATTTGGTGTAGGTGCACTAAAATATTATGGGGTAGAACCAATTGCCTTAGTTGGTATGATGAGAAATTTACATCCCGGTCATCTGTTGTTCGGGCTCATTAGCTATTGTCTTAGCCCTCTTGTTAGGGAACTCTTCCATATCTTTCTGCCTATCTTTCTCAACCTATTATACATGTATCATAAGCCTTTCTATGTTCATTTCCCCTATAAACATAGAAGCCTTACCCTCTTTTCTTGACAAGAGGGATAGTCCACACATAAATAGACATATAATGCTTTTCATATCAACCACCATATCAAAAGCATAATGGGACAAGTGAGTGAACTAGAGGATGTACTCATTCACAGTCACAGATTCATGTTTAAGATTTAGAAATTCTCTTACCTTCGCTTCCCTTAGTTCGCGGGGAAAGAAGCGCCCCAAGAAGGAACCTTCAAACACCACCCAACTAAAGAGTTGCGCTCCTTCAGCCCTGCTCTTCTTCCATTGATCCTACCAAATCATAGCAACACCCTTTAATCAGTATTCTGCTAACTATACATGCTCAACATCAATAATTTGCATCACTTAAAACTCCACAAAGTTCTCTGAATCCTTAGTGACAATTGACCCTATGAATTCTAGAGGATTCATTCTCAAGATCTAACGGATCTTGGATGTATCAACCACATCCAAATGAACAACTCCTTGTTGACCGACTTGATTGGCCATAACGTTAGTCAACATCCTTAGAGCATCCTGGAACTCAACATTTGTGACTTCTCCTTGAGGGGGTTGCACTTCTGGTGCATTGAGTACCTCTTGATCTTTCGGAAAAACATTTATCCTTGTAGGACGTCCTCGAACAACTCTTTTTGGAGGAATGATATGTGGAGGTATGATATGAAAAAATACAAGCAAGCACGAATTAGAAGAAACTTTTATAGAGTTGAACCCTATCGCACGAAAAATGGTAAGAAGAAGTAAAATGTTTCCTAAATGTTGTAGCCTCCTAATTATAGATGAAGTTCTTCACATAGATAACAATGAATCTAAAGACACGACTTCATATACACCCTAGGAATTTTGAACTCTGTACTCTGATACCAAGTTGGTCACGCCTCGAGCCTACACCCTGGACGTGACAGACACTAGACAACCATCGCTTATCCCGAAACAAACCCTTGTCCTATCTCAGTACTTAGTAAAAGACTTACTCAACAACATAGGAACTGAAATTTGGTTATTAACTCACGAGATCTCATTAATAAAGTACTTTAACTCAAATATTCTGAAATATCCAAACAAACATAACTATTGAACTCTAAGTCTTTAAAACATCAACAAGGGAAATGGAAAAAAACTCTGTAACTACTACTTTCAATGAAGCCTCTAAATAATATGATGGATGTCGGGAAAACACCCCCGACAACCTAACAAGAAAAAAACCATAATTTGCAGCCCTCCGTAAAGCAAAGAGGCTCACCAAAGCTCTCTGGAATGGGATAAATGGAGCGCCTATTGAACCCTGACCACCTGTATTTGCATGATCAAAAGATGCAGGTCGAATGACATCAGTTCATTGAATGTTGGAACATTAAAGGGGAAAACAGCAACATATGTAGATATAGTTGAACTGATAGAAAGGGAAGACATACTCACCTTAACTCAAATCAACTCATTATAAAAGCAGTGGTCAAAGAATGCAATGTATAAAATTTTTATAACAATAGATATCAAGTCATTATGTATAAAAATACAATAAATAAACTCTTTACTCTTATTTGGGAGATTCTCTAACCAACAACCATCACAATGGCCTTCGTGATGATATATCGTCTCGCTCATGCTGTCCAGACCATCATATACCTTGATGGAGTATAGAGCACCTCAATTAAGTGGATACACTAAGGTATGCTTATAAGCAATAAGGAATCATCTAAAAAGTATGACTCTATACCCATGTTGGCATACATGGTTTATGAGGATATTCTGTTTTCTGAACTCATCCCCATATCGGTGCTCAATACTTCTAACAATAATATATATAACTCATGCTCATGTGCTTTCAAAATATAATTCTTCCTCAATTTGAGATAATTACTCAAAAGATCCTCTTAAAAGAGGTGATTCTTAAGACTCCTCATAAACTCATTCAAAAATCAGTTTTTCTCTCATTTTAAATGTAAACTACTACACTAGGGAATACTTAGTTCCCTTTATATTCATTTGAAACATATTAGTTAACTCTCTGATTTTCATACTCATTTACCCAAGTCTTACATTAAATTATAAATGATTGGAAAAGACTTCTCAAAATGACTCGAAAGAACCTTCTTGAAACTTTCCTCTTAATTTTACTTGAATTTGAAATGTGAATTTAAGAGCTATGATTAGAATATAGGATCTGTCAATGATTAATAAATGCTTAGATTGTGAGTAATAAGAAGAAAGAGATGACACCAACTGAAAAACATTGGCACCTTAATTTTTGGTTGCAAATTTTTTTTTGAGACAGAGGACTCATTATCCTCTCTACGATGCTGAGAGAGGGATGACTATTAGAAGACTAAAATTTCAAAATGCCTCTGCGATGCGGACCTGGGCGCAAATTTTTGTTCGATCTTCTCTTCCTCTCCCAAAATCCAATCAATTCATACCCAATGCAACTCCATGGTCCAATTTAATTAAATTTCATAAAACCAAAACATTTTCAGTGAAACCCACACAAAATCTATCAAGTGACTCCACTCATTGGCAAAACCCTCGCCTCATGATCTCAAATACCTCCATTGCTAACTAAAACTCAAGAAACTTCTCCAGAACTCAATAAATCAACTTTAAGAATGAATTCATGGACAAAATTTTACATGATTGGTGTGAGGGTAAACAAACCAAACACTATGAAAGCTTTCATACCTCAAAAGAACTAGTTCTTGGTGGTTTCCCCAAATTTCTTGATGAACTCTTGAAACCTTCTCTTTTCTCCTCCTAAACCTTGCCTTAACTTTCTACACATTTAAGACTAAATGAAAACTGATCTCAATAAGTTTAGACCACTATTTTGGTGCGAGAAAATCTTAAGACTTTGTAAGGGTAAGGAAAAGACCAAAATACCCCTTCTTAAAATGGTTGACTTGCCTAAATTAGCAAGGTTGTACTCAAATGGGCGTAACTCATTCATCCGAACTTGGAGTTTGGTAAACTCAGCAATGCTGGAAAGAGGACTCAAAGACCTTCAGTTTGATACCTCATGGACCATCTAAACCTTTATGTGCCGAAAGTTATGGTCATTTGAAGGTGACCCTAAACTTAAAAATGACCGATGTCTAAGGTGATACAACTCCAAAACCTTACTGTGATGTGTACATGCCACTATACAAAGTTGAAAGATAACTACAAGTCTCAATGTATTTGTCTCTAGAATAGAACAAAGCACAAAATAAGGAACAAGAGGGTTTGTTGGGATGACAAGCAACTGCATCTAAATGTCTTTCAAAAGCCTCAAAAATAGAAGAAAAGCAATCACATGGATTTGTACCAGGAACCTACACAAGTGTAGAAGCAAGGAGTGAGTACCAAACAACATGGTACTCATCAAGTAACCTAATAAAAAAGAAAAATTAAGCTAGAATATGACTACTCCTTTCATCCAACTGAACTTCATCAAACCAAAACCTGCACAGAAATCAGTCAAATCGAACAGTTTTAAAATACATAAATCACAAGGCTTAGCAATCTCAGTTAAACAGTCATACTTCAACAACTAACAAGTATCAACTAAACCAATTTCCTTTAGCACAATATCACTTTCCAGAAGTATTTTCCTTCAGTACAATATCACTAGATGAAATCATTTTCCTTCGGTTTTATATAATATCACCTGTCAAAACCATTTTCCTTTGATATAATCATCACATGTCTCATCACGGTGCACAACCATCAATTCAAATGAGTAATTTTACACCATAATAAAGAGACATCAAATCAAGTAATTCAAGTTCACAACCATGCAATCAAACCTTTTTATGAATCAATACACAATGAACGGAAATACAAGATTCTACAAGTTTTATAAGGCTTAGAAGATCACTTGCCTCAATTAAATCAAAAATCAATCCAAGACTCGAGTCTTCCCTTTCTGAACAATGTACAATGCCACATTATCTAGTTTAATCAAGTAATCACAATAAGATTCTAGAAATAACAACAGCCAAATAATATATTTTAAAAAGGGAAAAGGATAAAAAAATACCCCTCAATTTTGTTTTATTAGTTAATAATACCACTACCGCTAAAACAAAGATATTTATACCCTCGCCGTCATTAATTTCACCATTTATACCCTCCATTGATGGAAATCCCTAAATTGACTCAAATTAACCCAAATTTTTTTAAAAAAAAAACCTTTCCCATTTTAAACCCAATGGCCCATAGTATAACCCGTATAACCCATTCCCCTTTTACACATTGTTTCAAATTTATAACCCATTCCCCTTTACCCCTTTACCCATTAACTTCTTCACATTTGTTCCTCATTTCACAATATGTTTAAAAGTCTATCAGGCACTTTCCTTCTAGAGAACAACAACAACAACGGTTGTACAAAAAAATTCACCCTGGAAACACAAAAGATTGGATAAAACGTAAAATGTTGATAACTGACAAAGAATTTTTCCAGGGAATCAAATGTTAACTCTCTTCCATAGAAGGTAGAATTCAATGACTTAAACAACTTTGAAGATACTGCAAAAACTGACAAGTGTTGAAGATCAGGATCATAATCCAAGCTAATACAAGCCACATGTTGATCAATATGAGTCCATTTCCACCAAGTAATATGAATCCCACAAAAAGTCATTTCTCTGACATAATATGTATCATTTTGTTGTACCCCTTATTTGTCATAATTAAGTAAAGACCAGAATCATGACCGAAGTAAGAAATGTACATCCAAGTTAACACCAACAATGCTCCATAAAGCATATGAATCAAGAAATTATAACTAAAAATTACAGCATAGAAATTCAAGAAAAGAAAAAACCCAATAAAACAGAATAAATACATAACCCCATGACCCTTTTTCTTAAACAATCCAGCTTTGGCAAATTCAACACAAAGCTTTCTATAATCCCTTGATACCTCAGAAACCTAAGAATCTTCTAAATAATAACCAGTAAAGAGGTTATCAAGATGTTTCCAAGCAGTACCTGGATGAAAAGCAATGAATGTATCAGTTGCCTCTTGTCCATTATGATTAAGTAAAGGGATATCCCCACCACGGTGTTATATAATCAAATCAGTCACATTAAATGGTTAAGGGAAATAAAGAACAATTTTGTCAAAGTTAATGGGTAAAGAGGAATGAGTCATATGGAAAATTTTGAAATAATGGGTAAAAGAGGAATGAGTTATGCGGGTTATACTATGGGGCATTGGGTTTAAAATAAGGAATAGGTCTTTTTTCAAAATTCAATTTAATTTGAGTTAATTTGGGGATTTTCCTCAAATGAGGGATATAAATGGTGAAATTAGTGACGGTAACGATATGAATAACTTTATTTTAACGTTAGACGTATAGTCAAGAACTAAAACAAAGTTTAAAGGTATTTTTGACCCTTTTCCCTTTTAAAAAAAATAGGGCAAAACAACTCAAAAAATGAAACTTAGATTTTTTTTTTCATCCACTACCTATAATCCTCTTGAGATGTGTTTAGTTAATAGCCAACTTAGGCCAAAAGTCTAAGTTGGGGGTGTGGTGAAAACGAAAAGGAAAAGTGAAGAAGTGCAAAAAAGTCTCCTGAACCTATTGTATTACAAAACAAAATGGAAACCCTCCATATTAAAAAAAAGGAGAAAAAGAAAGAGAAAAGAAAAGAAAGAAGAAGAAAGTCGTGGAATAAAAGTGCAAAAGAAACTGGGTTTCCAAGGAATACAAGGAGAACGAATAATAGGATGACTTCTGAGCACTAGAAGAAGAATTGATAAAGGAAGGGAAGAGGATGCCTTGATAACATCACATCTCACGAGGATGAAAGTTACTAAGCCTAAATGACCATACCTTTGCACTCAGCCCCATTACAAGCCTTAGAAAGACATTTGTGATCTTGAGTAAGTCAAATCAAAAGTCAATTGGAAAATAAGGGCAAACCTATAGGTGAAAGCATGCATTGTGTTCCTTTTTTTGAGTGTGACAGTTTTATTTGTTTCCTAATCTTATATTGACTCATATATGTGTGTGAATATGGAATCATTCTTTCAGTGAGGGCATTTAGATACTTTTTTTAAGCTTGAAATTGTACAAGTAGCAAGTAGTGCGGGCATGAGAATCTTTGGTAATGGTGTGTCACAATTTGAATCTTTGAGTACACAAGTGATCCTTTCATAAGTAAATTGAGCCTTGTTGGGTGCATTCATGATTTAGTCTTGTGTAGCACCGTTTGAGGCACCCTATTTGAACTGTTGAGCTTGAGTTTGCTTAAAGACAAGCAAAAGTTTAAGTTGGGGGTGTTGATGAATCAACAAATTGGATTCATTTAGGGCTTTATTTTAATAGAAAGAGTGTCCTTGAATGCTCGTTTTATCTCAATATCTGATTAAAATGTTGAAGTTTCAGGTATTTAAAGTTTTAGTGGAAGTATGGACACTTAGGTGTAAAACGGAGCAAATAGGGCTAAAACAAACAAGAAATGGAATCCTGCAGATCGTCGAGTTAAACTTGGCGAGTCGCTGAAATGACATGAACCGCCGTTCGTTCCAGTACGCGAAACCTTGAAGGAAGTGGATTAAAAGGCAAGGAAAGGAGTAGTCGGCGAGTCACCGATTAGTTCCACGAAGCAGCACTGTACCGCCCAATGATCCAGAATGCGAGGTTGCTAAAGGAAAGACACTGAAGGCAATGAGCTGACCAAAAGGCGGATCGCCGAGTTCATCGGCGATTCGACTAATGTCGTCGAACAATCCTCCGCAACACAATTTGTGAAAACTACAAATACCAGTTAGAATTGTAGTCTTAAGTGTGGATCATTTTTAGAAAAAAATTATTAGTAGTCTATAGTATTTTTCTATATTTTTCTCTCAAGCTTGGAGAGGGTTTTGTGGAGACATGAAGAAAGGAGCTCTTCTTCCCCAAGTTGGAAGTGGGTCTTCTCTATTCACTTTCCTTTGGTTAATTCAAGGTTTAATTTCTTATACTCAGTTGATTTCATTATCATGTTAGGTATAATTTCTTATTTCTTGATGTGTGGCTAAAACCCCCTATTCTTGGGGTGTGATTTAGCAAATATGGGTTGATATTCTTATTGGGTCTTGCTTGCTGATAGGTTAGATGTCTATTAATGGTGATTTCATCTAGTGGTTGTGGTTTAATCTAAAGGGTTTATTGTTGCAAATACAAAGCCACCCATGTGTTTTTGGCTTGCCCAAGAGGGAGCTCGCGAAACCAAAACCGCTAGACTGATGGCCTAAGGAGTGGGTCGACATGAGGTTCAACCCGAGAGGGTGAGCCCTAGTCCTATATCCTAACACTCAGCTCGAGAGAGTGATTCAGATAAGGCGTAGGCTGGTCTTCATACGACAAATGAGTGTCCAAGAGGAACGCATTTGAAACGGGGTAAGTTGCCCAAAAGGGAACTTATTTCCATTTAAAGCTTAGCCTAGTCACTTTTATCTTGTAAATTTCCTATTGAAAGCATGTACCCAACAATTTATCTCAACTTGTATTGCGGTAACATTCCAAGAACCTTTACCTATACTTGATTTTCTTGTTTATTTTACTGTTTGAGTACGTGTTACAAAACCCCCTTTGATATTTGACACTTTTGTGTCACCTCTTTTTAATTTAATATGTCTTTTATCGCAAATGTCTTTAGCTACGACTAACTTGAATGAAATTCTAATTGGTTATTAATTCTCAAAACCGCTACCTTGGGATACGACCCCAACCCTCGGTTGGGTTACAATATTATTGACAATTGTAGACACTAATAACGTAGGATACTGTCGTTGATCATGATAAGCATCAAGGTTCATCATATAAATCACATGAATTCATCATAATATCACTAAAATAATATAAATCAATCATAATTGGATGTTATCCACTAGATTGGAATCACATCCAAATCCTACCTACAATACAAGCACAACCCTAGCTAGAATGAGGTTTTTGATATCACAAGTGGGGCAAACTATGAGGGATCCATGGGTAGAAGAACTCATGGATGATTAAGCTTCACATACCTTCAATCAAAGCCCTAAACAAAGATTGAATCAATGGGATAAATCTCTCTAAGTTGCTGCCCTCTTCTGTTCTCTTCTTCTTCTTATTTTTCTTCTTCTTCTTCTATTCTAGAGAGATGATTTTTGGAGAGAGTTTTGGGGTCTTTAGATGAATGAGTTATGGTTATTAGTTTAGGGTATATTAACTATTTATAGGAGGTTATTTAACTACTTAACTGACCTATATTAACCCCTATTAAATAACTAATCAATTCCCAAACCCCCTAACTAAAACTAAAACTTAAAAACTGGCAGCATTCTCGAACCCCTATCTACGGACCGTGGATGGGTCTGTTGTGCCTGATTTGAGGCGGTGGTTGGGGACTAAGGTATGGAGTTATAGGCCTGTGCAGGCCTTGACCTACACCCATGACCTACGGGGCGTAGACCAGCCTACTGACCGTGAATTACAACCGTGAACCAAGTTGTTTTGACAGCTTTTTAGGCAGAGTTGGTGTCCTCCTCAAGGACCCCTTGGGTGGTCATTGGGGATTCGTTCCCAGATATTTAACCCCTAAACATGTCATTCTAAGTACGGGAGCCATTTCTAAGAGTTTTAACGCTCATACAACACACCAAAACTCCACTACAAGACTCTACAACAAACTAGTTCAACTCACTAAATTCCAGGATGTTACAGCGACCCAGAGAGCCTTTAGACTCAAGAAAATTTTACATTGGAGTCTGTAAAACTCAGCGAGCCAAGGAAATTATTGATGATTCGCCGACCATGTTGGCGATCCCGACGGAGATCGCCGTTTGGACCCCCACAATAATTGGATGTCCTGTAAAGTTTGGCGAGGTGAATGACTACTCAGCGTGTCACCGAGTTGCTCGGCGAGCATGACTAATGTCGCTAAATGGGCGAGAACTGGATGGTTTTTCAGGCCAAAGGTTTAAAAGATTCAAATTCATTCACTGTCCCTCACTTTACATCTTCACAAACTCACATCCACACTCTAGTTTCTATATTTCTTGCATTTTTTGAGTATTTTTAGCGTTGATTTGTGCTCGGAGTTGGTTTACATTGCTGCCTAGCATTTCAATTTCAATTTATTCAGCATTAGAGGTTGGTTTTCCAAACCCTGAGTTTATGTTATTGGAATTGTACTCAGTTGCAATGATCTTATCGTATTGTCATGTTTTGGGCCTCTCTGATAGAATTAGTATGTTTGAATACCTGATTTAAGTTGATTTCTTGTCCGTAAGGTTTTGATTGTCAAAATCCCGTAATCCTGTGGTTAAAATGAAATAAATTTCATGGGGTTATGCTTGGGTGTAGTGGGGTGTACTTTAATTTCACTAGAACATCCATTGATTTTGTTTTTAGGGGTTGCGGGGTTAAATTTGAGAAGTTAGATTGAAAGTAGGCACGTTGGGTCATTTAGCGAGCTGGGTTGAGATCGCCAAATGACTCGGTGGTTTTCCTAGTGTCCCCTTCACACCTTTAATTTTATGCTAAATATGTTGTTGAAGCTTGTAAATTTTGGTGAGAAGCCTGAGGTCGTCGAAGGAACTCGGTGACTCGCCAAAAGTCTTCTTAATCACCCTTTGTCTGCACCCCTGAAACCTTCTTACACTGTAACTTTCAGTGGGTTAACCTAGTTTACCAAAGCAATTCGGTAACTCACCAACTATTTCGGTGAGTCTTTCTGAGCCTAATTCTGTTTGCTTTGTTTGGATATTTCCTAAATTCTCCTCGAGTTTTTGTAGACTTGACTAGATCAAAAGCAGCTGAAAGAATAATGCCAGCCCAAGAGAAGAGTAAGGGGATTACGATAAATGAGAGTGTAGCTATATCCAGAGGTAAATCTATGAAACATCCTATAATGAGTGGGAAAGGCAAGGGCAAGATGTCCACTTATGACAGGAAGACCACTATCAGAGATCCTAATGTTCCTTCATGGGCTTGGGGATTTTGTGCAGTTATTCATGTGTTTCTAGAGGATTCGTACGTGACCGCCCCTAGTGGATCTGGCACTGTCATTCCTCCAGAAATGATCCCGAGCACTGATGCTTGGATTCAGACAAATTCACCTGGCCCTGATGCCCAGACAGATTGAGCTACTACTTAGACATCATCCCCTCTTTATTCACATCTCTATCTTACTTTTATTTTAAGTTTTGGATATTATATTTTTTTTGCATTTGAGGACAAATGTTTTTATTTGTGATGGGGTGAGGCTTACCTTTTGTGTGACTTTCGTAACTCTGGTTTTGTTTATATATTTGGGCTTTGAGATTAATTTGTGTTATACACTGCTTTTTGTGAAAGGTTTGAGCCTGTGGCTCCTTCCTTTTGATTGTAAATGAGTTTTGGTCCTTCCGAAAAAATGTTTTTGCCACATCTTGTATATGTTGAATGTGGCTATTCTCTTGCCAATTTGAGTACTAGTTTTGATCAATACCGATGACTTGAATTGTGCTTATAATCGAACAAACATGAATGTATGGCAACGACGAGGCCAATTGAAGTTGCATAGACAATATGTGAACTCCTTACATCTCATTAGGACTAGGCAAGTATAGCATTGAGTCTCTTGTGATGATCATTGCACACTAGCGAATGTGTGGAGTCTTGTTTCACTTTGGTGACAATGCCTTGTGTGATAATCTTACTGTGAATAGTGCTTCCGCTGAACCTTCACTTAAACAATGTTTTTGTTCTTAATCTTTTTGATCTACCTATCCAAAATGGCTATAGGCTCATAAATTGTCCTATTTCTTATGTTTTAATTAGAAAATGACCATTTTACCCTTCCACATAGCGTTATCATGCTTAGTTTGTGTTGTAGGAATGGTTGCTATTGTTTCCAATGCAATTAGATGTGTTTTTGGTGATTTTGACCATTTTGAGTTGGCAATTATTAGTATAGTTGACTTTGGTCAACATTTTTAATTTCAAGTGTCGGTTAGAGATTCAAAATCTTCAATGAATTGATTATGTATTTGTGTTGTATGTGTTATGATGCATTTGTTGTGAACTCAATGGAGACATCTGCAACTATGAATGATAAGCAGGATGCAACTAGTGATATCCATATCGACAAGTTGTATTGGAGTACTAGAAGTGTAATTCCACCTAAAAAGTTGGACAATTAATTTTGGGCAGGAAGAAAGTCAGATGTGCAAGGCCACAATTAGTTAAGTAAGTTGTATAAAAGTGTGAGAACATTTGTAGGAAAAGGTAGGAAGTTTATTATGATTTTGAATGTTCTCTGCCTCTTCTTCTGTCTTCTCAACCCAAATCTTGGCTCCTAGTTTCAGATTTCAAGTGTATTTCCTTGTATCAGTAATCACTTACAATTCCTGTATGTGTGTCTAGTTGTGTTGTAATTGTATTTAGTAAAACCTATTAGTTTATATATATATATATATAAGTGTTTGTTTGTATTGTAAAAGTTTAGAGTGTTACAACATTCATACTCATTTGACATATCATTGTTCATGGAAATTTGAAAAAAGTGGAGAAAAGCTATTTATTTTTGAAAGAAAATGAGACACCTTACATTTTTCATTAACCACAAGTTAGGTGACAAGTTGATGAGATATTGAGATTTTGAGATTGTTGTATGGATTGCGAGTCCTCCTTGGGTCTTTTTCTAGAAGTTAAAGTTTGGCAAGGTGTATACAATAGGTTCTGCGACGATCTTGATTTAACCACATCAGTTCATCATCTTATTTCATTGAATTGGCTAAATTTATTATATTGTGTGACTTGATTATCTATTGATATGAGTATTAAGCATAGCCTTATGTGTTAACCTAATTGTTGAAGTTTATACACATTAGCCTGACTATGCATGCCTTTAAATTTTTTTGGTTATTAAGGTCATATTGTGTGTGAAATCATTTATAAGGTATTAGTCTAGAAATATCTTTAGATATCTATAAAAGCATTGTTTGTAATGTTGTTATGAAAGAGTGGGGTTTATATCTCTCTTTCATTTGTTCGCACCAATGGTTTTTGATTTTCCTTTTCTTTTATATATAAAATAATTTTAATTTTGATTCATACGATATCTGATTAAATACATGTAATCTTTAATTAGATACATTACTTAATTATCAATATATTATGTTGAGTATGTATTGTCACTTCATACTTGACAGTGATACAATACCAAAAATAATTCAAATATAACGATACGCTCAAATTACACATCCCTAAAAAAGCATAAGCGATCATTATCAAGTAAACAACCCAACTTGTCGGTACGGGTCGATCGCACGAGGAATATGGTTTAGACTTAACTTTAACCACGATTATATTCATTTAGTCAATGTATTTCCGAAAACAAATAATTAAAGGGGGGATTTGTGAAATAAATTTAGGAAATTATATAAGTAATCGATGAGAAATATTCAAACTTTAGTCGTTATCAAGATGAGAAAGTAACTAAGGTGTACATGTTCCCCATAATCTCATAACGCGGTAATCCTAGTACTAGCAATCCTTTCCTAATGTGTTGCATGCAAAGTGATAAGTTAGATATCTCTAAATTCTTGGTCTGGCATCTAGAGAATATCACCCTGCACCTTGGTCCGGCTACGTATGTATAATTTACTAACTGTTACATTTACCTCATTTTAGAAATCACATCGATGTACGAATTATTTTTCACCCTCATACCAATCGACATTAGACTATTAGATAGTACAACACTAAATCTATGCTGATAATTCTTTTCTCATTAATTACCTCCTTGGTCCGGTAAGTAGTAACTAGGCAAGTTCTAATGTCGGCCACCGTTGAAAAGATTTCTAAGAGAAAGAATTATCAATGCATGCAATAACACTATTCAAGAATTACTTAGTTACTATTCATACGTTGTTAATCGTTCATGGTTCCCACAACCCTAGTTGTGGATTTAGTTACACATATTAGCATGAACACAATTCATATTTTTAGATGAAGAAATCATGAACTTACGTAATGAGTAAAAGAAACCCAGAATCTCAACTTGAATTGCAAAGTCAAAATCTTCAAAACGAACTTAGGAAATTAAAAATTGCTAAAGTTCCAAGTTAATATCCCAAAGTCAAGAACTAGAATAAAAGTAATAAAGTCTAACCCCCAAAAACGAGGTTTACATGACGTATATATAGAAAAATAAGTCCTAACTAAAAAGGAAACGAAATAAAGAAATAGTGTTTCAGGACGCGTCTTTGATCTACGACACTGACCTACGGACCGTGGATTGACGTACGGTCTGTAGGTCCCTTCCGTGACTCAGTACTTAGGCAAAATTTTAGCTTCCAAAACATTATCTCTGAACCAAACGACGGATCAATAGTACGGATGGTGGTTTGATCCACGGTCCATAGATCCTTCTCCATAGCTCAACACTTAAAATCTTCAAAATCAGGTACTAGAACCCCATCTCTGAATCATTTGACGGAATAGCAGTACGGCCCGTAGGTCAATCTACGATCCGTGATTTGCAACCGTGGTTCCACACTTGATCATGAATTCCCTCATTTTCCTTCAAGCCTTGCCTGCCTATCTACGGTCATCATCTACGGAGCATGAATGGACCTACAGTCCATACATCACCTCTATACATGCTCTTTTCAGCACATCCTTCAGTTATGTCTCTTAGTTTCCACCTCTGAACATATTTTTGGCAAACATTGTAAAAATGCATAAAAACCAATACGAAATGGCCCTAGACACACACAACTCTTAAGTGAAATGTATTAAATATACTGTAAACTCACGGTATATCAACACCCTCAACTTAAATTCATATTTTGTCCTCAAGTGATGCACTAAGACTCTAAACGACACTTGTATAGAAGCAAGCAATTCAAGCACAAGCAATCACCTGGCTCTGTACTCCAACTCTCTTTTTGGGTGCAAATCTTTTCTCTCAGACTCAACAAGCTAACTTGTGTGGATCAAAACATGACAAAGATCGACCAATCAACACACAACATACAGTATTTTACTATCACCAAGGTACCAACGTTTTGATAATGTAACTAGTGCCCTTACTTCAAACAAAATCCTTTTTTTTTCACACAATGAATATGATTTGAGTACAAGGATTCATTCAACACTCACGCTCAGAAGTAATTTCCAATACAGTTAGTGCTCAATACCATAGGCTTGCCCTTATTTTCACTGCTTAGACTCTCCAAACTAGTTTCTATAATCAATATAAGACTTTCTTGGCTTGTAACGTAGGCTTAGGGTTAGGTGTGGTACATTTGTGTACTTTATAGTGACTTTTTTCCCTCCTTGACATTACATTAGGCTTTGTACCTCTTTTTGCCCTATTTTTGACATCCTACCATTATTTTCTTCTTTCCCTTGATTCTTTTCAACCATGGATGTGGCTTTCGAGTTTGTAGCTCTTTATTTTTCCCTCTCTTCTTTTTCTTGCATTTTATTCTCTTCTTTAGCTTTCAACATTTTTGTTTGCTTTATTTTGCACAAAGCCACATCCTCTCTTTTCTTTTCTTTTTCAACACCAAACTCTTTTCATACCAATTTTTCTTTCGGTTTCCTCTTTCATAGCCACCCTCAACTTATGGATTTTCCATTTGTTGAGGTGCACAATACCTGATGTCGAATTAGGGCCAAGATTGATGTCACTTTTTACATTTAGCCACACTCAACTTAGGCTTTTGGCCTAAGTCGAGGTGCACATGTCCAAGGAGGGACCTGGGTCAACGCAGTAGATTATGGGAAGGTGAGTTAGGGGTTTAGAAAGAAATGGTCTAATTCAAGCTCATAGCATTTGGATCAAAGGGAACATTAATATCATTTGGTTGGATTCTTTTTATGCAATTTGTGGACTTATCAGAAAAAGGGCCTATGATCACTTCCTAACCTCTAGAGTAGATTGTCTTAGCAGGACTAACCGAGCAAGTTCTAGATTGACACAAAAACTGTTTGAACAATCAACTATTCTCACACACTCTTGGCACATAGTTTCATTATCAGATTATCAAATTACCCAATTCAAGTTTTAGCTTAAGTCATGCCATCAAGTTGGTTCATTATTATGTCATACTCAGAGGCAACACATTCAACTCATTTTACCCTACATATTTTAGCACATATCACAATGTTTTGGACAGGTATCATTTTTTTAAAAAGCTTTTGCCATCATGCTTCAATATTTCTCATGCGTCTACACATACAATCCTAAGACATGCCGGTTCAATAGAAAGTAAGCAGTCTCTTGGGGGAAAAGATCACATGCAAGAAAACCCCAACAGTGGATTATGAGTTAGGTTACTCAAACTTCACCCTATCACTCACAATCATTTACGCCACCCCCAACAAAAAATAGGTGCAATTTTCCCCAATGCATACAAAAAGTAGTAAAAAGTAATGGATTTGTGTGAAGCAAACCTGTGGCCCATAGCACTGATGAACCATCAACAAGCGGGTAGGTCCAGTTTCCCATAGCCCACTACAACAACATTGGGGCCATCCTCCGTAGTGCCTACATCAGTAATCATAGCACCTCAGTAGTGCTATCAATCATTCTAACTGCACCATCAATGGTGCTCACATCATGTACCACAGTATTCGAAACATCCGTCATAGGCATAGAACTTGATGCCCCCACAACACTCTCATGAACCCTCTTCTGGTGCAACTGCTCAACTAATATCGAAGACCTCTTAGCCTGCTTCTCCTTCTTGTGCTCCCTCTTTTTGGATCTTTCATTCTTAGTGGCCTCAGATGTGTGTCTAGATCGTTGCCTCTTACCTTAGGCATGTGTGGGCTCGGGCTGCTCCTCTGCATCCCTACTAAATAATGCATCAAGGACCATATCATCCAACAAAGCAGTAGGTGTAGCTTGTGGCTCAACTGCAGTGTGGTAAGAATGGCATCAATGTCATCTCGGAGACTGGCTAACTTGGTCTGGAAAGAGGATAGATCTGTGGCCAAGGCCGATCACTCGAGGACTCTCAATTCAAAGGCATCGAGGTGATTATTAATGGCCTGGACCTTCTAGTCCATTATGCTCTCCATCCTTTATTTCATTTTGGCCTCAGACTCTGCTATCGACTTTTGCATTCATAGCCGGAGATGGTGGAGCAGCATGGCCATCTGAGCCTCCAATTTCTAAACCCTAACCAATGGTACAACAGGAACTCCTAAAGGCGGGGTGGATCCGGATGAGATAGGAGTTCCACTCGTTGCCAGAGATGAGGAAGCTGGGATATCATCAGTGTGGGCTGGAGGGGCAGTATCATCACCCTGCATCTGCTCCACAACATCTACTAAGTCTTCTCTCATGGGCAGCACATCAACCTGTTTCTCTCTGCGTGATGCCACCACATTTGCCTCATCCCAAATGAGGCCTATATCCAGTGTCCCCATAGGCCCAATCAACTTTCCACAATGCAGATCGACACTCCAGAGTCCCTACATAACTCAAAAATGAGACAATGAAAAGGGTAAGTGGTGGAGGCTTTGAAAGCCCTCTCATGTATCTCGACCATTAGCATGTGGGTAAAATCGATCTCGAATCCCGCAACCAATGCTGCCACCATAATTGCGCGGTCCAAAGTTAGTGCGTTGTCAGCCTTCGTGGGATAAATCCAATTGCGAACCAACAACCAGAAAAATTTAGCCACAAATGTGAGAGTGGCCTTCTTGATGCTCATGCCCAGAGTGGTGACCCACTCGGCTCTCTCTCCGTCAGTAGCAATTTGACTAGCCAGCCAGTGCAATAAAGTCTCTCTTTTCTTGGCGCTCTGCTGGAACTCTTCGCTACATATAGTGTCCCATCTGTAGTCAAATTCGGCTGTGTTGAGTGCCCAAGAATGATTAGGGCCAGAACCATAGAGGAATGGGTGGATAGTGGTCTCAGAGATGTTTTAAGAAAATTCGTGCACTAGTGTAGTTGTGAGGGGTACCTGGGCAATAGGTCTGCATTCCTATCGATAGAACCCTGAAGAGTAGCCGCATATGAAGTATAGAATTCCCTCACAATCTCCTCACTATACGTGCCTGGGTATCAAGCTATCCAATCACACTTGTGACATTGAAATAGTCGGTGGATATCTGGTATGGTGTGTACGCTCCCAGTGAGGACTCTGCGCTCCTTTGTAATAAGCTAGTTCATCTTCTCTTTGTCATTTTTCATCTTGGCATCCCGGTAAATTTACCATTGGCCTTTAACACACCATATATTTGGCTCCCAAACCATCTGATTAGGGTCGTAGCTTCGTGGAACTAGGACTTCTCCCGAACTAGTGGCCTCATTAGACGAGGTAGCCCCATCCTATGCATTGGAGCCGGTGGTTGAGCCGAAAGCAGACCTTGAAGCAGAGGCGGCCTAATAATCGGAAGTAGACCCAGTCGGTGACCCGATTAGAGTGTCCTCCTCATCAGACTAGGAGGCAGTGACTATGTCGGTGACCACCTTCTTGGACTAGTTTCGTATGGCCCAGGGTGCTATTGGTGATGTCCTTATAGTGGGGGGGACATATTCGAGATCCTTCTCCTAGTCGGTGTCTTTATTTATCAGCAAAAAGGTTGGCGCCACGGATTTGGATTGACCCTTCGTGGTTATAAACTTCCTTTTCAGGTCCATGGTACCTGTGGAGAAAGAGAGTTAGTACCAATATAACCTAAAAACACACTGGAATTTTTTTTAGAACTAAGATCGAACCAAAACCAAAAATAAAAACAATTTTTTTTACTAGCAGTAGCTTCAGTGGCCACCTACGATGGGTATCTACGGTCCATAGGTTGACTTACAGTTCATGGATTTCCTTCGTAGGTCATAAGTACCAAAACGTTGGTCTCTGATGGGAACCGCGGATGTGAAGAACAGTCCGTAGATTGATATATGGATCGTAGTCCACTTCTGTGGTTCCATACATAGTGAAATTTTCATTTGCCATCATCCACAGACCTAATCTACGGTCCGTAAATTGACCTACGGCCTGTAGACGGGGTCTCATGGATGGGATATGTGCCAGGTCATAGACATGCTTCGATTAGAAGCCCACATTTTTTCCATATTCAACAATATCCTTGTCTAATCATGTGTTTCAACATATATTATGATAGTTCGTCATTCTAGGGGTTCCAATTACTCAATTTTACGGGTATTTTTTGCAAGATAAGGAACCCTAAGTCGAAACTTACATTTAGACTTATATTTCATTCTTTTTACATACAACAAGGCAACACAATCACAATCTATCATCCTAAGGGTGCATTCACTTCTAATTTAGTGTACAATTTCATATATTAATTTGCCCAAGGTCAAGACCTAATTCCGGACTATCTATAATCAATCAGTGAATCAAAATTCAAAGTGGGGGGAAAGTCTACGTACAAGCAGCGGGAGTGGGGTGATTGTTTGATGGCTCGACGCTTTTGATACCACAAATTTGCCTTTACGCACCGAACCCGTACACCGAACCTCTTGGGGAGTTTTGGGGATGAGTGGAATTTGGAGAGAAAAGGAAATTTGGGATTATGGGGAAAAGAAAGGGAAGATTAATTGGTGAGTTATGGAGTGATTTAAGGGATTGGGAGGTTTAGAAACGGTTTGGGAGTAAATGGAGGGAAGTGGGAATGATTTGAAATAGGGGGATTTTAAATAGGAGGGGTTTAGGTCGTGTCAAGTCAAGCAGAACTAGGGTTTGGACCCACAACACCCCGTCTACAGTTTGTGGGTCGATCTATGGTCCATAGATTTGGACTGTAGATCACTCTTAGACTTATAAAATTTTAGAGACTTACCTGGGCAACACAGATGCCATTCACGGTCCGTGGGATGCACCACGAACCATCAATAGGGTCCATAGACCGATGCACTAGACCTTTTTCTGCAGATTTTACATTGCGCCCCTATACATGTAGCAACCATTAGGCCCTTGTTTTTACATTTTCTGGACACTTTTTAGACACAGACCCTATGCTATATCTAGCCAACACTAAAAACAAAAATAAAACACCTATTTAAATGAATACAGAAAAGCAAATAACCAAAGAAAACTACTAAACAAAAAGCAACAACCTATCATTGGTTAGATTGTACATCATGAATTTCCTCCCAAGCGGCGCTTGATTTAACGTCGTGGCACGACGCAGGCCTCTTAATTAGTCAGACTTCATCAAGATAGTAGGCCTCAACAACTTTTTGTACACTGTACGCATTTCCCAGATAGATACTGATCCACTGCCCGTTTACCATAAACCTTGTCCTTTCATTGTTCTGAAGCTCAATCACTCCATGGGGGAGCACTTTTGTGAGCAACAATGGCCGGTCCATTTGGACTTGAATTTGCCCGGAAACAAGTGCAACCTAGAGTTGAATAGAAGCACAAGATCACCCACAACAAATTCTCTCTTTTTAATTCTTTGATCATGATACCTCTTCATCTTCTCTTTGTACAAGGCTAAACTTTCATAAGCTTTTTGGCGAAACTCATCAAGCATATTCAAGTAATTCATACTTTGATTAGATGTGGTGCCCCAATACAAATTGAGCCTCTTTATCGCCCACATAGCCTTATACTCTAGCTCTACCGGTAAATGGCAAGACTTCACATAGACAAGTTGGTAAGGATACATACCTATGGGAGTGTCTTGTATGCAGTGCGATAAGCCCATAGAGCATCATCAAGCTTCCTTGACTAATCCATTCTATTAGCATTCACAGTCTTCGCCAAAATCTTTTTGATATCTCTGTTGGACACTTCAACTTGTCGACTAGTCTGCGGATGGTAAGGAGTGGATACATTGTGGCGAACACCATATTTCTCAAGTAGCGCCTTGAACAACTTATTACAAAAGTGGGAACCTCCATTAGTGATAATCGCCCTCGGTGTACCAAATCTAGAGAAGATATTTTTTTTTAAGAATGCGGTGACACTTTTACCTTCATTGTTAAGGAGCGCAACTGCTTCCACCCACTTTGATACATAATCGACCGCAACAAGAATATACTTCATCCCATGTGAACTCACAAATGGACCCATAAAATCAATACCCCACACATCAAACAACTCTATCACTAATATAGGATTCATAGGAACCTCTTACCTTTTCGAAATTCCTCCTTCTCTTTGGCAACGATCATAAGACTTGGCATAATCATGAGCATACTGGTGGATTGTAGGCCAGTAGTATCCACACTGCAAAATCTTATACACAGTCTGAATACCCCTACGATGCCCACCAACAGGCGATGAATGACACGCCTCAAGTACACTCAACATCTCAACCTCGGGCATACAACGATGAATAATCCCATTAGGACAACTATGATACAAGTAAGGCTCATCCCAAAAGAATTTTTTTAGATCATGCATAAATTTTTTCCTTTGGTGAAAAGACAAATCTGGGAGCACCAAATTGCTTGCCAAATAATTAGCAAGGTCTGCGAACCAAGGAATCAGATCATGAGAAGCAACCAATACATGTTCATCTAGAAAAGCATCATTAATTTTAGCCCTATCACCAAGCTTTAGCATAGCCTCTTCCTCTAATTTGGACAAGTGATCGGAAACTTGATTTTCGATCCCTTTTCTATCTTTTACCACAAAATCAAACTCTTGCAGCAACAATACCCATCTAATCAACCTCAGTTTTGTATCCTTCTTCGCCATCAAATACCTCAATGCAAAATGGTTAGTACGCAGTATGACCTTAGTGCCAAGCAAGTAGGATTAAAATTTCTCGAATGCGAAAACCACCGCAAGAAGTTCTTGTTTGGTCACAATATAATTCTTCTGGGACACATTTTAAGCTTTGCTAGCATAGTAAATAGGATGAAGAATTTTCTATCTTCTGTCATAATACTACACCAAGCTCCACTTCACTCGCATCACACATTATCTCAAACGGTTGTCCCCAATCTGATGAAATAATGATAGGTGCAGTAACCAACTTCTCCTTTAACTCTCCAAATGCTCTTAGACAAGCATCATCAAAATCAAAATTATACTCCTTTTCGAGCAGTTTGCATAATGGATGTGCAATTTTAGAGAAGTCCAAGATGAACCTCCTATAGAAACCGGCAAGCCCAAGAAAACTTCTAACAACTTTTACAGAGATAGGTGATGGAAGATTTTCTATTACGTCTACTTTTGCTCTATCAACCTCAATGCCCTTCTCAGAAATCCGATGACCCATAACTATCCCTTCTTTCACCATAAAGTGGCACTTCTCCCAATTTAGCACCAGATTGCAGTCTTCACACCTTTTAAGCACCTCAGCCAAATGATCTGAACATCTATCAAAAGAATCACCTACAACAGAGAAATCATCCACAAATACCTCAGTAGTGTTGTCCACCATATCAGAGAATATCGACATCAAACAACGCTGGAAGGTTGCTGGAGCATTGCACAACCCTAATGGCATCTGTTTGAAGGCGAAAGTCCCATAAGGGCAAGTGAAGGTGGTCTTCTCTTGGTCTTCTAGGGCTATAGAAATCTGATTGTAGCCCGAATAACCATCAAGAAAACAATACCAACCCTTACCTGCAAGTCTATCCAACATCTAATCCATGAATGTCATAGATAAATGGTCCTTTTCTGTCCAAGCAATTAGCTTCTGGTAGTCCATGCAAACTCTCCATCCAGTCACGGGACGCATTAGAACAAGCTTTTTTCTCTCATTAGGAACAACAGTAATCCTACCTTTCTTGGGAACACATTGAACAGGACACACCTAACTACTATCTGCAATGGGATAGATAACTCCGACATCCAACCACTTGATGATCTCTTTTTTAACTACTTCTTGCATAGGCAGATTTAAAACTCTCTGGTGCTCAATACCAGGCTTCTAATCTGGAATGAGTTATGAGAACAAATACCAGGAGGGATCCTAATAATGTCCGCAATAGTCCACCCTATAGCTCACTTGAACCTCTTTAACACAGAAACTAAACACTATACTTGTTGCCCATTCAAATCTTCCGCAATGATGACCAGTAAAGTATCATCTTTTCCCAAGAATACGTACCTCAAATATGATGGTAGAGCCTTAAGCTCCAATATCAGCGCCTCTTCAACAAACGATCTTGCGGGTGGGGACTCATAATTTTTCATGTCTAACTCCAGCTTCTTTGGTTTCGAACGATATTCGTACCTATCAAGTGTGGCGACCAACTCATTATATTCTTGAACACCATCACTCTCAAAGTTTATCATAACCGTTACTAGTGCCTCAATACCCAGTCTCTTTTCAATCTACACCTCAGACTCACTCTCAACTGTATATGTTATTGCAGATACCAATTGGAGCTCACTACTTTTCTTCATAAACCTACATATATTGAAAGTTACCTCTTCATTGTTTAGTCTTAACTTTATCTCCCCTTTTCCATATCAACTAAGGTGCGCCCAGTGGTAAGGATTGGTTTCCCAACAATGATGGGAACCTCAAAATCAACCTCACAGTTAAAAATCAGAAAAATCCACCGATAAAATGAATGACTCCACTTTCACTAGTACATCATGGAGCACACCAATGGATCTCTTCACAGTTTTATCGGCCACGAGCAACTGCATTGCATTCGGTTTTGGATCTCCTAGACCCAACTTCTTGTAAATAGACAGTGTCATCAGATTGATGCTAGCACCAAGATCACACAACGCCTTAGCAAAACACAACAACTCGATAGTACATGGAATAGTGAAGGCACCAAGATCATCCTTTTTCTGCACAAAGGACCTTGTACCAATAGCACTGTAATGTTAAAATCTATCATCATCATTGAAGCTTACTGCCCTCTTCTTGTCACCATGTCCTTATTAAATTTTGCATACCTACGCATCTGCTCTAAAGCTTCTATCAACGAAACATTGATTGAAAGTTGTTTCAACATGCTAATAAATTTGTGGTATTTGTCTTTAGTCTTCTTCACTAACCTCTGTGGGAAGGGAGGTAGAGGTCTAGGTATAGGGACAACTTTTTGAGTTACGTCTGCTTCTTTCTCTATCGCATTCTCGGACTCTCCATTTACCTCGACCACATCATCATCTTTACTATTCTCAATTTCCACCCCAGACGACATAGGTGGATCAATAGTTTGCTCACCCCCTAGATTAGAGACTACCATACCTTGCCCATCATTCTTTGGATTCTGCATGGTGTTGCTAGGAAGAGGGCCAGGTTGACCTGGATTTACTGTAGTTGACAACTAAGTCATCTACTGCTCAAGATACTTGATTGATACTGCATGGGCATCAACTTTTTGACCAATACCAGATAAGTCATTTCTCATCTTCTTCACATTCCCATCAGTTGCATCAAACCTCCTCATCATCTTCTGCATCATATCTTCAATATGTGACATATTACTTCCAACTTCCCTTGGACCATATTCCTGATTTTGAGAGGGAACATAAGGTTCGACCCGATCATTTATGTTTCCATAGTTGTTCCGATTGTAGTTGTGGTCGGGATTGAAGTTCCCATCCCGAACATATTGACCCTCTCGGTTGTAGTTGCCATAATTCTGACCTTGGTTTCCTTGAATTTGCTGCCAATTATCCGTATTAGAACCTTTGGCATTTGGTTTGAAACCCCCCGTCTGATCATTCACTGCATAAGCACCCGCTTCATAGTGACACTCCTTAACTGGTGGTGGATTCCTCGTCAAATAATTCACAACATTTACCTTCTCTGCACCTCCACTCACAAGCTTCAAAACCAACCCTAGTTCAGTCCTCATCTGAGCCATCTCCTCACGAATCTCATATGCAGATTGGTTGTTTGTAATTTGAGTAGCAAACATGTTCCTCCCAGTCTCTGACTTTCTAGTACTCCATGCTTTTTTATTCCAAGAGATCTTCTCCCGTTTCATCACAATTTTCTCAAAAGTACACTCAGCATATGAACCTCCAACAATAGTATCAACCATTGCCTTATTGTTGTCATCCTGACCTCGGTAGAAATGTTCCTTCAACGACTCATCATCAATACGGTGATTCAGAATAACTCGTATGAAAGCAGTGAACCTGTCCCAAGAACTACTCACGGACTCTCCAGGTAGTGCTACAAAATTGTTGAGTTTATCTTTGTGGTTCAGCTTCTTTGACACTGGAAAGAATCTTGCTAGGAACGCATCAGTCAACTGTTCCCATGTATAGATTGAGTTATAAAAAAACTCATTAAACCACACAGCAGCATCGTCAGTCAATGATAGAGGGAATACTTGTAAGACAATGACATCCATGTCCAAGTCCGATCGACCAACACAACTTTTGCAAACACCCCTTAGCTTGGTTATGTGCGCATGTGGATCTTCAGATGCCAAACTCGCAAACAAGCCCCTTGCAGTAAGCATTTGCATCAAACCGCTAGTCACCACAAATGTATGCCCCAGAGGTAGAGGAGGTAGGATAAGAGGTCTTTCAGATTCAGCAGCATTAAAGTTGACCATATAGTTATCATGCAGTATTGGCCCTGGTTGATCATGTACCCTCACTTCATCTCTCAATAGATTCTCAGCTTGAATCTGATTATTCTCATCACCAACCCTCGGAGGCTGCAACCCAACAGTATCACCTAACTCTCCTCCAATAGGATTAACTAGCACTCCTTGATTCTTTATTTTCTGCAAAGTTTTGTTAAATTCTGGATCGTAGGGAATAAGTGGTTCTACTTGACTACGTGTACTTGGCATACACTTAAGTAAGAACCAGAGATACACAAAAACAAAAGAAAAAGTAAAATTAGGAAATATTTGACTAAAAATCAATAGCGTAGTTAAACTTAATCTAAAAGCCAAATTCCCCGACAACAACGCCAAAATTTGATACGCTCAAATTACACCTCCCCAAAGAAGCATAACTGATTGTTATGAAGTAAAGAACCCAACTTGTAGGTTGGGGTCGATCCCATGAGGAATATGGTTTAGACTTAACTTTAACCATGATTACATTTGTTTTGTCAATATATTCCTGAAAACAAGTAATAAAAGGGGGTAATTTGTGAAACAAATTCAAGAAATTATGTAAGTAATAAATGAGCAAGAATCAGACTTTAGTTGTTAGCAAGATGAGAAAGTAACTAGGGTGTGCGTGTTTCATATAAGCTCATAACACGGTAATCCTAGTAATATCAATCATTTCCAAGTGTATAACATGCAAAGTGATAAGTAGGTCTCTCTAAATCCTTGGTCCGACATCTAGAGAATTTCACCCTGCACCTTGGTCCGGCTACATGTGCATAATTTACTAACCGTTACCTTTACCTCATATTAAAAATTACATCGATGTATGGATTAGTTTTCACCATCGCACGAATCGACACTAGACTATTATATAGTATCACACTAAATCTATGTTGATAATTCTTTTCTCGTTAATTACCTCCTTGGTCTGGCAAGTAGTAACTAGGCATGTTCTAACGTTGGTCACCGTTGAAAAGACTTCTAAGAGAAAGAATTATCAATACATGCAATAACACTATTCAAGAATTACTTAGTTACTATTCATACATTGTTAATCGCTCATGGTTCCCACAACCCTAGTTATGGATTTAGTTACCCATAATAGCATGAACAAAATTCATATTTTTGGATGAAGAAATCATGAACTTACGTAATGAGTAAAAGAAACCCAAAATCTCAACATGAATTGCAAAGTCAAAATCTTCAAAATGAACTTAGGAAATTAAGAATTGCTAAAGTTGCAACTTAATCTCCCAAAGTCAAGAACTAGAATAAAAGTAATAAAGTCTAACCCCCAAAAATGAGGTTTACATGCCGTATATATAGAATAATAAGTCCTAACTAAAAAGGAAACGAAATAAGGAGATAATGTTTTAGGACACATCTTCGATCTATGACACTAGCCTACGGACTGTGGATTGACCTAAGGTCCCTTCCGTGACTTAAGACTTAGGCAAATTTTCAGCTTACAAAACATCATCTCTGAAGCAAACGATGGATCAATAGTATGGATCAAACCACGGTCTGTAGATCCTCCTCCGTAGCTCCACGCTTAGAATCTTCAAAATCAAGCACTGGAACCCTTTCTTTGAATCATTTGACGAAATAGCAGTATGGCCCGTAGGTCGATCTACGATCCGTGGATTGCACTCATGATTCAACACTTGGTCAAGAATTCCCTGATTTTCCTTAAAGCTTTGCCTGACCATCTACGGTCATCATCTACAGAGTGTTAATGGACTACGGTCCGTAGATCACCTCTGTAGATGCTCTTTTCAGCACATCCATTAGTTGTGTCTCTCTGTTTCCATGTCTGAACATATTTCCTGCAAACATGGTAAAAATGCATAAAAACAAATACAAAATGGCCCTAGACACACACAACTCTTAATTGAAATGTATTAAAAATACCGTAAACTCACGGTATATCATATAACATACTTCAACACACACTTGAGTTAGTTGAAGAATAGACATTTCACGTCTAATATCATAAAAATCAAAAGAGCAATTCACTTTGTCACATTAATCAATGAAGTTTAATCTATAAGGAAATTATTGTACTTTTCAACAAATATAATGTCTCTAATTAATATTTCATGCATAAATGTCTTATTCTCTCTTTGTAGATCCTTGAATAGCCATAAGCCTCTTCAGAAAAATGTTGAAGTCTTCATCTCTACTAAGCATATTTAACCTAACACTTCTTGAATCACTTCCAAATCTTCTTCCACTCCTTATTTTATTCTTGTGTTCTTTAAGAAGATTTTCACAATCCTCTTCTTCACCCCCTTTGCAAATTATTCATGCAAAAGATGTTTCAAAAGAACAATACGAATTTCAAATTCAAAAGAAATAAATTTTTTCCCAATATATATCAATAATATATTTTAAAAGTAAATAAATTTCAAGTATATGAGGTTACATTATTTTTTAAATAAACTAAAATGAAAATGTTACGTTGTAATATTTTGGTGATTACCAGGGTGTGATTCACAAAAGTCTTGCTGTAAAGAGGCAATACTGAGGACAGTAATTTTGGATGACAAAATGGTCATTGTCCATAACAACTTTTCTTAACCTCTGCCATCTGTCAGTCATAAGAGACTGACTATATTCAAAGAAATTTTGCAATGTGAAATCCAAATAGCTATTAGAGACCACTTCAAGAATTTTAGCAACTCTAAGTTGACCTTCTTTCGATACACCAATTGCAATAATCTCCATGAACTTTGTCATCTTCCTTGCCACATCTTTGTCCTTAACGAGTGCTTAACTATATGCAAATCAAATTACAATAAGTGATAAATTGAAATATGTTCTAATTTTGTGATTGTGATCTCACTTAAACTTAATGTTTGAAAAAGTTACCAATTCTAGAACCAGCATGGCCAGTGCATTTGGAAATAGTAAAGAACATAACATCATGGTTGGCAGGTTAGGTAATAGCAGTATACTGTGGCCAATAATAAGCTAAATCGTAGATTAATTACCCTTGATCTTCATTAACTACAGGCCCTCTAATAATTCCATCAGGATTATTTGGAGATGTAATCAACTCAATATAAGGTCCATATTTCTCAAAAGTTTTTACATCAGGATATGCCTAAAAAGACAAATAACATTAATAATTGATTAAAAAATGTCACTTTTAAATTTGACATATTAAGTCACATGATATGTTCCGAGAACTATGATTCTTATTTTGTATTTAAGGGTGTGACCCAATGATTGATGAAGTTGATTGTGACTCCTGAAATTTTGAATTTAAGATTCAAAAAAGGAAAAAAGAATGTTATATTTAATGGATCTAACATGTACCAAGAACCATAACTTCAGACTTCTAATTTAATAGAGCATAACAAATCCTTTACAATTTAAATAAAAAATAGATCGTATAAACGTGTACGGAATAAAAAGATGTAGCTGAAACTACATAAATTGGTTCGAGTTGATCAGATGGAGAAAGAGCATAAAGGGCAGCTTGCACAAGCTAGCTTAATCCAGTGCCAACAACAATATAATGATCATCCACAATTGCATTTCCAACTACATTGTGCAACCTCTTAATTTGTTCCTCTAGTTTTGACTCCAAGAACCAACACAAGATCTTACCATTAGCAAAATAACTCAATGAATCATCACCATTGAATGTTATGTCACAATTTTTCCCCATTTTTCTCCAATATGACTCATACATTGTTGGATCACCACTATATAAACACACAAAAATGAAAATCCCAAATTAGTATTCCAACAAAGAATTGAGCATTTCAACAAATTGTAACAAAATGGAACTAATCTTGAGAGAGATTTAATCAATCTAAAAAGCTAGCTAGTTCAATAGGGAAGAATTCTGTAAGGACTCAATGGTTTGCACCATCTGATCATTTCTAAGGCCACTCTATAAGTTTTGTCCCCCTTTTATCTCATTGGTTAAATTCTTCTCTAAAAGTAGGTAGATGAATATTTTTTGTAGATAAATTTAGTCCATTTGGCTAACCAAAGACATAATTTAAATGATCATTTGAAAAAGGTCATTGGAGAAAAAATATATCATTTTGTCACATTACACTCTATGACATTTCGAGGGCACAAAATACAATAGAGCACTCAATATTGAGTAAATTGAAATTGATGATTTCATATATAAAAAATTTACTCATGAGAACAAATAAAAACAATAAACTTATAACTTATATGAAATGTTCTAAGAAAAATGATTTAAAATTGTAAACACTGATCCAGAACAATAGTGGGGGAAGTGTCCCTTGTGTCATATTTGGAAGTTGCACAAGGGAATGAAGAACACTTGAAAAGACAACCATTAGTTCCTGTCACTCCCCAAGCTACCCCCGAGATGCGGACACGAGACCTAGGATCACAAGAAAGCTAACCCAGCTGGCATAATCATGGACATACTAGAAATAAATTGAGAAATAAAACTAATGCGGAAGCTAATCATAAATAAATCTGAAATGATGGGGAATACCCATATACTGAAACTGAATATCAAATCTAAGATTTTAGTACAGAAGAAACATCAAATATAAATTTTAAGTAGAATCTAACTATATCAGAAAATAGCATCTAACTGACTAGAAGTGATGGGACATGCCCCAGATAAGTCTAGCAAAATTGAAACTAAAATAATGAAAACTGAGAGATAACATGACTATTGTCCTCGAAAAATGAGGACGCATCACTGATGCTGCTGAAATGGAGATCGGGGAATCGATATAAGAGTGATCTGGATGTTGAGAATCCGAACCTACATCACAAGAAGAGGTACCGTAGAGTATGCGTCAGTACTTGAAAGGTACTGAGCATGCATGATAGAGTAAAGCTGAAATAAACATATAACTGAACAATCAATAAAGTAACAGTATAATCTAAACATGATATTAATATTGAATATTGAGCTAACTGAATGCAATGACCAAATTTAGACATGTTGATGCTAAATACTGATTATAGTGAAATGTGGCCAATGCAATGGAGTCTGTGGGAGCTACTAATAACCGATAATAAAACCACATAAGCTAAATATGAAGTCCGATGTATACTCCCCATCAAGAGGACCCAATACACCCTGCCAAAGGTGTAGAGCCATGTAGGCATGCTCACTAAAATGATGCCCACAGAGAGGACTTACAACCTACGTGGCTCATAGTTCTGTGACTATATGTGTTACTGACCCTAGTCCAACTCGGTATTATGCTACTCCCAATAGATTAAATGATTAACACATTATGACTGAATTTCTATAATATACTAGATAGCTCAAAACTAACATGTAAACTGAGAATGCATATTAATAAACTGATAATGACACATTCAAGACTGAAGCAAATATATCCGAAATACTAAAATAGCTGACCTAGTATGTGTAATTCAAGGACGAAAGAAATACATAGCTAGGGTTCTGAAATACATGCGAGAAACGAAGTAATAACATTATAATCTTATTAGGAACATGTAAATAACTATTTCATGATGGTATGCTGAAGTTCTAGAAACCCTAGGT
Organism: Solanum commersonii; assembly: GCA_029007595.1. Classification (NCBI taxonomy): domain Eukaryota; kingdom Viridiplantae; phylum Streptophyta; class Magnoliopsida; order Solanales; family Solanaceae; genus Solanum; species Solanum commersonii. The sequence goes on along the minus strand of JAJTWQ010000166.1, from coordinate 777,190 downwards.
TTGGTTGATAATAAAGAATCTAACTGAAATCTAAGGACCTAATGGGCGAAAGGAACCCACTACTGAAATCCCACATACCTGGTGACGAATTCCACAAAATCCTTCAATTTTTGGGCTGGAACTGGAGGAAACTTGTTGCATTCTTGAACTAGAGTTGCTCGACCTTTTCTCATCTCCGGCGTTCCAATTTTTTATATTTTGATAAATGATCTGACTTAGTTTAGTTCTAGTTATGTTTCTAGGCTAAAATTGACCAGAACCACATAGTTTATAGTTAAAACGACGTAATTTAGGGGTCCAATGAAATATGAAAAGAACAAAAGATCTCTGACTTAGGTTGCAAATGTGGCTGACCACGGCTACTTCCACGGAGCATGAAAGGGAACACGAACTATGAGGTGGGTCATGGTATTTGGTCCAGGACCTCGGGGTTTTAGGGTCTGATCCACGAGCCCCTACAACGGCCTGTGTGGAAGACCACAGCCCATGAAGTTCCCCGTGGTCCTCACTTGGGCTGAGGTCTGGATGCTCAAGTCTGGGGACCTACTGCATAGTTTTCACCAACTAATCCACAACCTGTGTAAATGACCACGGACCATGAAGGTCCTCGTGGTCTTCACTTTGGCGTGGAGGTCTAAGGGGCAGACTAGGGGGTCAATTGCCTCGACTATACAGACTCTACCATGGTCCGTCACCAAAACCACTGCTTGTGAAAGGTCGCGTAGTCTAATGTCTAGCTAGGAGGGATCCAAGTCATTACCACGGGTAGGTCAACGGACTGTGGACACTGTCACTGTCCATCAACCCTGTCGTGGTTCACTGCTTCAGGTAAGTTTCTGCAAAAAAAAATATGGGTCTGGTTTACAAAGTGTTATAATATCTCCCCCTTGGGATCATTCGTCCTCGAAGGAAGACTAAACTAATTGAATTGGAGGGAATGAGCTACAACCCTACCAATAATCACTGAAGACTGATTTTCGAATGAACTGAGTTCAAAGAACATGCAAATACGCTGAAAAATGCAAGTACAGACTAAAGGAACATGATGTTAAGTTGATTTTACACATGAATGTTGGAAAAACTGAAGAGGAACTATTACCTCAAACTGGAGTGGAATCAGAGCGAAAGAGATGGGGATACTTGGACTTCATTGCTACTTCTGCTTCCCAAGTAGGTCCCTCTAAGGACTGACTCCTCCACAAAACCTTGACTAAAGGGACTTCTTTGTTTCTCAACCTTGTAACCTATAACAATAATCTCAACTGGTACATTCTCATACGAAAGACTATCTTCCACGGCAACATTCTCTAATGGCACTACGGATGCTAGATCACCCACACACTTCTTCAATAGTGAAATGTGAAATACTGGATGCACTGCTGCTAATTCTGCTGGCAACTCTAACTCATAATCCACTTTACCAATCCATTTTAGAATCTTGTAAGGGCCTACATATCTAGGACTGAGCTTCCCTTTCTTGCCAAATCTCATCACCCTTTTCATAAGTAACACTTTCAAGAAAACCCAATCATCAACTTGGAACTCTAGTTCCCTTCTGCTTACATCTGCATAAGACTTTTGGCGACTCTACGCTATCTTAAGTCTATGTCTAATGAGTTGCACTTTTTCCATCCCATAATGGACTGAGTCTGGCCCTATCAAGGCTGCTTCACCTACCTCAAACCAACCAATAGGAGATATACACCTACACCCATACAATACCTCATAAGGGGGCATATGAATGTTGGAATGATAGATTTTATTGTAGGCGAACTCAATAAGAGGAAGGTGGTGATCCAAACTACCCTTGAAGTTGATCACATAAGCTCTTAACATGTCCTCTAAGATCTGAATGGTATGCTCTGCCTGACCATCCATTTATGGATGAAATATTGTGCTAAGATTAACATGAGTACCAAGACCTTTCTGAAATGACTTCCAAAATGAGAAGTGAACTGAGGACCTCTATCTGAGATGATAGACAAAGGAACCCCATGCAACCTGATTATATCATTAATGTAAAGCTTGGCGTAGTCCTCTACCTAATCTATAGTCTTGACCGCCAAAGAGCGAAAAGACATAGTGACTCGGTCAACTATCACCCAAATAGAGTCATGTTGTCTGCGAGTACGAGGTAAACTTGTAATGAAATACATGTTGATCACTTCCCACTTCTAAGTAGGAATGTAGATCTCTTGAGTCATACCCCCTGGTTTCTGATGTTCTACCTTCACTGGTTGACAATTGGGGCACTTAGCCACAAAATCTTTTATATCCTTCTTCATGCCATTCAACCAAAAGACTTCCCGTAGATCACAATACATCTTAGTGGTCCCTGGATAAATAGAATACCTGGATTTTTGGGCTTCTGCTAGAATATGTTGTCTCAACTCGCCCACATTAGGAACACATAATCGACCCTGATAGCGAAGTACACCATCTCCCATTTGGGAGAACACTTCCACTCTCTGCTGATGTATTGTACCCTTTAGCTCAAGCAATATTTGATCATTGTCTTGCTTTTCCTTAACTTCCACTATCAAAGAAGATTCTTCCCCATTCTGAACCATTACACCACCATCTGATATGCTCATAAGATGAAATCCTAAATAAGCAAGACTGTGAACATCCTTCGCTAGCTCCTTTCTTTCTTTCTCAACATGTGCTACACTAACCATAGATAGTCTGCTATGGGAATTTGCTACTACATTCGCTTTACAAGCCTTGGGAACTCAGGCCATCTTCTTTGGCGAAGATTCAACTCTTTCAGGGTGAATAGCTACTGAAGGCTCTTATGGTCTGTGAACACATCTACCTGAACACCATACAAGTAGTGTCTCCAAATCATGAGTGCAAACACCACCACTGCATGTTATAACTGAATCACTGACTGGAGTAGAGAGTTCAAAAGGTTCTGAGAGAGTTTTTAGACTAACATCAAACTTAACTGCTATATAAGGAGTAACAAAGGAAAGAGTAGCCCTGGATCTAACAAAGCATAAACATCAAGATCAAAGACTCATAACGTACCAGTTACTACATCAGGAGAATCTTTCTAATCCTGGCGATCCTGGAGAACATAGAGCCTATTTTAGCACTGTCTGCCACTTGTACCAGATGAGTTACCCTGCTGAGTTGAGCGAATAGTTGGTGCAGCTGAAGTTGTTGACTGAGCTCTACCATTGCCTCTTTGACCCTGTTAAGAAGGACAATGCCTCAACCTGTGACCAGACTGACCACACCCAAAGCATTATTCCTTTCCTGCAAGGCACTCGCCCAGATGGTTCTTACCAGACTTAAGGCATGTTGGGTAGGTTTTGGTTCCTGAAACACTTCCCTGAGACATCGATCCTCATGCCCTACCCTTCTGATCTTGTCTGAATATTGAAGATGGAACACTAGCTGATGAAGGTGCTGGAGCTAAAAAAAATTGCTGACCTTGCATGTTCCCTAATCTTATCACCCTCAACCTACTCAGCATGATTCATAAGCCTAGAGATGCTCATTTTTTACAACAACATAACATTTGTACAATCTGTCTTCACAAAGTCTGACACTCCATATAGAAATTTATTCATCTGAGCCCTGGAATCAGCAACCATGTAAGGAGCATACCTGGAGAGTTGGGGAAACTTGAGTCCATACTCTTGGACTGTCATGCTTCCTTGCCTTAAGTTCATAATTTCCTGAGCTTTTGCCTCCCTTAACTCTCTTGGAAAAAACTTGTCCAGAGAGGTCTCACTAAAGAAATCCCAAGTGAAAGGAGTTGCATCTGTACTCCTATTTTATTTCAACTAAGTATACCAGATATAAGCCACATCCTTAAGTTGGTAAGATGCTAACTCAACCAGATCATTCCCAGTTAGCTGCATTACTTCAAATATCTTCTTGGCCTCATTAATGAAGTTTTGGGGATCCTCACCAATCTGCAATCCTAAGAACTCTGGCAGTTTCATCCTAACAAAAGCTCACACTCTGGCTACAACTGATCCAAAATTAGCATTTGCCGAAATTGGAGCCCACTGATTGTTCTGGTTGGCCACACTCTGAACCAACATCTGAATGGTGTTCTGAAACTCTGCATTCGAAACTTCTTGATCTGGGACTAGAGGATCTGCATTTGCATTCCTAGCATTCGCATTCCTGGCGTTAGCTCTACGAGGAGGCATGATCACTGAAATGTAGAACATCGAGTTAGAATGGAATTACATCATACCTTACGCACGATAAGAGTAACAAGAAAATGAAGATTTTTCCTAAAACACTTTGTAGCCTCCCTCTCATTAGATGTGGTGCACTTCACACCCATGAAAAGGACTCTACTTAGTGCGGCTTTTCAGACATCTTAGAACTATTAAACCTAGTTATTTGATACCAAGTTTGTCAAGTCCCAAGCTACCCCTGAGATGCAGACACGGTACCTAGGATCATAAGTGACCCTAAGCTAACCCTGCTGGTATAATCATGAGCATACTAAAGATAAACTGAGAAATAAAAATGATGCGGAAGCTAATCATAAATAAATCTAAAATGATGGGGAATACCCATATACTAAAACTAAATATCAAATCTAAGAGCTTAAAACAAAAGAAACAGCAAACTCAAATACTAAGTTGAATCTAACTGTGTCTGAAAGTAGCCTCTAACTAACTAGAAGTGCTGGGACAAGCCCCAGCTAAGTCTAGCAAAACTGAAACTAAAACATTGAAAAATGAGAGATAACATGACTATTGTCCTCAAAGAATAAGGACTCACCGCTGATGTTGTTGAACTGGAGATTGTGAACCGATCTAAGCGTGATCTAGATGTTGAGAATCTTAACCTACATCACAAGAATCTAGCGCAAAGTATGCATCAGTACTTGAAAGGTACTGAGCATGCAGAATACAATAAAGCTAAAATAAGCATATAACTAAAAAAGCAATAATGCAAAAGTATAATCAGAACATGATATCGATATTGAATACTGATCTAACTAAATGCAATGGCCAAATTTAGACATGATGATGTTGAATACTGATTATAGTGAAATGTGATCAATGCAATGGAGTCCGACTGAACTGTGGGATCTACTAATAATCCATAATAAAACCACATGAGTTAAATATGGAGTCTGATGTACACGCCCTATCGAGAGGACCCAATACACCTGGCCAAAGGTAAAGAGGCATGCTGGCATGATCACTAAAATTAAGCCCACATAAGGGACTTACAACCTATGTGGATCGTAGTTCCAGGACTATATGGGTGACTAACCCTAGCCTAACTTGGTATTATCCTACTCCCAATAGATTAAATTATTAACACATTTTGATTGAATTTTTGTAATATACTAGATAACTCAAAACTAACAGGGAAACTGAGATTGCATATTAATATACTGATAAAGACACATTCAAGACTGAGGCAAGTATATTCAAAATACTGAAATATCTAACCTAGGATGTGTAATTCAAGGAATAAAGAAATACATAGCTAGGGTTCTGAAATTCATGCAAGAAACAAAGTAATAATATGATAATCTGATTTGGAATATGTAAAGAACTAATTCATGATAATCTATTGAATTTCTAGAAACCCTAGATTTAGTTGATAATAGGGAATCAAGAATCTGACTGAAATCTAGGGACCTAATGGGTGAAAGGAACCCACTAGTGAAATCCTGCATACCTGGTGACGAATTCCATGGAGAAATTCTTCGATTTTAGGGCTGGAGCTGTAGGAAACTTGTTGCGTTCTTGAACTAGGGTTGCTTCACCTTTTCTTCTCTGTAGCGTTCAAATTTTCTAAGTTTTGGTTAATGATATGACTTAGGTGAGTTATAGTTATGTTTCTAGGCTAAAAATGACTAAAACCACGTAGATTAGGGTTAAAATGACGTAGTTTAGGAGTCCAACAAAATAGGAAAATAACCAAAAGATCCCTGACTTAAGTTCAAGATGGGGCTAACCATGGCCACTTCCACAAACCGTGAAAGGGAGCATGGACCATGAAGTGGGTCATGGTCTTTGGTGCAAGAGCTGGGGGTTCTGAGGTGTGGAGGATTTTGTCTAGGGGCCTACTGGGTAGCCTTCACGAAAAACTCCACGACCTGTGTGAGGGACCACTAACCATGAATGCCCTCGTGGTCTTCACTTGGGCATGGAGGTCTAAGGGGCTGGCTACGGGGGCTACTACCTCGACTATAGGGATGCCACCATGGTCCGTCATCAAGACCACGACTCATGAAGAGTCCCATGGTCTAATGTCTGGCCTGGAGGAATCTAAGTCATGACTATGGGCAAGTCAACGAACCGTGGACCCTGTCACGGTCCGTGAACCCTACCATGGTTCATTGCTTCAGGAAAGTTTCTACAATTTTTTTTTGGGTTTGGTTTTTGAGGTGTTACAATTCCACTCATCTTTTTCTCTTTTTTTTGTTCTAATCTAAAATCTTAAATTAGTTAGAAATAAACCTATGGGAGAAGAAGACAGATTTACGGTTTATATGTAAGGAAGGAGACATGTATATATATTTTCATGTATAGAAAGGAAATATTTTTATGACCGTTAGGTTTTAAAAGGTGTAGATAAAAAATGAAGAGTTATGACTTTTATGAAGAGTGTGACTTGTATAAGGAACTGTGACTTTTACGAAGAGTTGTGACATTTCTGAACGATTGTGACTTTAATGAAGAGTTGTAAATTTTTCGTAAGATTGTGACTTTTACAAAGGGTTATGACTTTTGACCTTTCCCAAAGGGTTGTAACCTTTTTGATAAGGCACAATAAACACTTGTTCACAGTACTCTTTGTTGTCTATTAATAGAGGGGTTTCCTCTTATTTTTCAACAACTATTTTTTGGACTTCTTTTTCTTCTAATAAATCTAGTACTAGTATTATAAGTATACTTTAATGTTGTTCAGTGGTTCATTGGCAACCATCGATTTAGATACCGATACACTGATGAGTAAGATCGTTATATTATGGGAGAAAATATTTCATTAAGCTCGGGTGCTTGAGGGGAATAATTAACTGAAGGACACACTATGCGGGCTCAATTTTCTTCTATTAGAAAATATATTTTTTATAATATTACTCATATGTTCTAGATTCTATTTTCTTTGCTAGTTTTAAGTTTTCTAGTTTTTAAGGTATTCTTTAAACTTTGTTGTTTCTTAGCATGTTCTTCAAAGTTATTATTATAAGTATCTTAGTAATATAGGTGAATTACAATTTTAAGGAAATTATTGTTTTTTTGGATCTTTTTTTGTTCTTTTGATTGAGGGTAATAGATCATGGAAGTAGGAGTGTGTTCTTATAATTTGTTTTGGTCAGATTTTTGGATTGGGGCACAACATATCGTAAGCGCTGTTGTTATGGTATTTATATGATTCTAGTATGTCCAAGTAAGTACATGATGAAGGAATCTTACACTTGATGCTACACAGTAGTTTTTTATTGTTTCTGACTATAACCTTGATCAAATTAAAGATAATTAAAAGTTAAATAATTTGTTATTGGCTTAATAGTTTTATTCTCCGTTGTGGTAAAAATAGGTAGAGAAATGTTTTTGTGTGTGCTACATCCAATATTGTAAGCATCTTTCTATGATTTTAATCCAAAGAAATCTATCATCAATAAAGACCCAAGTGATGTTTGACAACAAAAAAGTGACTTGCATGACATCATCATTATTGTCAGTTATATGTGATTCAATAGGAATAAAATTTTAGTTATATTTGTATTTTCCTTGTTTATTTCATTTTCACCTTTATAAGTTATGAGTTTTATTTCTTAAATGTTAGGATAGATGTTCATTATGTGATGATCTCATAATATATTTTTATTCTATTTTGACACTAATGTTTTTTGTAGTTTTCTACTACATGTGAAATTTGATTGTGTCTAATTTATGGAGACTAAAATCTTGTGATTTTCTACTTCTTTGATTTGAAGAATATAAATAATTCACCAGATATATATTTGAATGTGTATTGGGTTCGAAGAATATAAAACTTCGCCAGGAATTTTAAGGCTAAATGATTTAAAAATTATAATAACTTCATCGCTAACTAGAACCAATGTTGTATTTTTGGTTTCTGGAGATTAAAACATCTTGATTTCCTACTCCATTTGAATTTGAAAATTATTTGAAGTTTAACATTCAAAGTTCATTCGTTGAAAAATATCACATAAAACATAAAAAGTTAAAACGTTTAAATTAAGGGACACTTTTAAAGTATTTTTTAAAACTAATCAACATATTTTTTTAAAAATTATTTAAAAGTGGAAAGTTAATTAATTAATTAAAACAAGTGTGTAGTGAGAAAGAAATTAAATAATTATTTAACAAAGAAAGAAATAAAAATAATTCAACATATATAAGTTTTAAAATCAATAAAATGTGTACTAACTAATTATAAAGTTAGCAATCAAAAAGTGACATGCGTCCAATTTGGGCACTCGTCACTTTTCTTCGAGAGATTGTGCAAACTCTCTATGCCATGTCAGCGTTTGTAGTGTATTTATACCATTTTAAACTAGCTGTGGGGGGGTGGGGGGGAGGGAGGGGGGTTAATAGGATCCTAATATAGTTTAGGTATGTCTCTCGGATTTCGGTAGGCTAGGGGGTGATAGGACCCTAGTAAAGTTTAGGTCAATACTTATAGTCATCCGACTATAGGACGTACATTGGACCTTCCATTTCATAAGAATTCTATAAATGACATTTTATCAAACATATGGGGCTCTCTCGAATTTCGTTTATAGTCTAGGGGGTACTTGTGCCTTATCACTAAAGAATATAAAAACTCCCTCATTTACTAGAAACAAATTTTATAATGATTCAGCCTTTATAGTTAGTATTCAGAATACTAAATTGTCTGTGACAAAAAAAAAATACTAAATTGTCAAGAGCCCTTCTCCTCACATCGTAGGACAAACAACCTATAAAAAAAAAGGTACCAACCCCTTGAAAATAAGTACCCCAACCTATGCCCGAAATTCCAAACATATGATGGGCTACTTGTTCATGTAAATAAAATCATTACTAAGTCCAACCAATTTTCAAAATCTATATAAAACAAATTTCACCAACAACATACATATATATATACATATATAACAACCTTCATAATTTGACATGGAGGCATGAAAACCATAAACATCACATAATAATACCATTTCATGAAAATATGCAAGATAGACTTATACTATACCATAATGTTCCTATATCCCACAAACTTATTTTATAAATAATTTTCTACCCTTTTTCCGCACACGTGGCATTATTAATTAGATAGCTTGAAAAAATTGTCAACACATGTTAGTACATAGTGACATAAAGTTAGTGATTTTGTGCCTGCAATGGGTGCCTCTATTGAATGAACTTTGACATTTTGTAAAGATTGTCATAGGGAATTGAAGCACTACAATTCTTTTGTAGAATATTATTTCCAAAAGAACATCATGTTGTCTATGTCATTTTGAGAGGATAATATTTTCTCTAGGAAATAAAGTTCCAAATATGATGAGGAAATTACTTCCTTGATGTAAATAGGAAGAAAACAAGTTCTACAAGTGGCATTCCATATTGATTGTATATCTCACCCTCCAAGCTCCAACACACCTAATTTTCACCCTACCCCTATTAAGTGCTCCATCACATCTCTCATAGTACTATTTGTCTAGATTATGTATAAATAATTTTACAAGAATATTTTCGCATATCTACCACACACTAGATCAAATTATGGTAAGAAATCCACTTATCTTCTAAGCAAACATTTTCCTTAATATATAGAACATATCCTTAGAATCTGGTCTTTCCTTCCTATATATTTTTGTCAAATCTAATTTATAAGTTCTTGTATATCAATGATCGATAAAGTAAGATTTTAATTAAGAATTTTTTATATATATTTTCAATGTAATGTTTGATATTTGTCTTTTAGATTAAACATTGATCAAGGCCATATGTGTATTCATCAAGGAAGGAAATAAAGAGTACGAAGACCTTTGGGTTAAGGATAATCCTCATTTTCATGTTCTAATAGAGACCATAAATTTCATGATTTAAAACTACACATGATGACACAAATATATTCCCACCAAGAAAAGTCGGCCTCAAATTCAACAACATGAAAGAAATATGGAAATTAAATTAAGAATAACATAAGAGCGGAAAACATAGTCATTCTAATATAACCCCAAAACCTGGACGTACAAGTCTCAATGTTTTTGTCTACAAAATAGAATAAAGAAAAAGATGAGGAACACGATGGTCTGTTGGGATGACAAGCAATTGCCTCTCAAACTCTTTAGAAACCCTTAAAAATAGAAGAAGAGCAATCACACTGATTTGGACGAGGAACCTACACAAGTATAAAATCAAGGAGTGGGTACCAAACAACACAATATTCAGTGAGTAACCTACTAAACAAACCATAACTAAGCTAGAATATGAGTACTCCTTTCATCATAACTGAACCTCCTTAACTACAACCTACACATAAATTAGTCAAACATAACAATTTTACAATACACAGTTCACAAAGCTTAGCATTCACAGTTCAACAGTCAAAGTTCAACAACCAAAAAATATCAAGTAAACCATTTCACTTAGGCACAATATCACAAACCAGAACTATTTTCCTTTGGTAAAATATCACTACTCGGAACCATTTTACTTTGGTTTTATATAAGATCTCTTGTCGGAACCATTTTCCTTCGTTATAATTATCACGTCTCATTACAATGCACAACAATCGATGAAAATGAGTAATTTTACACCATAAGAAAGACACAACAAATCAAGAAATTCAAGACTGCAATAATGCAATCAAGGTTTTTCATCAATCAATACACATTGAACGAAAATGCAAGATTCTACAAGTTTTTAGGGCTTAGAAGATCACTTGCCTCAATTCAATCAAAAGTCAATCTAGGACTTGAGCCTTCCTTTTTTGATCAATGTACAATGCCAGATAATCTAGTTCAATCAACTTATCACAATAAGATTTTAGAAATAACAACACCCAAACCATACATTTTTAAAAATCGGTCAAAGCAACTCAGAGCCCCTATTCCAAAATTGAGGTTTGAATTAAATAATATTTACTTCAAAATGTTACCCAATGAATTTGGAACTCATTGGTGAAAACTATTTCTAAAAAGGAATTAAAAGAAGTTCACAATCACCATTATATTTTAGAACTCATGTTCTTCTGCAACCTTGTCATTTGTCAATCGAAAGACCAAGTTTTGATAATGATAAAAGGGAATTGAAGTTTAGGGTCACAATGTCTTACGCTAACAATTTATCACAGTAAATCACTTCAATATCTCCTCGAGGGTTCTCCAAAATTGAAAATAGGGTTAAATCCCCCAAATGACCGGCCAAAAAGGGTCTTTGAAGTCACAAAAGCCACCTCTGGTTCGCAAAAGTGAACCCCAGAAAACTTAGCCTTTGCGTTCGTGAACCACACTACGCTAACGCGAAGGTCGCGATCACAAACAGGTCATCATGAATGTGTTGGTCAGACTACATGCCCCTTCGCGGATGCGAGCCTACTCTCTCTATCATGAAAGTTATGAAAGATATGACTATTTGTGAAAGCGAGGAATAGAAGATACTAGGAAAATACAACCAGCTCAAAAACACAAAAAGGATCCTTGGGATTCGCTCAGAACCTCGTACATACAAATCACCTATGCAATCCAATTAAACTCGGCATTCCAAACTCAATTGAACCATTCAAACATGAATCTAAGGTATCCTTGATCTAAAACTCATGAGAGTTTCAAGAAAATAAACATAACGCCTAAAAAGGTTAATTCAAGCTCGAGACCTCTAAAAATTCTACCAAGACCTCAGTTAGGCCTAAAATCATCCCTCGAATTCAATGGAACTCTCAGAATTCTGATTCGAATATTCGAACCCCGAGTGTTGACCATAGTCAATACAAAGGTTAAAATTTCACAAATTTCAAACCCTTAATCCTTGAAAAGACTCTGATTATGAAACCCATAACTCTCATTGACCAATTTCCATATTTTGAGATTAATGGAATTGTCAAAATTTACTCCTGACACCTAAAACTCCAAAAGACACTTAAAATCACTTTTAATCACATTACCCGCTTAAAACCCAATACATTACAATATTCACAACTTTCACTTAAATTTTGAAACTAACTTTCAAAATTCAATTAGAAAAGAATCGAGGCTGATATCGAGAGGGATAAAAGTATAATTTTACAAAAATTTCTAAATATTATCAACCGGGTTATTACATTATCCACCACTAAAATCCAAGTTCGTCCTCGATCATAAAGCAAAAGAAAGTACTTGAAGACTAAAAAGTTTAAGGATATTTAGCATGCATATTAGACACTGTCTCCCAAGTCACCTCACCAACTAAATAGTGCTACAACTACACCTTCACAAAAGCAATCTTTTCTATTGTAAGCTTTTGGACCTTCCTATCCAAAATGGCTATAGGCTCATGTAATGTCCTTTTTTTTATGTTTGAATTAGGAAATGACCATATGTGTTTTTGGTGATGTTGACCCTTTTGAGTTGAGAATTATTAGTAGGGTTGACTTTGGTCAACATTTTTAATTTCGAGCGTCAGTTAGAGCTTCAAAATCCTTGATGAATTGATTAAGCATTTGTGTTGTATGTGTTGTGATGCATTATCCTCATTCGAGATATCATTGTTCATGGAAATATGACAAAGTTGAGAAAAGCTATTTATGTTAGAAAGAAAATGAGACACCTTGTTTGAATCTTGTGTTCTTTAAGAAGCTTTTCACAATCCATCTCTTCACCTCCTTTGCAAATTAGCCATGCAAAATTTGTTTCAAAAAAACTAAATGAATTTACAATTCAAAAGAAAAGAAAACTTTTTCAATTTTATATCAAAAATATAGTTTAAAAGTAGAGAAATTTCAAGTATACAAGGTTACATTATTTTTTAAATAGACTAAAATGAAAATGTTACATGGTAATATTTTGGTGATTACCAGGGTGTGATTCACATAGGTCTTTTGTGAAGAGGCAATACTGAGGAAGGTAATTTTGAATGACAAAAAGCTCATTGTCATCCAAACTCGTACATACAAATCACATATGCAATTCAATTAATCTCGGCATTCTGAACTCAATGGAACCATCGAAACATGAATCTGAGGTATCTTTGACCTAAAACTCGTGAGACTCTCAAGAGAATAAACATAATGCCTAAAAGGTTAAATCAAGCTCGCAACCTCTGAAAATTCAACCAAGACCTCACTTAGGCCTTAAATCATCCCTCGAATCTAATGGAACTCTCAAAATTCTGATCCAAATATCCGAGCCCCAAATGTTGACCAGAGTCAATCCAAAGGTTAAAATTTCACAAATTGCCAACCCCCAATCCTCAAAAAGACTCTGAATATGAAACCCACAACTCTCCTAGACCAATTTCCATATTTTGAGACTGATGGAATTCTTGAAATTATATCCTAACAATCTAAACTTCAAAAGACACTAAAAATCGCTTTTAATCACTTTACTCTTTAAAAACCCAAAAAATTACAATATTCACAACTTTCACTCAAAGTTCAAAACCAACTTTCAAAACTCGATTAGAAAAGACTAGGGCTGATATCGGGAGGGATAAAATTATAATTTTACAAAAATTTCTAAAAATAAACAAACTGGGTTATTACATTATGTACCACTAAAAACCATGTTTGTCCTCAATCATAAAGCAAAAGAAACTACTTGGAGCCTAAAAATTTAAGGATATCTTGCATGCATATCAAACTCTATCTCCCAAGTCGTCTCACCAACTAAATAGTTCTTCCATTGCACCTTCACTAAAGCAATCTTTTTTATCCTAAACTTTTGGACCTGCTTATCCAAAATGCCTATAGGCTAATGTAATGTTCAATTTCTTATGTTTTAATTAAAAAATGACCATTTTTCATTCCCCATTGCATTATGATGCTTAGTTTGTATTATGAGAATGGTTGGTGTAATACCTCAGAACCTACCTTAAGCACTTAAGCAGGAAAAAGGGGTGAATCAAAAAAAAATTGGAGGACCACGACCCCTCCACGAGCCATGAATCCCCACACGAACTGTAGGATGGCTCGTAGAAGCAAGGCAAAGCCACCAAGGCTCAGACATAAAACCATGGAAGTCCACCACGGGCCGTGGATTGGTCCGTCGTCTTGAACCAGCAGACCCCTAGCCCCAAATGAAGAACCACGTTGTCCTTCATGGTCCGTTATCCAAATCAAGCTTAGATCAATTCTCGGTCCGCATTCTACCGCTTTAGTGGTGATTCCTCATATTTTGAGAACAATAGACATGCTTTCATCTTAGTCTTTACTTTCAGTGTTCAATTTTGTTAGAATTAGCTGGGGGGCATGTCCTAGTCACTCAACTCAGTTAGAGGCTTTTCAGACATCGTAGTAGAATCAGCTTGAACTATGAAGTTTATTTTTTAGTTGTTATTAAACACTTAGTATGTTTTATACATCCAGACTAGTTGGGGTCTTCGTTATTTTCAGTTATCCATTGTTTAATATTCCACAAAATGTACATGTTTTATTTATTTATTCTCAGTTTGCTTGATATATGCTAGACATAAGGTTAGTTTAGGACCACTCGTGATCCTAGGTCCAGTGTTATTTCAAGGGGGTAGCATCGGGGCATGACAAACTTGGTATCAGAGCATTAGGCTCAAGAGTCCTAGGATGTCTGAAACCCGCACTAAGTAGAGTCTCTTTCATAGGTGTGAGGTGAACCACATCTATGAGAGGGAGGCTATGAAGTGTTATAAGAAAAAGTTTAATTTCTTTGCTATTCTTATCATGCATGGTATGATCCAACTTCTCCTTTCTAATCTATCGTTATGCGTTTCACATCATGCCTCCTTGTAGAGCTAACACACAGAATGCTAATGGATGCAATTCTAACATAGTTCATCCAATCTCGAACCATGAGGTTACAAATACAGAATTTTGAAATTTGATCCAACTCTTGGCTCAGAGTGTCGCCAATCAGAACAATTAATAGGTCCCAATTCGTACTAACACAAATGGTGGATCAGCTGCAGCTAGGGTGCGAGACTTTGTTCAGATGAATGCACCTGAGTTTCTAAGGTTGACGATTACTGAGGACCCACAGTACTTCATTGATGAGGATAAGAAAATCCCTAGGGTAATGCAAGTGGATGGAACTTAGAGTGTTGAGTTAGCATCCTATCAACTGAAAGATGTGGCTCATATCTGGTTCACTCAGTGGAAAGATTATAGAGGTGCAGATGTAGCTTCTGTGGCTTGGGATTGTGTTATTGGAGCTTTGCTAGATAGGTTCTTCCTAAGGGAATTAACAGAAGATAAGGCAGAAGAGTTTATGAACTTGAAGTAGGGTTCTATATTTGTCCAAGAGTATGGGTTGAAGTTCACCAAGCTCTCCATGTATGCTCTACACAAGATTACCGATTCAAGGGCACAAATAAGTAAGTTTTTATTTGAGGTATCGAATCTGGTGAAGAATGAGTGCATGAACACTATGCTTCTAGGGGATATATATATCTCAAGACTAATGACTCATGCTCAGTAGGTTGAAGGAGAAAAGCTTAAGAAATTGGCTAAGGATAACAAGAAGTCCAAAAGAGGAAACTATGAATACTCACAACCAAAGTTGTACGGTGGGAATCTCTCACAATTTCAGTAGAGGTCTACCGCCCTAGCAACTTCATCAACTAGTGCTCTATCCCCCTAGTTTTCAAGAAGATCCGAAAGGTAGGGCATCAGGCTCTAAATCTCAAGGTAGTGCTTCAAGTAACAGGACATACCCAACATGTCCAATGTGCATTGCATGCATAGTGGACTTATAGAGTTATTTCACCCCTCTTTTGATGTTTGAGAATGTCTTAGCTTGGAGTTGATAATTCCTTCTTGGTTGATTGCATTGCATCGTAGGTTAGGTTGTCAGTTCCTCTCCTACTCTTTTAGAACTAGTTTAAATCTCATACGATAATAAATGGTTCCAGGGGGGAGATATTGTAACACCCCATGTCCAAAGATAGACATTTAGCAGCTTTCCAGGTGTTGGCGTACCAAACCATGCTGGCCACCAACGGCCCGTGGATGAGACCACGAATCGTAAGTATGATCCGTAGTTGGAACCCAAGAATACGAAGTTTATAACCCCAATTTATGGCCCACATCATAGTCTATGGGTCGAACAATGCCCCATTCACTGGACCACGAAAAGGGCGTACGGATCGGAGGTCGGTCCATACCCTGTGGTACAGTGCCCTTAGGTCAAGACCACATTCTCTTACCACCAACCATGGCTCACCAGGATGGACCATAGGTCCATCCACGGTCTCTCGGCTGGGTCCGTAGATAGGTAGGTCGAAGGCTACTGGCAGTTTAACTTAGGAATAATAGGGTCTTTTCCTATTAATGAGTTCCTATACTTCGTCATTTTATCTATATTTAGAACCCTTATATAAGCCTTTTTAACCCTTAATTCACCCAAATTATTTCGTTCTTCCTAAATCCCAAAAGAAAACCAATTCCTCTTAAAATATTCTCTCTCTAGAACTTGAAGAAGAAAAAGCTTATTTCACCTAGGGTTTCAAGCTAAGGATCCAAATTTTCCATTGCATATAGGCAATTGGACTTGAGGTATGTAGCTTTCATCCACGGGTTCCTTCCACCCATGGAGTCCCCAAATTACTTTATTTCAAATGATAGGATTCCCCAATTAGCTAGGTTTTTCCTCAAACATCATGGGTTCTATTGATTATTGATCTTAATGATTGAATCATGTTTAAATATGCATGAATTGATGATTTACAATGCTTTTATGATGTTTCCCCTATGAACCCATGCAAACCCTATGCTTTCCAAATTGTGATCTCATAGAGTTGGGTTGTTGATTATGAAAGATGAGTTTTATGATCTAAAGCATTAAGTAATAGAATTACATTAATTTATGATAAAATCCCAATGTAAGGATAGAATTCTAGATTTGGTGATTGAAGTAATGTTGAACCTTGAAAGGGAAATATATGAGTATGCATTATCTTATGAAACCTATGTAAAGGATTTAAGGGTGCTTTGAGAGGAAAGTGCCAATGTTGTTATTTTTGTTGTTTTGAAAGAATATTCTTATAAAACACTTACAACCATGATGTGAAAGGTTTTCTCACAGTGAAAGGATTCATAGGATTAAAGGCAATTCTCACCTAATTGAATCAATAAATAAGAGGTATCCTAATGAACTAATTGATTGGCAAAATGACATGCCTTTCCATGGATAATGAGAATAAGTAAGAAAATACTATTATGTGGGAATTATGCTTAGCACCTAGTGCATATTGACCTTTAGATGGAAGCTCTCCCCTGAGTAGAGGTCGGGTTTCTAGAAGAAGTCTCATGAGATGAAAGCTCACCCATGAGTAGAAGCCGGGTTTCTAGTAGCAATCTCCTAGCCGGGTTTCTAGTAGCAATCTCCTTATACCTTAACTATGTGCCCCCATAGGTTTATTAGCTAGTAAATCCACTTAAGCTAGATGTTCATGGTTCTACTTTAGGCAAGTAGAACAACCCTTATCGGTGTGGGAGACACTAGGTGATCATATTTTAGCTCACATGGTCTCTATGTCGGTTAAGGCTAATTCTTCCACAACATGATGACTAATGAAATAAAGTTACTTAAAGAAGTATTTCATATGTGTTCAAAGACATAAAGATGATTTAGTTTGCATTGACTATGATGTTATTACCTATGTTTTCCAACTATTTCCACTATGATGTTTAAACTTTGTAAGTTGCTTATCATGAAATGACATTTCCTTTTTAGCATGTTTTAAATGTTTTTATGCATAGTTATCATACTTGGTGCATTTTTGTACTAACAAATACTCTTTCCTAAATTTTCCCAAATGTAGGGTCTGACAGGCAGGGTCTCCAGTCTAGTGGGCAGAGCTTGGACTTTGATCTCTTTCCCAGCTTGATTAGTCCTCATGGTTCGAGGATGGACATTCTTTATTGCAGTTTCACTTTCTTATTTCCTTTGGAACTTGATGTATGGGCTAGGCCCACTATCATTTCGATTGTAATAGATGGCTATGTTGAGATACGAGTTAGACTTCTGCTTTTCTATAAAGTTGTTTTTAGACATAAATGTTGTTTTATTCTTTATTTTTCTACTAGTTTATGTTATTATATGCAAAGTGGAATCGTATGGAGTCCTTCAGGGTTCTATATGCCATGTTACATCTTGGGGGTACCTCTAGGTCGTGACAACTACAAACCTTAGTATGAAGCTTAACTCCTACAATCATGATGTATGCATAAATCTCAAGACATTCTAATCACATGCTTCATTCCTAAGCAACCCTAATCATATAGGCTCAATCTCAAGCATTACTAATCATGATCCATCATGTATACTCTAATCTAATTTAATTCATGTCTATGTGCTTTACTCTCAAGAAAATTACTATACATTCATCATTCCTAGAGGATCATCTCTAAATCCTCAATTTCCCCTTCCAAGGCACAAAACCCAAATAACTTCAATTTCATCAACTAGACAAGGGTTAGGCATGGAAAACATGTAATTTCATCATATAAATATGATTCACTACTAATTCAATCATAAACAATCAATATCCTCTCAATTGGATCCATACTCACCATAACCCATAATATTGGAAGGAACCCTAACTTGAATTGGGGAAATTCTAGGGAACTCCATGGATTAAAGAAGTCCATGGATGAACATTTATCATACCCTAGCCACAATGCCCTCAAAAGCTTGAAGATTGGAGGACTTTCCATAGCTTGAACCATCTTCTTCTTCTTCTTCTTCTTCTTCTTCTTCCTCCTCCTCCTCCTCCTCCTCTTCATCATCTTCCTCCTCCTCTTCCTCGTCTTTCTCGTCTTCCTTCTCCTCTTCGTCCTCTTCTTCCTCTTACTCTTCATCTTCATCATCTTTTTCTTCTTCTTCCTCTTTATCTTCTTCATCTTCCTCTTCTTCTTCTTCTTCTTCTTCCTCCTCTTCCTCTTCCTCCTCCTCTTCTTTTTCTTCTTTTTCTTCTTCTTCCTCTTTATCTTCTTCCTCTTCCTCTTCTTTTTCTTCTTTTTCTTCTTCTTCCTCTTCTTCTTCTTCTTCTTCTTCTTCTTCTTCTTCTTCTTCAACTTCTTCTTCTTCTTCTTCTTCTTCTTCTTCTTCTTCTTCTTCTTATTATTATTATTATTATTATTATTATTATTATTATTATTCTTTTTGTGCTTCTTCTTCTTCTTTAGAGATGATATTTGGAAGTGAATTAGGTTTTTTTTTGGTGAGTTGAGAGAATTACTTTAATGACTTAATTAAGTGGTCTAAATTCCATATGTAGGTGGTATAGATTAGGTTAAAATGACACCACTAAATCCTAATTAAAACCAAAAAAACCCCAAAGTGCCCCTGCACTTAACCACCAAAATAGCCCCTAGGTCACCACCCATGAGACCACGTTGACGGACCGTGGATGGACCTACGGTCTTTCTTTGTCAAGCGTGGTTTGGGATCTGGGTGTTGGCAATAAAGGCTTGAACCACGACCCCTATCCACGAGTCATGGACCTATCCATGGGGCATGGGTCTTGGCATGGATAGTGCCTTAGGCAGTTTTCTTAGGGTCCTTTTCAAGGGCCCATAGTTGGTCCTTGAAGGGTTGGCAGCTTGACGTTCTAACATGAAATCCTCTATTTGAATACGGGGTATTACATTATCTCCCCCTTCGGATCATTCATCCTCGAATGACATTCTAGGCACTTCTTAAGGTCACGAATCTAGACTAGCAACCCATCATGCATACAACTCATCAAAATGCCCACAACTAAAAGAGGAACTTCATCACCAAGCTAAACATACTCAATGCAACATAATGGAGTAGGAACTACATCTAACAACCCAAAATGCATGAAATTCAACATTTACTCATGTTCAAGAAGGAACTACCATCTCTAGGCTAAATCATGCTCGACACAATCTCATGGAGCTCATATGCAATTCAATTTCAAAGAGCATATCTAAACATGTTCATCAACTCATCTCATGAAGTCTATAGACAACTCTACTCACTAGACTACAACATGAGGAAAAAAATTCACATAAGTCATTTCTTTCAAGGCTTAAGCTTTTTCATGAACATGCATATAGAGAAGTCATGGCAAAACATAAAACACATATGACTTTCTAAACAAGGAGCTAACCATAAGGAACTCTCCCTCACCTCAACTAGGTGGTACATGCAACCCTCAAAGTCAGCTTCAAGACAAGACATAACCCAAACTTATGACATAAACTTCCCCTCTTCCACTCTCAAATAGGCTCATTCAAGAACTAACAATTGACTATACATGTTCTACAATCACATAGGAGCATCATAGGAGTGCAACCAAAACATAACAAAAATGATATCAAAATCTAAAAAAGAATAAACAATCGATTAAGAAGCTATCAACATACCGAGATCCAAATTTGTAGCACACTCATGGTCACCTCTAGCTTGAAGTGCGTAAAACTAGTTTTGCTTAGGAGCTTCTTCTCTTCCTTAAGCCTTTGCTTTAGGGCAATTATTTATCTTGTGTCCACTTCCACCACAACTAAAGCTACCCTCTATGCCGGCTAAACATTTACCTTCATGTGTCTTTCCACTCCTAGAACAAGTAAGGCATAGGGATTCATTACTAATTCCTTGTGGCTTAGGGTTAGACACCATATCCTCGTTATACCTAGGAGTATGGGAAGAACCTTGCCCGAAAGACCTTTGCCAATTCCTATAACAACCATGTCCATCGTACCCATCATAGGAGAACTTATCATTATCCGGTCTAGACCCATTTCTCTCCTTAGATCTCCATTTTAAATTTGCCTCCTCAATTTGTTGGGCATGAATCATAAAACAAGCAATCTTCATATAATGAACAACCATAGTCGTATGAAATTCTTTCACCACTAGATCGGAGACTTCCGATAAAAACTTACTCATCTTGGTCCTATGATCCGCCACAATAGAAGGAGCATACTTAGATAGTTAGGTAAACCTCAAGGCATATTCCTTAACAATCATGCTACCTTGCCTAAGGTTAATAAACTCAAGCACCGTAGCCTCACTCATATCTAGAGGGAAAACCCTATCAAGAAAAGCATTTTTGAACCTTTCCCATTCCATGGGGCCCATCTCTTCAGTTCTTGCCTCTTTCAATTGATTAAACCACACTTGAGCAACTCCATTGAGTTGGTAACCGTCCAGTTCCTCTTTTTCTACCGGATTAGCTCCCATAATATTTAACACCTTATGGACCTCATCTATTAATTCTTGGGGATCTTCCTCCATCTTTGAACCATAAAATTTGGGAGGGTTTATCCTAGTAAAATCCCTCACTCTTGAAGTCGATGTACCCATATTTGGGTTCACGGGAGCTACCACCTCTCTATTGGATTGGGCCCACATTTCTTGAGCCAACACTTGAAATGCCATCCTCATCTCCGCGTTAGTCACATTCTCACCCAAAGGATCAGTTGGAGCTTGTGGAGGAACCTCTTGACCCACTATGTCATCCTCATTCCTTCTAGCATTAGCCATTGTAGTCATCCTATCCTGTAGACCATCGGGTAAGGATTAGGAGAAAGACCTTATAGATTTAAACTTTATGGCACGACTTAGAGAAGTGAAGAAGTGATTTCCTAATCATTTAATATCTTACCATTCATAAATGTAGAGCGCTTCACAC
The DNA here is from genome assembly GCA_029007595.1 of Solanum commersonii. Lineage (NCBI taxonomy): Eukaryota > Viridiplantae > Streptophyta > Magnoliopsida > Solanales > Solanaceae > Solanum > Solanum commersonii. The sequence goes on along the minus strand of JAJTWQ010000166.1, from coordinate 755,405 downwards.
TTATGAACAAGGCTCTACTAGACATAGTGTTTAGACATCCTAGAATGATTCTAAACCTTTTTCTCCAATACAAATTTTGTCATGACCTAGGGGTACCCCCTAGACGTAACATAGCATACAAGACCCCAAAGGACCTCATACAAGCCACTTAGCTTTCATAACATTATATAATAGAAATGGTGTGGAAATTTAAAACATTTTCCATATGATCAAAGTCTTTTATAAAATGAGCCAAAGTCTATGACACTTGTCTTAAACCATCTAACCATAAATGTCTTTTGGATGCAGCCCATATAATAGTTCTAAAGATAAAATGAAAGAAAACATTCGAACATGGTGACAATCTCCTCGGATACTATGAGGACTCACGAAAGCTTCAATCATTGCTCTATTATGATCCTACTCATGGGGATGGAAGTCAATATCGCCTGACCCTACATTTGATAAGAATGTAGGGAAGAGTATGCATTAGTACAAAATGTTCTAAATATGATAGCTAGCATAACATAATCAAGAGCATAACATAAAAATTAGTCAATATAAGACATAAGCTATAAGCACAAGAGATAACAACATAGATATAGGCATTATCAAGGCATCTAGATCATGATACTATAAGAGAAACACTTCAGAAGTAACCTCAAAGCATACTTGTGCAAGGCATGGATAAGACCCCATAAATCTCACCCATGCTAAGTAAACCACTTTAGGCCACCATTCATGTTCTTCATATTTTGATCTCCTCCTTAGCTTATTTCTCATAGACAAGGGAACATTCACCTTTAGTCAAAAATATCAAGGAAGGCAAGTCTAGCAACAATCCAAGCTAAGCATATATCATATAAGCAATTATCATATAAAAACATACTCACGATACTTCCTTGAAGTAACCTTGATTCATCATAATCATGCTACTTTGAGTAGGGATTTGTCCCTCTTTAGCTATATCTACTATTCACGATAAAGTACTTCTTTACTAGTCGAATACAAACACTACTCATGAATGGTTACAATTTACCAATTCAAGGCTATCAAGGAAAAGCACCTAATCATGCTAGACCAAGCTATCATGGAAACCACACTCTCATGCAAGCCCAATCTACTCAAGGAAGGGTACTATTGCTCAATCCAAGCAACTAATGAAATGGTTTGTCCTTACCAAGTCATGCTATCATGCAAGCATTCTAGTATGCTAGTTCAAGCTAACCCTTTGGAAGGGTACAATTTCTCAATCAAAGGCTATCAATGAGATCTACTAGTCAAGCTAACATTTATGTTCTTGTCTTACCAAGTCAAGCTTATTCATGAAGGGATACCATATCACAACTTCAAGCTATCATAATTAGCATGCTTTGATTCATTTTAGGTGAGCAAACCTTTCAACCTAGAATCATACAATGTGAGGAAACTTTTCACTTTCATTCATTCATACATCCATACATTCATAAGGTAGATTATGAGGGTAAAGCCCTTCCACAACAATTCTATCTACTAGTCTACCATTATCATATAAGCTTCACTCTCAAAGCCTTAACATTCATAATTAATCATATTAGTTTTACTCTCAAAGCCTTAACATTCATAATTAATCATATTAGTTTTACTCTCAAAGCCCTAGTAATCAACATTCATAACTACAAGCATTACTCTAAAAGTTTTACTCCTTACAACCATCACATATGCCTACATCTCAAGACATTCTAATCACATGCTTTATTCTTAAGCAACTCTAATCATACATCATCATATAGGCTCAATATCAAGCATTACTAATCATGATTAACCATGTATACTCTAATCTAATTAAATTAATGCCTATATGCTTTAATCTCAAACAATTTACTATACATATCATCAATCCTAGAAGATTATCTCTAAATCCTCATTTTCCCCTTCCAAGGCACAAAACCCAAATTACTTCAATTTCATCAACTAGACAAGGGTTAGGCATGGAAAACATGTTATATTATCATATAAACATGATTAACTACTAATTCAATCATAAACAATTAATATCCACTCAATTGCATACATATTCATCATAACCCACAAATTTAGAAGGAACCCTAACTTGAATTGGGATTTCATCTTCACAATTGAGGAAATTCTACGAGACTCCATGGATGAAAGAAGTTCATGGATGAATAAATATCATACCTTAGTCATAATTCCTTCAAAATCTTGAAGATTTGACCTAGCTATAACCCTCTTCTTTTTCTTTCTGGATAGAGAATATTTGGGAGAGAATTGGGTTTCTTTTTGGTGAGTTGAGAGAATGACTTTAATGACTTATTTAAGGGGTCTAAATTCCTTTTATAGGTGGTATAGATTAGGGTAAAACTACACCATTTAATCCTAATTAAAATTGGAAAGACCCAAAGTGCCCCTACACTTAACCACCAAAACTGCCCCTAGGTCACCACCGATGGGACCATGTTGACAGACCGTGGATGGACCTATGGTTTGTCCTGGTCAATCAAGGTTTCTGTTCTGGGGTTGGCAATAAGGTCTTGCACCACGACCCTTATCTATGAATCGTGGACCCATCCATGGGGCATGTGTCCTTGCATGGATACTACCTTCGATAGTTTTCTAGGGGTCCTCTTCAATGGACCATAGTTGGTCCTTAAGGAGTGGAACATTGACGTTCTAACATTTCAAGTATGGGTATTACAACCTATAACAATACCTTCCATTCAAGGATTCAATTGACCCCTTATGAGACCCTATATAGGCGTAGATACAAGTCCCCGATTAGTTGGTTTGAAGTAGGTGAAGCAGCCTTGATAGAGCAAGATTCGATTCCTGAAGCCATTGACAAAGTTCAACTCATCAGAGATAGACTAAAGATAGCCTAGAGTCGTCAGAAGTCCTATGCAAATGTGAGGAAAAGGGACTTAGGGTTTGAAATTAATGATTGGGTTTTCCTGAAGGTGTCACCTATGAAAGGGGTAATGAGATTTGGCAAGAAAGGAAAGTTCAACCCTAGATATGTAGGTCCTTACACAATCCTAAAAAGGATTGGTAATGTGGCCTATGAGTTAAAATTGCAAGCAGAACTAGCAGCGGTTTATCCAGTCTTTCACATTTTCCTTATTGAAGAAGTTTGTGGGTGATCTGGCATAAATAGTCACATTAGAGAGTGTGGTTGTGAAGGATAGTCTCACTTATGAAGAAGTGCTAGTTGAACTTCTTGACCGTCAGGTTCGTAGGTTGAGAAATAAGGAAGTCTCTACAGTAAAGGTTTTGTGGAGGAGTCGGTCAGTGGAGGGAGCTACTTGGGAAGAAGAAGAAGGCATAATGGCCAAGTACCCTCATCTCTTTCCTTCTGATTCTGTTTCATCTTGATGTAATAGTTCCTCTCCAGTTTCTCAGTTTACTCTTGTGTAATCCAATCTCAGTATCTTGTTCCTTCAATTATCCTTGTATTTCAGCCTCTATGCATGTTCATGGAACTCACATAAGTTAGATATCAGCTTTTAGTAATTAGTGGTACGAAATGCAGCTCCTTCCCTCCATACTCAACTTGATTAGCCTTCATTCAAGGGCGAATGATCCCAAGGGGGAGATATTTTGAAACCTCAGAACCGAGCTTAAGCACTTAAGTAAGAAAAAGGGCCAAACACGCAAAATTTTGGATGACTACGGGCCCCTTCACGGGGCGTGGATCCCCACACGAGTCGTGGGATGGCTCATAGAAGTGAAATAGAGCCACCAGGGCTCAGACAATGAACCATGTAAGCCCACCACGGGCTGTGATATCAATGACTTGTCATGGATTGGTTCGCCGTCTTGAGCCAAAAGATCCCTAGCTCCAAGTGAAGAACCATGGTGGCCTTCACAGTCCGTGAAGTGGCCCGTAGATGGGGGTGCCAAGAACCAGAAGACACTGTCCTGCAACCACGACCCACTTGATAGGCCGTGGTCCCTTTGACGGTCCGTCAGTGGCTCCGTGGTCGGCCCTCGATAGCTTTTAAGTCAGACAACGATAACTTAGAGTATATTGTATGGCCGCACAATATTTTATGATTTTTTGGAGGAATTTATAGCATCCATCTGCTAATGTGTAATGTGTGACTCCCGCTATATAGCCGCCCCTTTCTCTCTTTTTACAGCCCCGTGTACGGACGAAAGAAGGGAAGTTATAGAACAGGGTAGTGAAGGTCACTTTAGTCTTTTCCCCTATGACTTGGGCACCTAAACTACGTTTTTTAATACCTAAGGTATCTTGTTTTACTTAGTTTAAGCCTAATAATCTAGCCAGAACCTAACTAAAACATGTATTAACAAAAATCATCTAAACTTAGAGCATAAAGAGAAGAAAGATGGGCTAGTTTTCCCAAGAACAGTCAAAAGGTTTGCTTCAAATTTCAATCCCTAAATCGAAGGATTTCTCCATATATTTCGTCACCATATATGTGGTATTTCACTAGTGGGTTCCTTTTATCCACTAAGTCCGTAGAATTCAGTTAGTTCCTTGATTATACATATCTTGTTTAGACCTAGGGTTTCTAAAACCTTGGATATTTACCAGTGATTTAGATGTTGTAGTATCCTAAATTGAAATAACTTGTTTCTGGGAAAGTTTTCTTAATTCCATTTATGAAACTCAGAACCCTAGTTTGTATAAATTATCTTAGTTCACAAATTATACTTTCTAGGTCAGTTAAACAGATAATCATGCTCTAGATTTCAAATGTCACATTATCAGTATATAAATATTGCATTATCAGTTAGCATGTCCATATTTTGAGCTATTATATATTTCAGTCACAATTCAATCATATATATATTCAGTTGGGAGTAGACTTAGCACCGAGTTGCACTAGAGTTAAGCGTGCCCTCATAGTCCCAGAACTACGTGCCCCCATAGTCCCAGAACTACGTGCCCCTATAAAAGTATAAGTCCCCTCAGCTGGGCATTAGATTTAGTGATCATGCCAGTCGTGCCTTTATACCCCTGGCAAGGTATATTAGGTCCTTTCGATGGGGGGTATACATTGGACTCCACGCTTAGCTCACGTGGTTTTATGTCAGTTAATAGTAGCTCCCACAATAGACTCCTAGTACATTTGACAATGTTTTTAGTATATACTTCAGTATTACGTTTAGCATGTCATGTTCAAGATTAGTACTTGGACATTGCATTCAGTTTAACTTTTTAGTTATGTTTCAGTATTTACATTATTTCTCAGTTTATGTCATTGCTCAGTTATGCTTTGTTCAACTTATATATATTTGTTCAACTTAGTATCTATATTCTGCATGCTCTGTACATTCCATGTACCGATGCATACTCTTCGATACATCCTTTCATGATATAGGTTCAGCTACTAAGCATCCATATCACACTTAGATCGATTCTCAATCTGCATTCAGCAGCTTTAGTGGTGAGTCCTCATATTTTGAGGATAATAGACATGATTTCATTTTAGTTTTTACTTGCAGTTTACATTTTTCTTAGAGTTACTTGGGGGAATGTCCTAGCAACTCAACTCAGTAAGAGGCTTTTTTGACATAGTAGTAGAATCATCTTGAGATATTAAGTTTATCTTTCAGTTGTTGTTAAGATCTTAGTATGTTTTATACATTCAGACTAGTTGGGGTGTTCCCCATATTCAGTTATCCATTGTTTTAGCTTCTGCATAGTACATCTTTTATTTAGTTATTCTCAGTATGTTTAATATATGCAAGATACAAGGTCCGCTTAGGGTTACTCGTGATACTAGGTCCCATCTTACGTCAAGGGAGTAGCCTCAGGGCGTGAAAGTTGGTGTGGTCTCCGATGTGATCAAATGTGTTTTTGGTGATTTTGCCATTTTGAGTTGAGAATGATTAGTATGGTTGATTTTAGTCAATATTTTTAATTTTGGGCGTCGTTAGAGATTCAAAATCTTTGATGAATTGATTATGCATTTGTGTTGTATGTGCTATGATGCATTGATCCTCATTTGACATATCATTGTTCATGGAAATATGTGAAAGTAGAGAAAAGCTATTTATTTTTGAATGAAAATGAGACACCTTACATTTATCATTGGCCACGAGCTAGGTGACAAGTTGATGAGATATTGAGATTGTTATATGGACTGTGAGTCCCCCGTGGGTTTTTTTCTAGAAGTTAAAGGTTGGCAAGGTGTATACAATAGGTTGTGTGATCATCTTATTGCATTGCATTGGCAAGATTTATTGTGTTGTGTAACTTGATAATATGTTAATATAAGTATTAACCATAGGCTTATGTGTTAAACTTATTCACGTTTTTACACCTTAGCCTGTCGATGCATGCATTTAGCATTTTTGGTTATTAAGGTCATATTTTGTGTGAAATCATTTATAAGGTATTAGTCTAGAAATATTTATAGATATATCTAAAAGCATTGTTTGTAATGTTGTTATGAAAGAGTGGAGATTCTATCTCTCTTTCATTTATTCACACCAATGGTTTTTGTTTTTCCTTTTCTTCTATATACAAATTAATTTTAATTTTGATTCTTACGATATCTAATTAAATACATGTAATATTTAATTGGTTACATTACTTAATTATCAATATATTATGTTGAGTATATGTATTGTTACTTTATATTTGATAATAATACAATTCTAAAAATAATTCAAATATAACATACTTCAACACACACTTGAGTTAATTGAAGAATAGACATTTCACATCTAATATCACAAAAATCGAATCACTTTTTTGCATTAATCAATGAAGTACTATCAATAAGAAAAATTATTAATATTTCATGCAGAAATGTGTTATTTTCTATTTGTAGATCCTTGAATAGCCATAAGCCTCTTCAGAAAAATGTTGAAGTCTTCATTACTCAACATACTTATCCTAACATTTCTTGAATCACTTCCAAATCTTCATCCACTCCTTTTTTGAATCTTGTGTTCTATAAGAAGCTTTTTACAATCCTCCTCTTCACCAACTTTTCAAATTAGCCACGCAGAAGTTTTTTCAGATAAACAATATGAATTCAAAATTCAAAAGAAAAGAAAACTTTTTCAAATATATATTGATAATATAGTTTCAAAAGTAAAGAAAATTCAAGTATATGAGACTATATTATTTTTTAAATAAACTAAAATGAAAAGGTTACGTTGTGATATTTTGGTAATTACCAGGGTGTGATTCACACAAGTCTTTTGTGAAGAGGCAATACTAAGGAGGATAATTTTGGCTGAAAAAAGGTTATTATCCATAACAACTTCTCTTAACCTCTACCATCTATTACTCATAAGGGATTGATAATATTCAAGGAAATTTTCCAATGTAAAATCCAAACAGCTATTAGAGACCACTTCAAGAAGTTTAGCATCTCTAAGTTGAGCTTCTTTTGATACACCAATTGTACAAATCTCCATGAACTTTGTCATCTTCCTTGCCACCTCTTTGTCCTTAACAAGTGCCCAACTACATGCAAAAATAATTATAATAAGAGATGATTGAAATATGTTCTAATTTTGTGATTGTGATCTCACTTGAAATTAAAGTTTGGAAACTTACCCAATTCTGGAACCAACATGACCAGTGCATTTGGAAATAGTAAAGAGCATAACATCATGGTTGGCATGTGAAGTAATAGAAGTATATTGTGGCCAATAACAAGCTAAGTCGTAGATTAATTTCCCTTGATCTCCATTAACTACATGCTCTCTAATAATCCCATTAGGATTATTTGGAGATGTAATCAACTTAATATAACTTTCATCTTTCTCAAAAGTTTTTACATCTCCAGCCCATTTATTTAGTTCCGACCTCACAAAATCAGTCACATAAGAATATGCTTGCAAAAAGACAAAAAATATTAATAATTGATCAAAAATATCACTTTTAAATTTGACTTATTAAGTAACATGATGTGTTCCAAGAACTATGATTCATGTTTTAGGGTGTGACCTAGAGATTACTAAAGTTGATTGTGAATCCTGAAATTTTGAATTTAAAATCCAGCGAAGGAAAAAAGAATGTTATATTTAATAGATCTAACATGCACCGAGAACCAAAACATTAGACTGCTAATTTAATTGAGCATATCATATCCTTTACAGTTTAAATAAAAAATATATAGTATAAACATGTATCGAATAAAAAGGGGTAGCTGAAACTACACTAATTGGTTCAAGTTGATTAGATAGAGAAAGAGCATAAAGGGTAGCCTACACAAGCTGGCTCAATCCAGTGCCAACAACAATATAATGATCATACACAATTGCATTTCCAACTACATTGTGCAACCTCTTAAGTTGTTCCTCTAGTTTTGACTCCAAGAACCAACACAAGCTCTTACCAGTAGCAAAATAACTTAATGAATAATCACCATTGAATGTTCTGTTACACTTGTTCCACATTTTTCGCCAATATGACTCATACATTGTTGGATCACCACTATACACACACAAAACAATGAAATCCCAAATTATTATTCCAACAAAGAATTGAGAATTTCATCAAATTATAAGAAAATGGTACTAATCTTTAGAGAGATTTAATCAATCTCAAAAGCTAGGTAGTTCTTTCGGGAAGAATTCTATAAGGATGCAATGGTTTGCACCGTCTTATCATTTCTAAGGCCACTCTATAAATTTTGTCCCCCTTTTATCTCAATGGTTAAATTCTTCTCGAAAAGTAGGTAGATGGATATTTTTTTTGTAAATAAATTTAGTCCACTTGGTTAACCAAAGAAATAATTTAAACGATCACTCAAAAAAGGCCATTGGAGAAAAATTATCTCATTCTGACACATTACACCCCATGACATTTGGAGGGCACAAAATATAGTAGAGCATTCAACGTTGAGTAAATCGAAATCGATGATTTCATATATAAAAAAATTGACTCATGAGGACAGGTCAAGACAATAAACTTATAACTTATATGAAAAATTCTAAGAAAAATGAATCTAGATGGAAAAAGAAAACTTACTGATCCAGAACAATAGTGGGGGAAGTATCCCTTGTGTCATTTCTGGAGTTGCACAACGGAATGAAGAACACTTGACAAGAAAACCATCTGCTCCACTAATCTTTTTATCTTTTTTTTCTAATCTAAAATCTTAAAACCATCTGTTCCACTAATCTTTTTATCTTTTTTTTCTAATCTAAAATCTTTAATCTTTCACAAATAACCTATGGGAGAAGAAGGTAGATTTGGGGTCTATATATAGGGAAGAAGACAAGTATATATATTTTTCATATATAGAAGGGAACTAATTTTGTGACTGTTGGATTTTAAAAGGTTTACGTTAAAAATGAAGAGTTATGACTTTTATGAAGAATTGTGACTTTTACGAAGAGTTGTGACTTTTATGAAGAATTGTGACTTTTATGAAGAGTTGTGCCTTTCCTGAACAATTGTGACTTTTATGAAAAGTTGTGATATTTTTGTAAGGTTGTGACTTTTACGAAGGGTTATGTCTTTTGACTTTTCCCAAAGGGTTGTGACGTTTTTGATAAGGCACAATAAACACTTGTTCACACTACTCTTTGTTGTCTACTAATAGAGGGGTTTCCTCTTATTTTTCAACAACGAATTTTTGGACTTCTTCTTCTTCTATTATATCTAGTACTAGTATTATAAGTATACTTTACTGTTTTTGAGTGGCTCATTGACACCATCATTTTAAGTATCGATACAGCAGTGCGTAAGATCGTTATATTATGGAAGAAATATTTCATTAACCTTGGGTTCTTCAGGGGAGTAATTTTTTGAAAGACAAACTATGCGTGCTCGATTTTCTTATGTGATAAAATATATTTTTTATATGATTTCCAATATGTTTTTTATTCTTTTTCTTTGCTAGTTTTAAGTTTCAAGTTTTTAAAGTATTCTTTAAACTTTGTTGTTTCTTATCATGTTCTTCAAAGTTATTGTTATAAGTATCTTAGTAATATAGGTTGAACTACAATTTTAAAGAAATTATTATATCTTTGTATCTTGTTTTGTTCTTTTTGGTGAGGGAAATAGTTCATGGAAGTAGGAGTTTGTGTTCTTATAATTTGTTTTGGACAGATTTTTTTATTGGGGCACAACATATCGTAAACGTCGTTGTTGTTGTATTTATATGATTCTAGTATATCCAAGTAAGTACATGATGAAGGAATCTTACACTTGATGCTACACAATAGTTTCTTATTGTTTCTGACTATAACCTTGATCAAATTAAAGATGATTAAGTTACATAGTTTGTTATTGGCTTAATAGTTTTATTCTCCGTTGTGGTAAAATTGGGTAGAGAAATGCTTTTGTGTGTGCTACATCCAGTATTGTAAGCATATTTCTATGATTTTTATCCAAATAAATTGATCGTGGATAAAGACCCAAGTGACGTTTGACAACAAGAAAAGTGACTTGTGTGACATCATCATTACTGTTAGATAGATTTGATTCAATGGGAGTAAAAATTCAGTTATATCTTTATTTTCCTTGTTTATTTCATTTTCACCTTTATAACTTATGAAAGTTATTTTATAAATTTTAGGATAGATGTTCATTATGTGATGATCTTAGAATATAATTTTATTGAGTTTGGAGACTAATTCTTTTTGTAGTCTTCCACTCAATGTGAAATTTGATTGTGTAGGATATAAAGGCTAAATGATTTAAAGATTATAAAAACACCATTGCTAACTAGAACCAATGTTGTATTTTTAGTTTTTGGAGATTAAAACCTCTTGATTTTCTACTCTATGTGAATTTGAAAATTATTTGAAGTTTAACATTAAAAGTTCATTCGGTGAAGAAAATCACATAAAACAAAAAAATAATTAAAACGCTAAAATTAAAGTACATGTTTAAATTATTTATCAAAAATAATACACAAATAAAAATAGTTAAATAGATATAAGTTTTAAAATCAATAAATATGTGTAGTAACTAATTATAAAGTTACCAATAAAAAAAAGACATGTGTCCAATTTGTGCACTCCTCACTTGCCTTCGAGAGATTGTGCAAACTGTCTATGCCATGTTAGCGTTTGTGATGTATTTTTCCATTATAAATTAGTTTGCGGAGGGGAGGGGGGGGGAGGTTAGTAGGACCCTAGTAAAGTTTAAGTGTATCTCTCGGATTTCGTTTATAGTCTAGGGGATACTTGTGCCTTATCACTAAAGAATATAAAAAACCTCCTCATTTACTAGAAACAAATTTTATAAAGATTCAGCCTTTATTATTAGTATTTAGAATACTAAATTGTTTGTGACAAAAAAAAATAGTGACATAAAGTTAGTGATTTTGTCCTTGCAATGGGTGCCTCTATGGAATGAACTTTGACATTTTTTAAAGATTGTCAAAGGGAATTGAAGCACTACAATTATTTTGTACAATATTATTTCCAAAAGACACTTCATGTTGTCAATGGCATTTTGATAGGAAAATATTTCTCTAGGAAATTAAATTCCAAAAATGATGAGGAAATTACTTCCTCAATGTAAATAGAAAAAAAAAGTTCTACGAGAGGCATTCCATATTGATTGTCTCTCTCATACTCCAAGCTCCAACACACCTCGTTTTCACCCTACCCCTATAATGTACTCCATCCCATCTCTAATAGTACTATTTGTCTAGATTATGGATAAATAATTTTAAGAGAATATTTTTGCATATCTATCGCATACAAGATCCAAATTATGGTAAGAAATTTACTTATTTTCTAAGAAAACGTTTTCCTTCATATATAGAACACACCCTTAGAATCTGGTCTTTCTTTCCTATATATATTTTTTCAAATCTAATTTATTTTTAGGTACATCAATGATCAATAAGTAAGATTTTAAATAAGAATTTTTTTATATATATTTCCATTCTAATGTTTGATGTTTGTCTTTCAGGTGCAACATGGTTCAAGGCTATATGTTTATTCATCGTGGAAAGAAATAAAAAGGACTAAGACCTTTTGGTTAAGGATAATCCTCATTTTCATGTTTCAATAGTAGAGACCATTAATTTCATGATCCAAAATTGGACGTGATGACACAACTCTCTTCCCACCAAGAAAAGTCGGCCTCAAATTCAACAACATAAAAGAAATGCGCAAAGTAAAACAATAATAACATAATAGCAGAAAACTTAGTAATCCAATATAACCACCTAGAAGTACAAGTCTCAATGTCTTTGTCTCTAGAATAGAACAAAGCACCAAATAAGGAACAAAAGGGTCCGTTGGGATGACAAGCAGTTGCCTCTCAAAGTCTTTTGAAACCGCAAAACACCACAAGAAAAACGGACTCTAAGAAAGGGAAATCTACTCCCTGAAAGTTGAAATATGGTCCCAAACAAGCAATCAAGACCAGAAAAGTCTAATCATCACTCGTCTTAGAATGTGCCGTCGCTATTGATCAATAAGGACAATTTCAAAAAGTTGGTCCCTGAATGGTTTTGAGACAACAAAAAACACTGGTCGTGAAATACTTTTAGAGACTGCATAACTAGTCTCAAATGGACAATTAATACATTGATATCCAGGTCGTTAAACCTCTTTTGCGACCTTCCGTAACCTAGTCCTAGTAACTCTTTAGAGACGACTGTGACCTGGTCCTAGAATAGCGTTAGAGACCATTAAAAATCTACTCCCAGATTAGTTGTAGCGACTATAACAAATTGGTCATAGAGTAGTTTTAGGGAAGAACAACAGCATGGTCCTAATATTTCTTTAAACACGAGCTTCAATTCTAGTCCTAGCTTATGATTTAGAGACGAGCAACAACTTTGGTCCTGGATTGGCCTTTAGAGACAGTCAATAATTATGTTCTCTGACTAATCACCATTGATCCTACAACCATTGATTATCACAAGAATCTATCAAATACCAAATAACTTACAACTATAAATCCCGAGACAAAAAATGATATTGAAAGGGTTGCAGGGCGATAAAAATAAAGAGTGCGATTGATTACGATAAATTTGTGAGCATCACATGATGTAAGTTTCATTATTTGCTTAATCAACAAAAAAAAAAACTTTGATAGCATCCAAGGTTTTGCATAACATTCATAGCAAAGTAAGAATGAGTTAGTACATCTTCTAAGCTTGTATCTTCATTGAATAATGAACAATAGTTGGGCAAAAAATTTAAAGTTTAGTCTTTTTCATGTGATATCCGGAAACATCTACAAAAGCTGTAAGAAAAAAAATCTATCAGAAAAACATTCAGATACATCAATCAAGAACCCAACATCTATTTTGGAGAACCACACCTAAATAACGTTTAGTAAAAAATAGAAATAAATGGATAGAAATATAGCTTAAGAGACGAACTGGATGAACAACAACTTGGCAAAAAAGTGTAAAACAGAGAAACTTTTAGCAATGTTATGTGGCAGTTGTGCAGGAAATTTTACATTAAGTAGATATATACACCCGACACTTACTAATAAGCCTCTCAAGGATAAACGTGAATTGCATGTCCAAAGGAGAGTTATCATAATGGAGAAACAAGAAATGTAAAAAATTTGCTGGAAATAATCATAGAAATGTAAGCCACGGTGAAGAAATTCTTCAACTATATGACAATTTAAAGAAAAATGGACCTAATACATCTCAACTGCTACAAGGATGAGTGCAGTATAGTACTTCTGAAACAATTGTATGTAGAAAATAAGAAAAAATAAAGAGAGGAAAAACACATGCATGCAACTATACGTGTAGAAAATATATTTTTGATGATACTTGCTGATAACAGCTGGTTATAAATAATTTCTCTAACGGGCTTGCTACCAATATGATGAAACATGTTCAACATAGCTCGAATTTATGCATTTCTACTACTTCTCGCCTATATTGTTAATTGAAAGGAAAACAAAATTTATACCTGACCCCCACAAAATCATCCATTGTATTTGACACAAAGCTATGAAATTAAATGTAAAAAATAAAAGTTGAAGTGCAATTTTGCAAATTGAAAGTTTGCTATCAAAATTATTATGACAAGCTGCGAAATAAAGGCTTTGAAAAAATATACTATAAAATCACTAGGCATACCTGAAAACATTTGGAACAAAAAAATTCCTTAATTAACCACTCCCATCCCTTCTTGTCTACTCCCATGGGAATATACTTAAGGGCCTATACAGTTGAGTTATTCTTCAATAAGTTGCATGCAAGTTTCCTCTCCATTTGTTCCATAACTCATCCATCCATCCAAATATATGTTAGGATCGAAATAAGCAGGTGTAATGCGGAATCTAGCAAAACAAACCTCGAAAGACCACGAGTAAGAAGACAAACGAGAAACACACCAAAAGATACAAAGATTTAACGTGGTTCAACCAATTGACCTACGTCCACAAAGGAGATGAGCAATCCACTACAAATATAAGAGTACAAAATATAAAGAGAAACAACCTCAACCAATTCACTCGAAATACAAGGAGGTACACAAAATTCTCCCCCATAACCATAACTCTCAAAACCCTAGGACTACGTTGTGAATTCTGATTAAGTTAGAAGGAACAAGTCTCTATTAGAGTCCTAAACCCTTTCCTACAAGAAAAGGACTAGCTAATCCTAAACCTTTTCCTAAAAAGAAAACTTATTTATGGTAAGAAATCTGGGCAAATAAAACCCAATTCTCCTCCTCACAACTATGTGGAAGAGACCGACATCCCGACGATCATGCAACAATCCTCAAACTTCCCTCTTGGAAAAGCTTTAGTCATCATGTCGGAACCATTATCATTGGTATGGACCTTTTCAAGTTCAAGCAACTTAGAATCTAACACATCTCGAATCCAATGATACCTCACATCAATGTGTTTAGACTGACCATGAAATGTAGAATTCTTACCAAGATGAATAGCACTTTGACTGTCGCAATAAAGCACATACCTCTCTTGAGCACAACCAAGTTCCCTCAAAAATCTCTTCATCCAGATCAACTCTTTGCAAGCTTCAACAACAGCAATAAGCTCAGCCTCTGTAGTACATAAAGCAACACATTTTTGCAACCTAGATTGCCAAGACACAGCTCCTCCTGCAAAAGTAATCAATTAGCCTGAAGTAAACTTACGAGTATCAACATCACCAGCCATGTATGAATCAGTGTAACCATAAAGAATAGGCTTCCCTGTGCCAAAACCCAAACTCAAACTAGAAGTGCCTTAAAGATATCTCATAATCCACTTAACATCATTCCAATGCTCTCTTCCCGAATTAGAAAGAAAACGGCTAACAATACTAACAACATGAGAAATATATGGTCTTGTACACACCATTGCATACATCAAACTACCAACAGCTGAAGCATAAGGAACTTTCTTCATATCTTCCTTCTCACCATCACTGGAAGGACAATGTCTAGTACTCAATTTGAAGTGCATAGCTAAAGGTGTATTGACAACCTTAGCTTTGTCCATGTTGAATCTACGAAGTACTTTCTGAATATACTTCTCTTGTGACAACCACAACTTCTTGGAATCTCTATCACGGACAATCTATATGCCAAGAATTTGTCTTGCTGGTCCTAAGTCTTTCATAGCAAAAGACTTATTCAACTCTTGCTTCAACTCTTGCTTCAACTCTTTAATCCTGCAAGCATTATGACTAACAACAAGCATGTCATCAACATAAAGCAAAACGATAAAAAAGTCATCATCAGAGAATTTTTGCACAAAAACACAATGGTCTAAAGAAGTCTTCTCGAAGCCCTGCTGACTCATAAAAGAACCAAACTTCATGTACCATTGTCTGGGAGCTTGCTTTAAACCATACAAGCTCTTCTTCAATTTGCAAACATAATTCTCTTTTCCCTTGACTTCAAAAAACCTTGTGGCTGCTCCATATAAATTTCTTCATCCAAGTCACCATGAAGAAAAGTAGTTTTAACATCCATCTATTCAACCTCTAAATCTAGAATTGCAACCAAGCCTAGAACCACATGAATGGATGACATCTTCACAACTGGAGAGAATATCTCATCAAAATCAATCCATTTTTTCTGGCCAAACCCTTCACAACTAATCTAGCCTTGTACCATGGAACTGGATTACATCTTCATGTTTCACTCGAAAAACCCACCTATTTTTCAAAGCTTTTCGATCTTTAGGTAACATAACCAAATCTAAGGTATGATTATTATGTAGAGACTTCATTTCATCCTCCATAGCATCAAACCACTTTTCTTTTTCTTCACTTTCCATGCCCTCATCAAGACTCTCTGGTTCTCCCTCACCAGTCAAGAGTACATACTCATTAGAAGAATAACGAGATGAAGGTATTTTCTCCCTAGTAGATCTTCTAAGAGAACTCTTTGGAGCATCAATAATAGTTGGTTGCTAACCAACTACATCGTCTTGTACTGGAGCATCAACGGCATACTGGTCATTCTGAATATGATCACCATCTTCAATATCAACTTGATTTTCATCATTTTGAAGATTTTCACCTGGTGGAATAGTCAAAGGCACTGGATCAACATCAACTAGGCTGTCACTACTCTGAGAATCAATTCTCTTAACTTTGTCAATATTTTCAATTGTTTGGCCTTCAAAGAACACAACATCACGGCTTCTAACAAGTTTTTTCTAAACTGGATCAAAGAAACAATAGCCAAATTCATCTTGACCATAACCAACAAAGATACATTGCCTAGTTTTAACATCTAACTTTGACCTTTCATCCTTAGGAACATGCACAAAGGCTTTACACCCAAAAACTTTAAGATTATCATAAGAAATATTCTTACCAGACCAAACTCAGTCAGGGACATCACCATTCAAAGCAAAAGTAGGAGATAAATTGATAACATATACAGCCGTATTAAGTGCTTCTCCCAAAAGGAATTTGGCAGCTCAGCATCTGAAAGCATACATCTAACTCTCTCAACAAGAGTTCTATTCATCCTCTCTGCCAAACCATTTAGCTAAGGAGTTTTCTGATGCCGAATACCCTGCTCCCTGCAATATCTATCAAAGGGGCCAATATACTCACCATCATTATCAGAATGAATGCATTTCAATTTCTTCCCTGACTGTCTATCAACCAAGGCCTGAAAACTCTTGAACACATCAAGTACCTACCTGATCATTGGACTTCAAAGAGAATACCCAAAGTTTGCTAGAATAATCATCAATAAAAGCCACAAAATAAAGTGCATCACCATGAGACCTTACCTTAGAAGGACCACATAAATCAAAATGTACCAACTCCAGCAAATCAAGCTTTCTTGAAAGCGGATGACTCTGAAAAGAAACTCTCTTTTATTTACCTGCTAAGCAATGAACACACTTGTTCAACTTTGCTTGTTTCACTCCAGAAAGCAAATTCTTCTTAGCCAAATTGTTCATCCCCTTCTCGCTCATATGGCTCAATCTTCTATGTCATAACAATGATGAATTATCATTCTCCACCAAATTCACTGAGCCTCTAAAAATGGAGCCCTGAAAAACATACAAGTTAGACAACTTATCACCACGGGCTACAACCATCGAACCTCTAGTAATCTTCCACTGGCCAGCACCAAGGATATGAACATATCCCTCATCATCAAGGTATCCAACAGAAATCAAATTCAAGCGAACATCTGGAGCATGTTTGACATTATTGAGAACTAGTTTGGAACCATTGTTACTTTCCAAACAAATTGTCCCAATACCAAAAACTGCAACCTCATGATTATTACCCATTTTCAACATCCCAAAATTACCTAGAGTATAAGAAGAAAATAATTCCTTCTTGGGTGTGACATGAGAAGTAGCACCAGAATCCACAAACCAACTAGACTCATCACGAACAAGATTAACAGCATTTTCATCACAAGAAACTAGAAGATCATCATTAGCAACAACAGCAATACGATTTTCATTGTCACCTTCTTTCTTTTATTGTCTCATATATCTCTTGTACTTAAAACAAAATTTCTTGATATGCCCATTCTTGTGGCAATAGTCACATGTAACATTCTTGTATTTATACTTTGACTTACCTCTACTTTTATCTTTGTCATTCTGACCTCTCAACTTGTTTCTCCCCTTATCTTCAGTAACCAAAATATCTGAGTGTGATGTAGAAGAAGTTGAGCCTTGAGATCTTCTTCTCATCTCTTCACATAAGACACCACTCTTAGCATATTCCATGGTCACAACACCACTGGGAGCAGAATTAGTCAAAGAAACTTGAAGAGTTTCAAAAGAGTTTGGCAGAGTATTAAGAAGCCATAGTCCCTGTATTTCTTCATCAAATTTTACATTCATTCCATATAGCTAGTCAAGAACACCCTGAAAATCATTAATATGATCAGAAATAGGAGTGCCCTCTTTATACATGATATTCATCAATTGTTCAATAGAAACAACTTATTGTTGCTAGTCTTCGAAGCATATAGCATCTCGAGCTTGTCCCACAAACTTCTGGCATGTGTCTCATTCACAATGTGATTTCGAACATTATCTTCAACCCATTGTCTAATATAGCCACAAACCTTCAAGTGCTCAAATTCTCATTCCTCATCCGTCATGGACTGGGGTTTATTAGAGGTAAACACAGGTAAATGGAGTTTCTTGACAAATAGAAGATCTTTCATCTTGCCTCTCCAAATATGATAGTTACTACGATTCAAACAAACCATCTTGCTCATATTTGCCTCCATCATTCAAATCAATTATCAATAATAAATCAATAACCAATGCTCTAATACAACTTTGTTGGGAAAGGCAAGGCACTAACAAGAATGTCAGATAGGATATTAGCGGAATAACATCGAAATCTAAACTTTCCCTTTCAATTTGAACCAAGAGAAGACAAACCAAATCAAGCAATATGAAGAATGGACAGCAAGTATATCAACCAAACTAAAGAAACAAGATAAGAATAAGTCAATCACACAAGACACAATAATTTATGTGGAAAACCCTTCGATATGAAGAGTAAAAACCCATAGGACCAAAAGCTCCACTATAAACACCAAGAGTTACAAAATTGGCCACAAAACAAGCGCCAAACAACAACCAACAACAAATCAAGATTGCACCTCAACTTGAGAATTAAAGAAGAAATTTCACCCAAAAATGCGATATTGTTCACGCCCCAAAATAGAAGCTACAAACCTTGAATCCGATCTCCACTGTTGAATTACAAGAAACAGATGCTTATAACTCCCAGTCCAAATTTGAGCACGATCCAACGATTAACGAAGTGGCAAACTCTGTCTGAATCGGACTGCCTGAGCAAAAAATTTCCAGAAGCAAAAACGGGATTTTTCTATTTTCCTCTCAATCTCTAAAACGAATCTCTCTTGTGTTTCTGAAAATAAGACAAAATAAGCCTTATATATGCCACATAATATTTGGGTTATGGGCTAAAAGTGGGCTGGTCCTAATAAGACTTTTAGTTATCCACATAGGAAGGGGGAAAAAAAAGATCCTAAACCCAACAATATATGATCACGATGATTATGTCAACACTCTCTAATTTATCCTACAATATTAAAATATGAATTAAGCTAATGAACATAACATCAACGATGACGAATTTCACTTTTATAGTAAAGACGATGAAAAAAGAGACTAAAATGTGCGTCAACTATGCAAAAATTATGTAAAAGTAAAGGAAGAAGAAGATGTATAACAATTGTTAATGTTGGAAATCGACAATAAAAGGTTGCGATTCAACATGAAGTTAAGCACTAGATGGCAGACGACAGTTAAGCCAGGCAACTATATGTATTCATGATTCAACAACTTAAAACTAATTGCACACATGATGTATTCATGATTCAACAACATAAAACTAATTGCATATACGATGTAACTAATTGAAACTCATGCTTCTCTCTATCCAGATGACATACTTCACTTCAATAAAGACCATTCTAAATAGTCTAGCACTTTGTGATCTTCTCTTGTATTATGAGTTTCCCAATCTACATATTGTTTCCAGGTTTTGGCAGTGACCATTAATTTTCTGATCCACTTAAATAGCCTTGACCACATGTTAAAAGTATAGTTGCATGAAATGAACAAATGGTCACTGCTTTCATCAGTAGTTCTACAAAGTCCACACTCTGATTCCATGTGGATCTTCCATTTGATCAATCTGTTCGCTATCATTTTCCTCCCATGGAAGTGTAACAACAAGGTTTAGGTGAGCACATATTCTACTAAGATACTAAATCACATGGTTTAAGTGAGCACATATCCGTCTTTCATTTTATTGTACTATGATTAGACTTTTTATTAGATTAATGTATATAGAATAGATCCCTTTTAAGAGCTAGCCAATATCAACTAAGTAACTAAGAGAGATCACATGGTAGATGAATAAAATTGAGTATGAACTTGACTAGAAGACATGGTCGAGTTTTTATGTCCTTTTCCTCATTCCTTACCAATAGCACCTGGAGAAAACAAATCACTACTATTTGGATATAAATTCACAATGACTATTCGATAAATTATTGTATTGAATGTAAAATAATTCTACAAAAAAATTGGCCTAAACTCGTAAGACTTGGCATTACAAAGCATATGGATAGAAATGATAAAAAGGACACAACGACGAGTGAGCAAAGCTTTGTTATGGGCAGTAGTTGCAGTGGTAATATATCATTCTTGGAGAGCCAGAAATGAGGCCTGTTGGAATCATAAGATTCTCGGACCACTACTAATCCATAAACTAGAAGTGAGAGTGATTAGAAGAGTGAAGGGGAACATATATAAGAATAACTACTAGTTAGTCTAGCTGTTTGTTTTGTTTGATACATAAAAGTTTAATTTCAGTCATATATGCAATTAAATCTCAGTAGTCTAAAAAAACCATACTTGTTTCAACATGTTGGATATATTGCTTAACTTGATTGCTACATGGAGGAAATGGAGTCTTAACTTACATATACTCTTTCTCAAAAACCATGAAGTTCTTGTAGGAAACACAGATGTTCTTTAACTACAAATCTTAGAGCTGCACAAAGAGTACGACTGAAATACTTTGTAGAAGTTCCCTCTTTATTAACCGGAAACATCTGCTTTTATAGGATTACAAACTAAGGAAGTTAATATCTATCCATGACTCCCACTTGACTAGAAACTAGCAAAGTGCAAGAAAAATAGCAACTAAATAACAACCTAACAAAGACTCTTTCAACGATAGTAAAAGACTAATTCAAACTCACAGTAAATAACTTCCCCTAAGCAGTAACTTAGTAACTTAGATTCTTTTTGAATCAATTATAAACACTCCCCCTTGATTCAAAATCACAGACACTAAGGCATAACATAAAATAATTGTTCTTTGCATGAGGAAGTGCTTCAGTAAGAATATCTGCCACCTATTCTTCTCTGTTAGAACTCTTCAGCTCAATCAACCCTTCTGTAACCAGATCACGGATGAAATGATGAAGAATATCTATGTTCTTTGATCTTTCCATAACAAACAGGATTTTTGGCCATTGCAATTAATGATAAACTATCACAAAAAAAATTCTTTCTCCCTTTTGTTCTTCGTGAAGATCAGCAAGTAATTTCCTCAGCCACAACACTTGACATGTTGAAGATGTTGTTGCACCATACTCAACCACGGAAGAAGACAATGTTGTTGTTCATTGTTTCTTTGAGCTCCAAGTAATAGCTGCAGAACACTCTTTCTATCGTTCGCATTCCATGCCCAATCACTATCTAAAAAAGCATAAAGATTAAAATTAGTACATCGAAAGTACCATAGTCCAAATTTTGTAGTTCCAGCAACATAGGCGCTAGACTCTTTTAGCTGCTCCAAGATGATGCTTTAATGGCCTATTCATAAAAGTTGAAATCATTCTAACAGAAAATGATATATCAGGATGGGTGTGCGTCAACTAAATTAGGCCTCCAACTAAACATATAAAATAACTTCCTTCAGCTCTTTCAATACGATCATCAAGTTGTAGCATCTAATTTACATTCAACGGAGTAGCCATTGTTTCGAAGTTAAGCATGTTAGATCTTTTGAGAAGATCAGTGGCCCACTTCCTTTAAAAAATGAAAATTCCATCTTCTTCCTGCTTCACATCAAGTCCAAGAAAATAATGCAACAATCACAAATCCGTCATTTCAAAAAAAAAAATCATAATAGAAGATTTGAAATCACATACAAGAGAGTAGGAGGAACTCATATAGATCATATCCTCAACATACAAACATACCAACAATGGATCATTTTTTTCAAATTTCTTCACATATAAAGTTAGCTCATTCTTATTTCTTTCAAATCCATTTTCTCTTAAATGTGAATCGATTTTGTTGTACCATGCGCAAGGAGCTTTTTTTAGCCCATAGAGTGCTTTTCTCAACTTGTATGCTTTGTTCTTCTTTCCTTTCTCCACATTACCATCTGGTTGTGTTACATACACTTCTTTGTCCAAATCACCATTAAGGAATGCAGACTTAACATCAAATTGATAAGCCTTCCACTTTAATTTACAGCGAAAGCTAAAAGGGTTCGTATTGTTTCAAAGCGAGCAACTGGAGAGAAAGTTTCATCAATGTCAATACCTTATTGCTGCGAAAATCCTTTTGCGACCCATTTTTCTCCGATAACAATTTTTTCCATAGGGAAGGTCCACCAAAACCCATGTACCATTTTTAATTATATTCATAATCTCTTCTTCCATTGCACACCTCCATTCCAGTTTTGTTAAAGCTTACTGAAATCTAGCTAAGTTTGCACCGAATAATATAAAGGTACAAGTTTCCTAAATATTTGAAAGTGATCTAAACTTTCATGGAGGAGTTTCATTGGGAACTTTTGAGTCAGGAACCATCAATGTTGGGCTGCTACACCTTGGAATTTTGTCTTTAGAGTTTCCTGAAGAATGTCTTAGTGTATTAGTAAGAAACTAACCATTAGTAAGAGAATGACTTACTTCTTAAGTACGGCAGGCTTCATCTTTCAATGTAACTTATGAATTTTTATTGTTGATTTCCCATTTCTAACGGTGTTCTCTTCAAAAACAACATCTCTCTTGTAGCACACGAAAACTATTAGGTTAAACTAGAGCCTTACGTAAGGGTTCTAGTACTTGACGTGGGGGTTAGAGTCGTAGGTATGACCTCCCGTACTTAGAATGAAGGGTTTAGGGGTTAAACGCTAAGGTATGACCCCCAAGGACCAACCAAGGGTCCTTGAAGAGGACCCTAGAACTACACAAAAGTCAGCCCAAAAATAATCCACCTACGATTGAGGACCCACACCTCTCACAAACGATTGACCATCACGGCCTGTGTGTCCACTCATGGCCCGTGGGTCCACTCATGGCCGGTGGGTCCACTCACGGCCTGTGGATCGGGTTCTCGTGGGTGAGGCAATGAAGTTCCTTAGGTCGGTGAAGTTTTTTCTTAAGAGAACTTTCTAGAATTAATTAGTTATTAAGTTGTGTCATTTTATTAGTAATTAGACCACCTATATAAAGCTATTAGATACTTAATTAAGTGATTCCAAATCATTATTTCAATTCACCCAAAAGAGACCCAATTCCCTCCAAGAAATTCTCTCTCTAGAAAACTTAAGAAGAAGAAGAAGAAGAAAAAGAGGGTCAAGCTAGGTCAAATTCTTCCATTGTTTCAAGCTTGCTAGGATTTGTAATCAAGGTATGATGGCTTATTCATTAATGGACTCCTTCCATCCATGAATCCCCCATGATTCTCCCATTTGTGAAGATGAACCCCAATTCTAGTTAGGGTTGCTTCCTACATTGTAGGTATTTTTGTATGTTGATCCAATTGAGTGGATAATGGTTGTTTATGATTGGTTGTGATGTAATAACATGTTTTTAGTATGATTATGCATGTATTCTTGATTATCCTAAGATTCTAGTGTGAAATTGATATAGCTTGGTTTTATGTCATGAAAGAGGAAATTGAGGGCTTAGATGTGACCTTCTAAGATTGATGAATTTCTTTAGGAATTGCTTGAGACTAGGGAACCGAACTATAAATTCCCTAAAAGTAAAGCTTGTTGATAATAATTGATTGAGATTAGGGCTTATAGACATGAATTGATTAGATTAGGGCTTATTTGATGGATCATGAGTTAGTAGTGTTGAGATTGAAGTTACATGATGATATATGACTATAATTGTTTAAGAATGAAGCATGTGGTTAGATTATATTGAGAATTAGGCATATATGATGACTATGTGAGGTGTTGCTTGAGAGTAAAGGTTGTAGTATAAAGGTAATTTCTAGGACTTTAAGGGTAAAAGCTAATACAAATGAACTAGGAATGTTAAGGCTTTAAGAGTGAAGCTAATATGTATGTTTAATTGTATATGGTATTATTATGGAAAGACTTCACCCACATGACCTATGTCATGAGTATATTAGATCATGCATGTAATGATTTGATTACTTGGATTATGAATATATCCATGTCTAATGTAGCCATTCTAGATGTGTTGATTTGCTATGATTATGAATATATACATGTCTAATGTAGTCATTCAAGATGTGTTGATTTAATATGAGCTTTGACCCTTGAAAGGGAAAGATATGGTATTATTCATGTTTTATGAAGTTTAGGAAATGCTTTAGAAATATTTTGAGAGTAAAGTGATTATGATCATGATCTTGTTGTGTGTTGTTGAAAGGATATTCTCATTTACACATCTATGTATGATTATGATAATAATGTGAAAGGCTATTCTTATACACACATAATAAACATGATGTGAAAGGTTTTCTCTCACAATATGATGATTCTAACGTTGAAAGGCTATTCCCACCTATTAAATCTATGAGATATTTTATGAACTATGTTGGATTGAGTGCCAACGCATTCTTCCATAACCATGAACTTAAGTCAACAATTAAATGAACTCAATGGGAATTATACTTAGTACCGAGTGGATATGAATATGAGATGGAAGCCTTTACCTAAGTTGAGTCCGGGTTCCCAATGAAAGCTTTTATGCAAGTTGAGTACGGCTTTCCAAATGGGTTCCTTCTACGCAAGTTGAGTCCGGGTTCCCAAATTATGTATCTCATGAGATGGAGACTTTTTACCAAAGTTGAGTCCGGGTCTCTAGTAACAATGTCCTTATCACATAACTGCATTCCCCCGTAGGATATTTAGCTAGTAGATCCACCTTAAGCTAATAAATCATGGTTCTACCTAAGGCAAGTAGATCAACCTTTTTCAGTGTGGGAGACACAGGATTCCATCTTAAGCTCACATGGTCTATGTCGGTTAAGGCTAATTCCCACAAACAAGAATATAAATTATAAATTATGGTTACTCAAGAAGCTTTACTTAGCATGGGTGAGATTTATGGGGTCTTATTCATGCATGGCACAAGTATGCTTTGAGGGTAGTTATGATATGTTTCTCTTATGTCATGATGATCTATGTAATGAACATATTTATGACTTATAATTACGATGTATGCTTATATTGGATTGTAGCTTGAAAGGCCCTTCCATTACATGCGTGACTAAAGGTGAGTGTTCCCTTGTCTATGAGAAATAAGCTAAGGATGAGATCAAAAGATGGTAAATATGAGTGAGAACCTAAAGTGACTTACTTAGTATCGATGGGATTATGGGATCTTATCCATATGTTGCATGAGCTTGCCTTGAGGTGACTTATGAAATGACTTTCTCATATACTGTTGACTTACTTGAATTGACTATGTCTATAAGTATATTGTTGTCTCTCATGCTTATGACTTATGTTATTGTCTCTTATTATTATGGTACATGTCTTATGTTGACTAATGCCTCCTATATGCTTATGTTGATGATTTATGCTAGCCATCATATTTAGTGCATTATTGTACTAACACATATCTTTGCCTACATTCTTATCAAATGTAGGGTTAGGCGATATCGATTTCCATTCTCGTGCCTAGGTCCATAGTAGATCAAGAAGAGAAGTTTTTGTGAGTCCTCATAGCATCGAGGACTTGATCACCCATTTCCTTTTATGTCTTTCTTTTATGTTAAAACTTTTTATGGGAAAAGAATTAGATGGTTTGATACTTGTGTAGTAAACTTCCGCTATATTTATAAGACTTTGATTGCATAAAAGAAAAATGTTTCAAATTTTCTGCACTATTTTCTATTATCTTATGTTATGATATGCTAAGAGGCTTGTATGAGGCTTTTCAGGGTCTTCTACGCTGTGTCACATCTAAGGGGTACTCCTGGGTCCTGACACTCCTGATATTCAACGTACCATTTGTGGGATTATACAATATAATAGCTTTAGATTCAGAGAAATATCCGAAAAAGATGCCTTTATCAAAAAAACAATTATCAAGATTTTTAGGATGTTGAGAATTTATTAAAGCATATGCAATACAACCAAAAATTCTCAAATGACTTACCAACGTCTTTCTACCTTTTTAGATTTCAAAAGGTGTTCGACCCATGACTGCTTTAGTTGGAGAGATATTAACTAGATAAACCGCGGTGTGAACAACCTCAGCCCAAAACTGATTTGGATGATCATTACCCTTTGACATTCTCCTGGCCATCACCACTACAGTTTTAGTTCTTTTGCTCAACAATCCCATTTTGCTCCGGAGAGTAAGGTGCAGTTAATTCCTTGCGAATTCCATTTTCTTCATAAAACAACTTAAATTCCTGTGATAAGAACTCACCTCCTCTTTCGATACGCATAACCTTAACATTTTTACAACCTTGGTTTTTAACCAACACCATGTATTTTTTGAAGCTTGCAAAAGTTTCTGATTTGAGCTTGAAAAAATATACGCAACTCATCCAACTGTAATCATCAGTTAGTAACAAAAACTATTGAGAACCAGCAATAGATTCTATGTTCGTAGGACCACACAAATTTGCATGACCAATTTCAAAATAGCTAGTATCTCTTAAGGATCTTCCAACAGAAAAAACAATTTCTATGTTGCATGCCATATATACAACCTTCATATATATTTTCAACATATCCTATATTTGGCAAATCATGAACCATCTTATTTTGACTAAACAATATCAATCCAATCAAATTCAACTGTCTATAACGCAAATGCCACAACTTAGATTCGTCAAGATTATTCTCACTAACAATAAAGGCTTGTTCAACTTTTCAAACTTTAAGTGGAAATAATTTATTATCTGTCATGTGAATATTAGCTAAGATTTGACCAAACTTCGTATTCTGAATAACACATGAGTCATCATCAAACAAGATCGAGAATCTACAACTCAACAATTGCCTAACACTTAGTAAATAATGTTCCAAACTAAAACATTTTGAATAAGTTTCACTTTACCTTGACTAGTCTGGACAGCAATAGTACCTTCACCTTCAACTTGAATTCCCGTATTATCACCACGCCAAATTTGCCTCATTTTTTTTCTCATCTCACTCTTTGAATCCTTTTCTTTCACCAATCATGTGATGGAAGCATCCACTATACAAAAACCAAGTATCAGTCTTGTAATCTATGGTGGCAGAGAGAACCACGAAAAGCATGCTTTCTTCTTTCTCTTCCATGGCATAACAATATTGATCATTTTTACACCAGCACTTAGCTTCTATATGGCCAAAGCTAGGAAAATTCTAACACTACACTCCTCTTCTACGACTATTTATCCAACCAAATTGCCTTCTGCCTGTACCATGTCATCTGCCTTTAAAAGAGCCTCTTCCAGGTCCTCGTACTCCTTGTTCTAAAGATTTCTCATTCTAAATTGGATGCTCTTCCTTAACTTGAAAATCTTGTTCTTCGGTTCTCTCTATTGACATTTTGATCTGTGACTAGTGATATTGCAAAGAGCCCATTAGTTCATCAAATGAAAACTTAGATAAGTCTTTTGATTCATCTATGGTGTCACGACCCAGACCATCGTGATTGGCACCCACACTAACCCTTTGGTAGGAGAACCATTAACTTCAACCCATTTCACAAATTTTATAAAAACTAAGGCACTTAAAGATACAGAAGCAGGTTTTAATGAAGAAATAAACTTGAGTTCCCATAAACTCCTGAAGGTAAACAAACAACTATCAAACATTGCGAAAAATACCCCTAGAACCTAAAAGTCAATGTAATAAAATTCTAAAGTTCAACAAATCTATGAAAAAGGGGAACAACCCCAACTAACATATGAAATAACTAAATAGTTTAAGTATGAAGGAATGGACCAAACAATAAGAAGGACTCCATGGCATCCTGAAAGAACTGGCTCACCCTTCAAATCTGTTCTCTATCCCTGATCTCCTAGCTGAGGTCTATCAGTAGCCGTCTGAAGATGCCCTGTACTTAACAAAGAACGAGCAAGTGCAGTATCAGTACATAACCATAGTGTACTGGTAGGATCATATGGCTATTCCAGCAGGCACTACATACTAGTAATCACAATAAGGTAAACACATATATGTACAAAATATATATATACACATCGATTATCATTTCAGGAACAATGCACAAATTTCACATCCTCAATAACAAGTAGCTATAATGATCAACGGTCTTCTCATGGAACCCATATGCAAACTATTAGAGCGCCGGAACATGATACCCGATCCCAATTAGTGTGCCGGACGTGACACCTGATCCAATATATATGCCAGAATGTGGCACCCGATCCAAGTTAGTGTGTCGGAACGTGACACCCGATCTATTCAACACAACCACAATTGCAATCACACTCATATGTACATTCTCATAATCATACAACCAAGTTTCAAATCATTGCATACATTTACTCATTCGTACTCATTTCATTAGGTTTTATCAACAAGGTTTCATTCACATACATACATGCATTATAATGAAGTAATCACGAACATAAATCACGTAAACAAGAAATCAAACCATCACCTACCTCAAAACCAAGCTTAAATCCCTCTAAGGCACTTGAATCTTTCCTTTACGGATTCCTTCCACTTGTTCGTGGTCTAAAAACAACAATTTAAGAAAAGATTCAATTATTGAAGGTCCAATTACCTAGATTATAACAAACCCAATAACCTAAGACTAAACTCATGATCCTAATATGCAGCTAGAGCTTTTTTCCACCATCAAATTCAGTCCAAAACTCTCCCCCAATAATAATTAACCAAGAATCTAAGTTCTACAGGTTGAATAACAGATTAGAGGAATAAAATCCTTAACTATAGTGCTAGAGTAGGTGGAAATCGTTCAAGAAATACTCTTGGGTCGTCTCTTAAATCTCAAGAATGAAGCTTGAATAAGATAACATTTTTGGGGTTTAATTCCAACTTAATTCGTGACTAAGCCACTACAGCGGACCCCATCCCACCATAGAGGCCCCACCCTGGCGGGAATAATCCCACCACAATGGCTTACATGGACACAAAGAGTCGAAACTAGAGTTTCAAACCCCCATTTCACAACACACCTTCAACCCATAACATTCAAAAACTACCCTTTCACGCTATGATCAGTTTTGGGAGTTCCACTTGCCCGAATTCAATTTCGTAAAATCGTACGTGTTCCTTAACATCTTAGCTATCTACTTATGTAATCCAAATCATTATTAAATCTCTCATTCATTACCATATTTCCCTAGACCTCGCATGACTCTGATTTCGTCCAAATCTGGACTAGGCTAGGAATTTCCAAGTTTCTACAAAAAAAAATTATGCCCCCAATTCTTTTCCCGTTAGCTTTTCTATAACAATGGGAATAGGTCGTTACAATAGATACCAATTTACCCATCCCTCGTCCCCGAGTGACAAACTAGGAAAAAAATGGGCTAAAGTAAAGGTACAGTAGTACCTCAATTGTCAAACAACTGGAAATATTTGTCTCACATGTCCTTTTCAGTTTTCTAAGTAGCTTCCTCAACTGGATGATGCTTCCATTGAACTTTCAGTGACTTTATATCCTTGGTCCTCAGCTTCTGGATATAGCGGTCAAGAATTGCAACCAGTTCTTCCTCATACTGAAGGTCCTTGTCTAACAAAACTAACTCCCATTTGATGAGGTAATCTATGTCCCCATGTTACTTTTTCAACATGGACACATGGAATACTCGAAGAAATCTAGATAAACTAGGTGGTAAAGTTAATCTATAAGACACTGGCTCTACACAGTCAAGAATCTGAAATGGACCAATGTATCACAGACTAAACTTGCTCTGCTTGCCAAATCTCATCACTCCTTTCATGGGTGACACTTTAAGAAGAACACTCTCACTAGTCTGAAATGCCATGTCTCTTACCTTATGGTCTGCATACTTCCTCTATTGACTTTGGGCTGCTTAAAGCTTAGTTTGGGTGCTTCTTACCTTATCCTAAGCATCATTCACCAATTCATCCCCCAAAGGTTTTACATATCCAGCCTCAAACCACCATACAAGTGATCTACATACCATTCCATAAAGTGCCTCGAACTGTGCCATATCAATGCTGGAGTGGTAACTATTATTATATGAGAACTCACACAATGGTAGGAACTTATCCCAATGCTCTTCAAAGTCAATCACACATGCCCTCATCTTGTCCTCTAACACCTGAATAGTCCTCTTCGACTTCCCATCCGTCTGTGGATGGAGAGTTGTACTAGAATTGAGTTTTGTGCCCAATTCATCATTTAATTTCCTCCAAAACATGGATGTGAACTACGTACCACGGTCTGAGATGATAGAAAGGGTCACCACATGCGGCCTTGCTATCTCTTTCACATAAACCTTAGCCAACTTGTGAGCATTATAGTCTATTCTAACCGGAATAAAATGGGCTGACTTAGTCAATCTGTTAACCTCTACCCAAATAGAATCAAACTTCCCCAATGTCATGGGAATACCAACCACAAAACCCATAGCTATCCTTTCCCACTTCCATCCCAAAATTAGCATTCTCTGGAGAAAACCTGCAGGTCTTTGATGATCATACTTTACCTTCTGATAGTTTTGGCACTTAGCCACAAACTCAGCTATGTCTTTCTTTATGCTAGGCCACTAATAAAGTCGCTTCAAGTCTCGGTACATCTTGGTCACACTCGGATGAACGGAATACTGCAAACCATGAGCTTCTATCAATAATTTCTAAATCAAGTCATTAATTGGAGGAACACAAATCCTTCCTTTAAAGTTGAGCACACACCCCACATCAAGTGGTATCTTGTACCTTTCAAGACACGGTGTTCTTTCTGAGCTCATTCAAACGGTTTGGCCATGATCTCCTCAATGAATATGGCCTTTACCTCAATGCTAGCTAACACCCCACCTTTTTCTAAGATTCCCAACTATATGAACTTAGATTCCAAGGTTTGAATTTCCATAGCCAAATGTCGCTTGGATATACTCAAGCAAGCTAGACTACCCATACTCATCACATTTCAGCTTAATGCGCCTGCCACCACATTAGCCTTAACCGGATGATATAAAATGGTCACATCATAATCTTGAATAACTTCATACATCTTTGTTGTCTCAAATTCAGATCCTTTTGAGTGAATACATGTTGTAGACTAGGATGATTAGTAAACACCTCACACTTGACATTATAGAGGTAATGCCGCCAGATCTTAAGAGCAAACAATACTGCTGTCAACTTTAAATTATTTGTTGGGTAATTTCTTTCATCATCTTAAACTTCCCCGATGCATAATCTATAACATTCTTATCTTGCATTAACATAACACTCAAACCCAAATGTGAAGCATCACAATAAATAATGAAATCCTTACCTTCCACTGGTAGTACCAGGATAGGTGCTAGGGCCGAAAGAGTCTTGAGCTTTTGAAAGCTCTCTTTATAATTTTCAGTCCATTCAAAAGACACCTCCTCTTTGGTCAACCTTGTCAAATGCTTGGCAATAGAAGCAATTTTTTTCACACATCGACGATAATAGATAGCGAGCCCCACAAAATTCTTAACTTCAGTCATAGAGCTACGCCAGACTCAATTCTTAACTGCTTCAATCTATTGGGGATCTACCATTACCCCTTCCCTTGAAACTACATGTCCCTAAAAGGCATATGAATCCGACCAAAACTCACACTTAGAAAATTTGGTGTATAACTTGTCTCCAAGAAAACCTAGAACAATACAAAGATGGTCGGCATGCTCTTCCTTAATTTTTGAATAAACCAAAATGTCATCAATAAAGACAATCAATCACAAAATAATCCAGGAATGGTTTGAACACAGCGTTCATAAAACTCATGAAAGTTGCAGGCGCATTTGTCTGCCCAAATGACATTACTAAAAACTCATAGTGCCCATAGCGGGTCCTAAAGGCCGTCTTGGGTACATCCTCAGGTCTAATATTTAACAGATGATAATCAGACCTTAGATAAATCTTAGAGAAAACAGACGCACCTTTCAACTGGTCAAAACGATCATATATTCGAGGAAACATATGCTTATTCTGAATAGTATCTGTATTCAACTGCTGGTAATCTATCCACATCCTCATACTACTATCATTTTTCTTAACAGACAAGGCAGGAGAACCTTACGGGGAAGCACCAGAATGAATAAAACCTTTCCCAAGAGGTTCCTGAATTTGAGCCTTAAGCTCTCTTAATTCCGTCGGAGCCATACGATAAGGAGGAATTAAGATGGGGCCGGTACCAGGTTCCAAATCAATGCAGACATCTATATCCCTATCTGGAGGCATACAAGGATAATCGATAGGAAACACTACTCTATATTCTAACACCATAGGAATAGACTCTATAGAGGGAGACTCAACCTCAACATCCCGAATATGAGCCAAAAAACCCTGCCCTACAAGTTTCCTAGCCTGAATAGCGGATACAACCTTCGTTGGCTTAGGCTTGTACACCCCTTCCCACTCTAACTTTTCCCTACCCGGGATCTCTAGAGTCATAAACGTAGTGTTATAATTTAACACATCATAATAGGGGGACAACTAAGTCATGCCTAAGATTATATCAAAGTCAGTCATGTCCAAAATAACCAAATTAACCCATGTTTGGAAACCCATAAACATAATAGAACAAGTATGATAAACATGGGTGGCTATGACAGACTCTCCAATTAAGGTAGAAACATGGATGGGGGCATCAAGTACATCACAACTGCATCAAATCCCAAGGCAAACTGAACTAACATGTATGAAAAAGTAGAACCCAGATCAAACAACACATTACCCATCCGATCACAAATAAAAATAGTACATGCGATCACTGCATCAAATGTCTTCGACATGGTCTTGCTCGAAAAGGCATAACACCGAGTCTTGTCATCTTGACGGACGACTTCCTTGCCTGGTTACGCTGCTCCCTTGCCTTTATTACCATTACCTTGACCTCCATGACCTTTCTAATTTCCTCCTCACCCACCTTGTGAATGTCCTCTATAATTATTACCATTGCCCGTGGGCACCAATGCTCTAGTCTGTTGCTGCACGAAATCCAATATGCGCAGTTGGGGACAATCTTTCCTCATGTGCCTAGGTTCCCCACAATTATAATAAGCACAATCAAAAGAAGGTATGCCTCTACCCGAAGATGCGGCTCCTTGGCTATCCTGAATAAAATTCTATTGTTGGGTTCCTGAATAACTACCTGTAGAAGCGGGCATGGAGGACTGGATTGGCCGGGCTGCAAGCGTCGGCCTACCTAAACATTTTGAGTAAGATCCTTGAAAGTTACATGTGCTCTTGGATTTCTTAGTCAAAGCCTTAGCCTGCCCATCACGTCTAACTCCCTCTACTTTATCCACAATGATGGTCACCTCATTAAAGAGTTTTCCTGCTGAACAAAAAATACTTGATCTTTGGGGTTCAGTCCCTTAACAAATAGACGAATCATCTCCTCCTCATTAGTTACCAATTGTGTAGAATATCTTCACAAGCTATGGAACTTAGCCTCATAAGCTGCTACAGTCATACCATCCTGCTCCAAAGCCATGTACTTATCCTTCTTACGATAATTCAATGTCTGGGGCACATACTCTTAAAAAAAAAAGCATGAAACTTTGTCCAAGTGAGTGGGGGTAAAGCTGACGATCTACATTCCACATAATCTCTCCACCATTGCTTAGCCTCGCTATGAAGACAGAAAGTCACAAGCTCTACTCCATGTTGATGAACAATACCCATTTCATGTAGCCTCTTATAACAATACAAGATGAACCCATAAGATTCTTCACTCTCAGAACCATGAAACACAGGCGACTTCAGTTTCAAAAACTTGGTCAACATTTCATGCTCATTACCAGTCATCACAGGACCCAACAGAGGACGGAAAAAGACATCCGTTCCTAGAGCCCCATCCACCTTGGGAACAGTAACAATAATAGCGGGGTTGGTGGGATTTTGAGTTGCTTGAACTGTGGGAAAAACTCCAAGACTAACCAACCCTTTCAAGAAAGTCATAATCTGTTGAGCTAACACTGGGTCTAAGGGAGGAATACATGAAGTTGCAGCATGTACCTCTTCTTCTTGTTCAACATCCTCCTTATTCTCAACCTCTACATTCTCCTCTATCTTTTCATGATGCGCAGGAGGATCATCATTTCTGGGAGAATTCTCAACTGGCGCTCCACCGCTAGTGGGTGCTACCTATAACACATCGCAATTTGAAATAACTAGAAAGAAGCTAATAGTTGGAAATAGTCATTTTTGGAAAGAATGAAAAATCTAGAAATTTTGTTAAGTTAGAACAAGTTGAGTTTTGGTCAACTTCAAGCGGCCTTTACTCCTAGCTCTGGATGAGTTAGGTGTATTTCCAGATATTGTTGGAAATTTCTTGGAATAAACTTTCCAACTCCACTAAGTTTGCACGATTCCGAGTTTGTTTGAGTGAGTTATGCCATTTGGAAGTTGGGTTGTTTGAATAAGGAAAGCCTAATCCGAATTTGGAAGGGTAATTTTGTCTTTTCCTTACCTAATTATTCTAATTAGTTTTTAGGAGTTAATTCGGGTAAAAATCAGATTTTAGCCAGTTTATAAAAGTTGAAATCTCACTCTATAGCATGGAAAAAAGATAAAATAAGAGAAAGGAGAAGAGGAAAAGCAAGATTTGCCAAGAACGATCGATTTTGGTTGTGGATTTTTCCAAGGAATTGATCCTACAAGGTATGTGAGTCTTTCATAGTGTTGGGTTCGTTCACCCACGCGCCATACATGCTTAGTTCAGCAATATTCGTCCTGAAAGAGTTTGAAAGTTGATGTTCTTGATATGTATTCTTGAATTTGAATGTCGTTCTTGAATTTGGCTGAATTAAAATGTTTCTGAGATCTTTAATTTGAGTTTTAGAGTTGTTTTGAGTTAGGTTCTTGAGTACATATGTTGGCTGTCCGAATCTAAAATGAATTTGAGAACAATAGTCGAGATTAGGCGAATTGGGGCTGGAAAATGAAGAGAGGAAAAGTCGAGTGGGATCTGGCACGCAAGTTCGCGTAGCAAA
Organism: Solanum commersonii; assembly: GCA_029007595.1. NCBI lineage: Eukaryota > Viridiplantae > Streptophyta > Magnoliopsida > Solanales > Solanaceae > Solanum > Solanum commersonii. The sequence goes on along the minus strand of JAJTWQ010000166.1, from coordinate 720,109 downwards.
CTTGCTCCCCCAGTGAACAAAAATTAGCTCCGCGTTGCGGTTAGGACGCGGACACCTCTATCTAAAAATTTAATTTCGCGAACAAATATTTTAATGTAACTCTGCGTCGCGGACTTGTTCCAAAACGGTGATTTCTTGATCTTTTCTCATGTTTAGCTATTTAAAAACACTCCTAAACATCATGAGATCTTCCCTATCACAAATCACAATCTTTGAATCCATAATTCAATTCAAGGATAGTTGTAAAGTTAGGTGAATTTAAGAGTCAAGTTAAGAGAAGTTTATAAAGTTTTCAAAAGTCTTTCACAAACGTATTAACTTTGTTCTAAGACTTAAGTTTCAAGTCAAGCAAGGAGTAAAGAGTTGAGTTCATTTCTCAAAAAGCTATAGAGGAATTAAGTATTCCCAAGAGTTTAAAAATGTTTCATAATTGAAAAAGAAAGGGAATATCGATTCCAAAAGACTTTTTAAACTAATTTTTGAGTAATTATCTCAAACCAAAGAAAGAAGTTTGTTTTAAAAAAACATATGAGCTAAGTATATTTTGGGAGTAGTATTGAGCACCGATATGGGGATGCGAGTTCATATTAACTCAAGTCTCCATAAACCATGTAGATATCATGAGTAGTAAAGGATCATAACTTTTCGATGACTCCTTAAGATGCTTTTAGCATAGACTAGTGGATCCACTAAGTTAAGCGTTATATATGACGGCAAAGTATAGGATAGTTCTAGCAGCGTGGGAAAGATGTTGTATCACCACTTAGGCTCATAGTGGTGGTTGTTGGTTAGAAAAACTCCCACATAAACTATATCACTTTATTATATGAATAAAGTTCAGTTTGTTATTGCATTTTCATTAACGAATTAAGTTGCTTTTAATGTTTTATAAAGCTTTTCATATATTGCATGTGTTTCATTGCTTTATATTAAGTTAAGTTAATCATGAGTTGAGAAGAGCCAAGGTAAGTGTTTCTTTTTGGAACTTTTCAAGCTTAAGTTATGTTTAGCATTCCAACTCACATACTCGTACATTCAATGTACTGATGCCAGTTGGCCTGCATTTTATTATCATGCAAACATAGGTAACCAAGATCAGCATCCTGCACCTCGTTGATCAGGTTCAGCATTCAGAGTCAGTCGGTTACCTTCTTGCTTTTCAGAGGGCTCATTTTTATCATTTGTTTTCTAGTTTTACGTTGTTAGGATGATCGAGGGTCCTGTCCCGACATCCCTCTTTGTTTAAGAGGCTTCATAGATAGTCAGACAATTAGTTGTTCAATTGTCTTTACATTTTCATTTCATCTATTAAGACTTGAGTTGCCATTTTGGTCAAGTTAAATGTATGACTTTTAAACATCCTTAAGTTATCTTATTATTCAAGTAAGCATAGTAATTGATCTTTATAAATATGCACATAGTCTTCTGCTGAGTAAGTAAGTAAGGCCAAGGGTTCACTTGGGGCCAGCAATGGTTCTCAAGTGCCGGCCACGTCCAGGGTGTAGGCTCGGGGTGTAACACTACCCTTCCTCGGCCTCTACCCCTTGCTCTTCCTCTATCTCTGCCTCGACCCCGTTTTCTTGATGCGGACTCCTCAGAGGGCTCATTGATGGGAGCTACAGGCCTGATGCCATTGAAGAGAGTATTAATCATCTACGGATAGAAGAGTGAATGAGATTAGATACCAATTTGGATCACCAGATAATAATTGGAGTCACTTTATAACACGAAAGCAGACAAGAGAAAACATAGAGATTTTCTAAAGTCCTATAGCCTCTCGAAGAAAAGTACAGACGTCTCCATACCATTTCGCAAGAGTCTACTAGACTTAGTTTAGTACACCGAGATCAATGAACTTAGGGCTCTGATAAAAAAAAATTCACAACTCAGACTATCGTGATTGGCACCCACACTAACCCTCTGGTGGGAGAACAATTTACTACAACCCATCTCACAAATTTTATGAGATATGGAAGTAGGTTTAAATGTAGAAATAAACTGGAATTCACATAAACTCTAAAGTTAAACAAACGACTATCAAACATTACGAAAAACACCACTAGGACTTTAAAGCCAATGTACCAAAACTCTAAAGTTCAACAAATCTAAGAAAAAGGGCTACAACCCCAACAAACATATGAAATAACTAAGTAGTCTAAGTTTGAAGGAATGGACTAAAAAATAAGAAGGACTCCATGGCAGCCTGAAAGAACTGGCTCACCCTTGAAATCCAATCTCGATCACTGATCTCCTAACTGAGGTCTATCAATAGCTGCCCAAAGATGCCCTATACTCAACAAAGAATGAGCAAATGCATTATCAGTACACAACAAAAGTGTACTGGTAGGATCACGCGACTATTCTAGTAAACACAACATATACCAGTAATCACAACAAGGTAAATAAATAAATGTACAAAATATATATATATATATATATATATATATACACACACATCAATTATCATTTCAAGAGCAGTGCACAAATTCCAAATCCTCAATAACAAGTAGATATAACGATTAATAGTCCTCTCATGAAACCTATACCTAAACTATTAGTGTGCCAGAATGTGACACCCGATCCCAATTAATGTGTCTGGCCTGACACTCGATCCAATATATGCATCAAAACGTGGCACCTAATCCAAGGTAATGTGTCGAAACATGACACCCTGTCTATTCAACACAACTATAATTACAATCAAACTCATATGTCTATCCTTATAATCACACAATCAGGTGTAAAATCATGGCATATATTTACTCATTCATTCTCATTTCATCAAGTTTGATCAACAAGGCTTCATTCACATAAATACATACATTACAATGAAGTTATCACCATCATATATCACACAAATAAGAAATCAAACAATCATTTACCTTGAAACCAAACTTGAATCCCTCTAAGGCACTTGAATCTTCCTTTTTCGGATTAATTCATCTTGTTCGTGGTCTAAAGACAATAATTTAATACAAGGATCAATTATTTAAGGTCCAATTACTCAGATTATAAGAAACCCAATAACTTAATACCAAACCCATGATCCTAATATGCAGCTAGGGCTTTTTCCTACCATCAAATTCAGTCAAAAATCATCCCCGATTAATAATTAACCAACAATCTAAGTTCTACGGATCAAAAAATAGATTAGGTGATTAAAATCCTTACCTTTAGTGCTAGAATAGGTGGAAAACCTTCAAGAAATACCCCTGTCTCATCTCTTAGCTCTTAAGAATGAAACTTGCATAAAATAACATTTTTGGGGTTTAATTTCAACTTGATTCGCGACTGAGCCGCTGCGGCGGACCTTATCCCGCCACAGCGGCTAACACAGAAACAGAGAGTCAAAATTAAAGTTTCAAACCCTATTTAACAACACACCTTCAACCCATCACGTTGAAAGACTACCCTTTCACAGTAAGATCAGTTTTGGAAGTTCCCCTCGCCCGCATTTGATTTTGTAAAGTCGTACGCGTTCCTTAACGTCTTAGCTATATACTCATGTAATCCAAATCATTATTAAATTGCTCATTCATTACAATATTTCCCTAGAACTCTCATGACTTAGATTTTGTCAAAATGTGGACTAGGCTAGGAATTTCCAAATTACTACAAAAAGTTTATCCTGCCCTAATTCTTTCCCCGTTGGCTTTTCTATAATGATGGGAACAGGCCGTTACATATGTCTGCAACCACATGATCAAACATTGGAGGTAAATTTCTTAGAACTTTTGAAACTAAAATTTTATCACCTATCTCTTCACCATTTGATTTAATTTGACTTACAATTCCACTAACTCTTGATAAAAAAAATCTCTTATATTCATTGTTTTTCATGCAAAAAGTTTCAAAATCACGATGAAGAGATTGTATTTTCCCATTAATTATCTTTGAGGAACCTTGAAACTCAATTTTCTAAATCAGGCAAGAATCTCTTGAGGTAGTAGTAGTTGCAATACTAGAGAAAATTGTCTCATGAATGGCTTGTTATATAAAGAAGAAACCTTTTTCATCCTTCTTTCTGAATTCTTTTAATCTCCTCTCTTCCTCTGCATTCGACTCTACTACATCAGTGAACCCATCTTCAATCAAGTCCCACAATTCTTGAGATCTAAATATGGTCTTCATCTTGACACTCCAAAATAGACACTTTTCACCACCGAAGATGGGTATGAGGGGTTCTGAAGAAGTGGATATACCATTTGTTGCCTTAACTTCTTTTTTCTTCTTATATTTCACTCACTGGCTATTCCATATCTCTTTATCGCCTAGTCAAAGTCCGAATGCTTTCTTTTATACCACAATGTAGGAAACAGAGAAGTTCTTTAACTACAAAACTTAAAGTTACTCAAAGAAGACAAAGAAAATACTTTGTAGAAGTGCCCTCTTTATTAATTGGAAACATCTGCTTTTATAGGATTAAAGACTCCAGAAGATAATATCTATCCTTCAGTTGACTAGAAACTAGGAAAGTACCAAAAAATTGCAACCAAATAACAACCTAGCAAGGACTCTTTCAACTCTAGTAAAAGAATTATTCAAACTCATAGTAAATAATTTACCCTATGCAGAAACTTAGTAACTTGGAGTCTTTTTTAATCAATTCTCAACAGTTCTATTGTATCTCTCCCTTTTCTTGACTAGAAGACATGATAAAATTTGTATTTTCTTGGTTTCGTCCCTTCCCTACAGAACCTAGAGAATGGTAGAAGGTGCATAGACACAACTCACCGATAAATAGATAGAAGATATTACATTGATGGAGACTTTAATGATTATCTCAACTATTTATGTATAGATGAAATTTTTTATTTGCATTTGTTGGGATGCGATGAATTTACGGAGACTTCCATTTTTGAGCTTGCTACTTTGTTGAATAACAAAAGGGAACTATATAAGCTTCGAGAAGTATTAATACCTTATCTTGAACATGAAAGTTAAGATTAGAGCTATTTTGGAATATCAAATACATTTCAAAAGTTTGTCTATTTAGATGAAGAAGATTGTATGTCTTAACTCGTTCCCTAGTTTAGATGAGAATTTTTGACATGTTCTGGCAAGCATGATTTGGTTAATTTATTATGATGATTGTTTGCTATAACCCTTGATTACTAGGCTAGTGTGTACTTCTCATGAGTGATGTATTCTTTTCATCTCTCTTAGAAAATACAGTGAACATATAACTTATTTTTCTCCTCTCCCTGAAATTTTGACCAAAAAGATATAATTAGGCATGTTATGTTACTTTCAATAACAGTTATACTTTAGTTATAGTATCCAATAGTGTTATAACTTTCTTTCCTTGTTTTGAGATGTTTTATGTCAGGTTTGTTCTTTTTTTGTTCTTTTTTTTTGCAATTGTTCTTGAAAAAGGTGATCTTAAGTTCTTAAACTGACATAAGTGTTCTCTCATCATCTACATTGCAAAAAATTATTGTCCATCGAGGTTAAAGGTTTTTGCTGTTTCACTATAATGATTTTACCTAGAGGAGTCAAGTGATAAACTTTCGCTTGATTGACTACTGAATATGCTTATAGTTTCGGGTTCTTCAAAGTCGTTGTATCCTTTTGCTTTTCAGTCAAACTAGATTCTAGAATATTCTTATTGCTGAAGTATATATGGTGTATAATTTTCATAGGCTTATCCCATTGAGAGAATGAGATTTTTCCAAAAGACTTATCAATATTATACACTAAATTGACTATTCTGCTACATGAACAATCGTGGTGCTTCTTAAATACTTAAAGATTTGCTTCTCCTAGATCTTTCCATTTTAAAATTGTTTCCCCCCAATATTACTTTTTTGTTTTAGTTCCTTAATTGCCTACTTATATACCTTAAGAAAAAAATTTGAGAGTGTTGTCATCCACCCAACCACTAACCCGAATAAAAATTTAAGTTTCCAAGTGTTAAATATTTTTTTGTACTTTTGTCACGCCCCGAGCCTACACCCCAGGCAGGACTGGCACACGAGAACCATTTCTAGTCCCAAGCGAACCATTGGGCTGGCATACTTACTCAATGAACGACTTAAAATCATAAATACAAGAATTCAATGAATCTCTACTCAATTGTTTAATAAAATACTTAGAATGTTTTAAGGTCAAACATTCAACTTAGCCAAAATGGTAACTCAAGTCTTAACATAAGAAATAATAATGTAAAGACAACTGATTGCTAACTGTCTATGAAGCCTCTAAAACAACGAGGGATGTCGGGACAGGACCCCCAATCATCCTAACAACGAAAAGCTAAACTATTACGAAAAAAACACTCAAGAAAGCAATGAGGCTCACCAACTGACTTTGAGTGCTCAACCTGATCAACGAGGCATCGGATGCTGATCCTGGTTACCTGTATCTGCATCATAAAGTGATGCAGGCTAAGTGGCATCAGTACATTGAATGTACGAGTATGCGAGTTGGAATGCTAACGATAACGTATGCTTGAGAAGAATTTGAAAGGAACACTTACCCTGGCTTTATTTAACACAATATAAGCAATAAAACACATGCAAGATATGGAAAGTTTGTAAAACAGTGGAAAACAACTTAGTTCGTTAAAGAAAATGCAATAACAAACTCAACTTTACCCAAATAATAAAGTAATTATAGTTTTTAACAAATTCACGCTAAATCAAACATGCTTGGCATGTCGGTTAACAAACCCAATGCTATAAATGTCTCACATACCTCGTAGGATTAAATTCTTGGCAAAATACCCAACCAATTGTACGATCCTGACGAATTTTGCCTCCTCTTCTCCTTTCTCCTCTTTTCTCCTTTCTCAACGCCCTAGCATGAAATTTTCATTTTTTCCTAAACTGATAAAATTCATATTTGACCCTAATTAAACTCCTAAAAATGAAATAAAATAGTAGGGAATGGAAAAGACCAAAACACCCTTTCAAAATCCGGATTGGACATTTCCTTATTTGGAAAGCCCAACTTCTAATGGGCATATCTCACTCATATGAACTCGAAATCGCGCTAACTCAGCGGCGTTGGATAGATTATTCCAAGATCCTTCGTACAATATCTGGAAACACACCTAAATCACCCTGAGCTAGGAGTTATGGTCGCTTTCAATTGACCAAAAACTCAACCTAACATAAATAACAATTTTCCAGATTTTTATATTTTTATATTTTTATATTTTTTCCAAAAATGACTATTCCCTATCTTTAACTTCTTTCTAGTTCTTTCTAGTTATGGGGTGTTACAATATCTCCCCCTTGGGAATATTCATCTCGAATGAGCTTACTCTTAGTAGGCTAAGGGTGTAACATCTAACATTCAGCTCAAACACCCAACAAGCAATGCAAAATAAAACATGCAATCTTATAAATTAAAGAGTACTAAGAAGAGAATTAGTACCTTGATCTGGAATTCCTCCGGTTTCAAAGAGATGAGGATACCTCTTCTTTATATCTTCTTCATCTTCCCAAGTAGCTTCCTCAACAAACCGGTTCCTCCAAAGAACCTTGATTGATGTTACTTCCTTAGTCCTCAACTTGCGAACTTGGCGATCTAAAATCTGAACCGAAATCTCCTCATAAGATAAGCTATCCTTGATGCCAATATCTTCAGTTGGTATGATCAAGGAAGGATCACCCATTCACTTCTTCATCATGGAGATGTGAAAGACCGGATGAACCGTGGCTAACTGTTGTGGTAGCTCCAACTCATAAGCTACATTACCTATCCTTTTCGATATTCTATAAGGGCCAATATACCGCGGACTAAGCTTCTCCTTCTTACCAAATCTCATAACCCCTTTCATGATTGAAAATTTCAAGTATACCCAATCATCTACTTCAAACTCTAACTCTCTTCTCCTAACATCAATGTAGGATTGCTGACGACTCTGCGCCATTTTCAACCTCTCTTGAATCACTTTCACCTTCTCCATAGCTTGATCAACTAAATCTAGTCCTATCAACCCAGCTTCACCAATTTTAAACTATCCAATAGGAAATCTGCATCTTCTCCCATAAAGAGCTTTATAAGTAGCCATTTGTATACTAGAGTGGTAACTATTGTTGTAGGCGAACTCGATGAGAGGTAGGTGATCATTCCAATTACCTTTGAAATCGATCACCCACGCCCTCAACATATCCTCTAAGGTCTGAATAGGGCGCTCTGGTTGACCATCTGTATGAGGATGAAAGGCAGTACTTAAGTTCACATTTTAACCCAAGCCTTTTTGGAATGACTTCCAAAACTATGCATTAAATTGCGCACCTCTGTCTGAAATAATGAAGACCGGAACACTATGAAGTCTTACAACCTCTTGAAGATACAACTTAGCATAGTCTTCTATTGAATGGGTAGTCTTTACCGACTAAAAGTGGGTTGATTTTGTCATTATATCAACAATCACCCAAATAGAATCGTACTACATGCAAGACCTTGGTAAACCTGTAATGAAATCCATATTAATCTTCTCCCACTTCCATTTCAGAAGTTCTTTATTTTGAGCCATACCACTGGGCCTTTAGTGCTCTACATTAACTTGTTGAAAAATTGGAAACTTAGCAAAAAACTCTGCAACGCCATTCTTCATACTACTCCACCAATAAACCTCTCTCAAATCGTGATACATCTTTGTGGAACCAGGATGAATGGAATATCTGGAGCTATGAGCTTCCTCCATGATTCTCTCTTGGAGTTCATACACCCTCGGTACACACAACCTACCTTGATACCTCAATACACCATCTCCCCCTTGTTAAAAAGTGATTACTTTTTGCTTATGAACATTTGCCTTCAATTCAAGCAAAAATGGGTCTTGGTCTTGTTTCTCTTTAACTTCAGACACTAAAGATGATTCAACCCCATTCATCACCACTACTCCTCCTTCTATGGAATCTATTAGTCGGACTCCTAAGCGTGCAAGTCTATGCATATCTTTCACTAACTCTCTTTTTTCTTCCTTAACATCGGCGATACTACCCATAGACAATCTGCTTAAAGCATCAGCAGCAACATTAGCCTTACCTGGGAGATAAAGAATACTTATGTCATAATCCTTAAGTAACTCTAAACCACCTCCTTTGTCTGAGAATAAGCTCTTTGTGAGTGAACACATATTAAAGACTTGTAATTAGTGAATACAACAACATGAACACCATACAAATAATGATGCCATATTTTCAAAGCAAACGCTACAGCAGCCAACTCTAGATCATGGGTTGGGTAATTCTTCGTATAAACTTTCAACTGTCTGGAGGCGTAAGCTATAATTTTGCCACTCTGCATTAATACACAACCCAAACCAACTCTAGACGCATCACAATAGACAACAAAGCCTTGCATACCTTTTGGTAAGGTCAAAATTGGGGCAGTAGTCAACCTCTTTTTCAATTCCTGAAAGCTTTTCTCACAAGCTTCAGACCATTGAAATTTAAATATTTTCTCAGTTAAATTGGTCAAAGGAGACGAATTAGACAAGAGCCCATGTACGAACCTTCTATAATATCCAGCCATACCCAAGAAACTCCTAATATCAGTTGGAGATGTGGGTCTAGGCCAATTTTGCACTACCTCTATTTTATATGTATCAACTTTAATTCCCTCTCCAAACACAATGTGGCCTAAGAATGGCACAGACTCAAGCCAAAACTCGTACTTAGAGAACTTATCATACAACTCTCTATCTTTTAGCGTCTGGAGAACTATTCTAAGATGGCTAGCATGATCTTCCTCATTCCTCGAATAGATTAAAATGTAATCAATCAAGACAATAACAAACGTATCTAAATAAGGCTTAAATACTCTATTCATAAGGTCCATGAACGTTGCAGGTGCATTAGTTAAACCGAACGACATGACCCAGAACTCTTAATGACCATAACGGGTCCTGAATGTTGTCTTGGGAATATATCACTCCCTTACTTTCAACTGATGATAGCCAGATCTGAGGTCAATCTTAGAAAAACAAGAAGCACCCTGAAGCTGATCGAAAAGATCATCATTTATCGGAAGAGAATTCCTATTCTTGATGGTAACCTTTTTCAACTGCTGGTAATCTATACACATCCTAAGGGAACCATCTTTCTTTCTCACAAATAATCTTGGACCTCCCCAAAGTGAGAAACTTGGTGGAATGAAACACTTATCAAGGATATCTCTCAATTGTTCTTTAAGCTCTTTCAACTCTGTTGGTGCCATTCTATATGGTGGAATAGAGATAGGACGAGTATCGGGAAAAATGTTTATGCCAAAATCTACTTCTCTCTCAAGAGGGACTCGGTGTAGATCATCTGGAAAGACTTCTAGAAACTCTTTTATTATTGGAACTGACTCAATAGGAGGTATCTCAACACTAGATTCATTAACTCGGACTAAGTGATAGACACACCCCTTGGAAACTAACTTTTTTTCCTTAAGGTACGAAATAAAATGACCCTTAGGCATTGTTGCACTACTTTTCCACTCTAAGACTGGCTCATTAGGAATTTTGAACTTAACAACTGGAGTTCTAAAATCAATGGAGACATAACAGGCATGAAGCCAGCCCATACCTAGAATGACGTCGAAATCTACCATGTCTTACTCAATTAAATCAGCCATGGTGTCTTTGTGATTGATGGAAATGACACAATCACGATAAACTCACTCAGCTAGAATAGACTAACCAACATGTATAGAAACACAAAAGGGTTCACAGAGTTTCTCAGGAAAAGCATCAAAACTATTTGCAACATAAGGAGTCACAAAATATAAACTTGCTCCTAGGTCTAGCAAAGCATAATCCTCAAGAGTAAAGAATTTGATCGTACCAGTGACAACGTATGGAAAGTTATCTTTCTCTTGGCAACAAGTGATCGCATAAAGATGATTTGTTCCTCTGCCAGTACCAGAAGTAACTCCTCTAGGTGTAGCCCTGTCTAGTGAAGCAGCTATTGAAGATTGGGCTCTATTGCCCTGATTCCCATTACCCTGTCGGGTCTTGGCACACTCTTTCATGAAAGGAACTTCTTGTCCGCATTGAAGCAACCTGTGGAGCCATCATGACACTTTCCTGGGTGGGTTCTACCACACTTAGCACATGCAGGAGCCCAGTTACTTCCTTGTAACACACTACCCTGAGATTGGGCAGGTCTAGCCTTAAAATGCTGTGAATTTTGACTATTGTACTCACTTTTGTTTCTGGGTGTAGGTGCACTAGAAGATGATGGAGCAGGTCCCTTTTGCTTTTGTTGGGAAGAAAACCGGTTCACATTATTTCTTTGCTGCCCAGACTCATTCTTGGACGTCTTAGCCTTCTTATTTCTGAATTTATCTCTATCCCTCAGCTTCTCCTCCTAGACTTGTTGCGCATAGACCATTACCCTTGATATATCCATGTCTCTAATTAGCTTCGCTGCCCTACCCACTTTGCTTGACAGACGGGAAAACCCAGCAACAAGCAGGCTCATCATACTTCTCATATCTGCAACCATCTATGGAGCATAACAGGATAGTTGGGTGAACTTCAACCCTCATGAACACTTAGGTACTCTTGCTTAAGGGTAGAAACTCTCGTACCTTGTCCTCTCTCAGTTCTCGAGGAAAGAAATGACCCAAGAAGGCCTCCTCAAAACATGCCCAACTCGCAGGTGGTGCTCCCTACCCTTCTTTCACTTATCAAACCAAGTCCTAGCAACATCCTTCAATTGATATGCAGCTAGTTCTACTCGATCAACATCGACAACATGCATAATATCAAATACCTTTTTTAGTTCCTCAATAAAGTTCTTCGGATCCTCGGTAGTGCTCAAACCAGTGAAACTTAGAGGATTCATCCTCAGGAATTCGTGGATCCTCGAAGTGTTAGCCTCTTCTTATCGAGCCTCTCTTTGTTTCCCAACCTGGTTAGTCATAACTTAACTTATCATCCTTATCGCTTCTCTGAACTCAGTATTGGTAACTTCTCCTTGGGGTTGCACTTCGAGTGCATTTGTTACCCTTTGCTCCTCAACATTGTGTCTAACAGGACGACCCTTGACAGCTCTTCAAGAAGGCATGGTTATCTTAAAAACAGTCGCAAGCACGAATTAGAAGAAACTCTTTAGGGATCAAACTCTAACGCACTAAATGAGTATGAAAGAAGCTAGAAATTTTCCTAAGGGTCGCAGCTTTCTACTTATAGATGTGCCGCACTTCACACCGATAATTAGGACTCTATAGACACGGCTTCATAGACTCTCTAGGACTCTAGAACTCGGTGCTCTGATACTAATTTTTTCATGCCCAGAGACTACACCCCAGGCAGAACTGGCACTCGAGACCCATTTATGGTCCCAAGCGAACCCTTGCCCTGGCTTACTTACACAACAAAAGACTTAAAAGCATAAATACAAAAATTCAATGCATCTCTACTCAACTGTTTAATAAAATACTTAGAACGTTTAAAGGTCAAACATTCAACTTAGCCAAAATGGCAACTCATGTCTTAACATATGAAATTATAATGTAAAGACAACTGATTGTTAACTGTCTATGAAGCCTCTAAAATAAAGAGGGATGTCAGAACAGGACCCTCGAACATCGTAACAACAACTGAAAGCTAAATATTTATGAAAAATACCCTCCAAAAAGCAAAGAGGCTCACAAACTGACTCTTAGTGCTCAACCTGATCAACGAGGCATTGGATGTTGATCCTGGTTACCTGCGTCTGCATCATAAGATGAAGCAGGCCAACTGGCATCAGTACATTGAATGTACAAGTATGCTATTTGGAATGCTAAACATAACGTAGGCTTAAGAAGAATCTGAAAGGATCACTTACCCTGGCTTTACTCAACTCATGAATAACTTAACTTAATATAAGCAATAAAACACATGCAAGATATGGAAAGCTTGTAAAACAGTGGAAAACAACTTAGTTCGTTTAAGAAAATGCAATAACAAACTCAACTTTACTCAATTAATAAAGTAAATATAGTTTATGTGGGAGTTTCTCTAACCGGCAACCACCAATATGAGCATAAGTGGTGATACAACGTTGTCACGACCCGGGAGCACCCCCTAGTCGTAACCGGCGTACTCGACCTCGAAGAGGTCTAATACAAGCCTCTTAGCATTCATTCATTGCATAGACACCAAAACCATAAGGAATTAAAAACTTTCTTCACTCACGAAGATACTTTCAATAAATAGCAAGCGGAAGACTTTCTAGACTTTATACAATATGTCTCAAAACCATCTAATACCTGAATATAACATTGGGACTAAGCCCACTCAAAAACTTAAGCAAATACTAGAGAGACATAAAAAGAACATGTTGGTTATTGCCCTCGAATCTATGAGGACTCACCAAGTCTTCATCTTCAACTCTTAAAAACCTATCAAGTAGTCATGACATATCACCATCTCCAAATCCCTACACTTTAGTCAAAAGCAAAAGAAAGGGGTTAGCACAATTAAGTACTAAGTATGGAGACCATGCAAGAAAATATGCACAACGGACATTTACAAGAAAGGTATGCTTTCATGTCCTTTGATAAAACCTTTCCTTTGCAAGTATAAGAGACATAATACAAGTCAACATTAACATATTAGACCATAGCCAACCATACATATACTTAATATAAATCCATATACAACTCATGCTTAACTTTAGAAGGACACATGTCATTTCATTACCATAGGACCTCTACCTAATATAACCTTAAGACACACTTGAGTGAGACAAGAAGTGACCGCCCACACAATCCTCTTCAAGCACACTTAAGTGTTCCCCAAGATTACCTTAGATAAGGACTTTATAGGCAAAGTGCATAATCATACCCGATAGATAGCATATTAATGAGAGGATATGTATAATGATGCTTACATAAAATAAATCATATTTAGTGGGGCATAGTACATGTGTGGTGAGTGACCATCAATATAGTATTTCCAAGGCCTACCACCCCTTGAGAGGCGAATGAGGTACAAACCCCTCAATGTGGTTACCCGGCCTACCACCCCCGAGCTAGGGACCAAGGTACAAACCCCTCGATATGGTTATACGGGCCTACTACCCCCGTACTAGGCAACCAAGGTACCAACCCCTCGATATGGTTATACGGGCCTACTACCCCCGTACTAGGCAACCAAGGTACCAACCCCTCGATATGGTTATACGGGCCTACTACCCCCCGCCCTAGGCAACCAAGGTACCAACTCCTCGATACGGTTATACGGGCCTACTACCCCCCGTACTAGGTTTGGTCGACTCACAACACTTATATAGAGAAAATCATATACATGTGTCCATTTCATCATCATTTCAATAATTATATAGCTATTCGATTCATAGGACGTACATTGGACCTTCCATTTCCTAAGGATTCTATAAATGGGCATTTTATCAAACACATGATGGGCTATTGTTCATGTAAATGAAATCATGTACTTCAAGAGTACTAAGTCCAACCAATTTCGAAATACATATAAATCAGCCCACCAACAACATACATATATATATCAACCTTCATAATTTGATCATGGAAGCATGAAAACCATAAACATCACATAATAATTCCATTTCATGATAATATGCAAAATAGACCATAATAGGATCATCACAAGATCACATAAACTCATTCACATCATACCTTCACATATAGCTTCATATAGGACTTTACATCTAGCCTCATATGTGTATAATAATACAACAATATAATAACATTCACCTAATGCCCTTCATGGCCTCAATTCACAACAATACAACAAATAACCACCTCCACCAAAGGTGGATCAAATGATTAATAACAATATTATTAATACTAAGAGATCAAGCCATCTCACCATCCTTTTCAAAGGCCATAAGCCACAATACTCAATTCCATGCCAATTATACAATATTTATCAAGTTTGATCAACTTACCCTCTTTCCATGGCTATCTTCATCATCCTCATCTTCCAACAATTTAACAATACAATAACAATGATAATAACAACAATCAACTATACAAGCTAAGCTAAACAATATCCAATAACCAACATAAAGTCTAAATCCCAATTTATGACCATTCAAGGCTACTACCTCACATTATACCATTCAATAACAATTTCTAGCAACTCAACATAGCTAAGATCATATAAGAACAACCCACATCAACCACTCAATAATCCTACATCAATTACTCAAAATCATTAAACTCACTTTAGGCTAAATTTAAAGAATTTGAGAAGACATGGGTTCACAAATATTTCTTTCTTAAAACCATAAATAATCATTAATAACCACATGAAACATCATTTGAAATTATTTAATGCAAGAACCCATGCTTAGAATTCGAAATAGGATTTTTGTGTATTTGAAAAACCTTGAAAACCTTTTGATTGGGCTCCTTGAAAGAAAGAATAATCAAGGATAAAGGATCCCCATACCTTTATCTTCAAGAACCAAACGAAATTGGTGAAGAAATCAATAGCCACCATCCACCCTAGCTCCATCTTTCACCTTGAGTTTCCTTGGGGTTTTGAGAGAGTTTTTGAGAGAGGGAAATGTTTTTAGGGATGGGAATGAATTAATGGTATCTAGGAAATAATATATACCCTTTGGAAAAAATTCGTCCAACACTTAGAAAAAAAGGGGCGGGTGAACAAGAATGAACAAGAATCAGCTCTTTTGAAATTGCCTTTTTCTGCCGGACAGACTTTTACGAAAATGGGCATAACTTCTTCGTCCGAACTCCGAATGAGGTGAAACGAAGTGCGTTAGGTAGCTAACTCAAAGGGCTTTCCATGGATATATTATTGGCCACCAAATAATTTGTGTGCTAGGAGATATGACCCTCCAAAGTAGACCCTCGAAAAAGGCTTCACTTGAAAATTTTGGATTTTGATACGGTTGCTCTAAAATTTGGGTTAGACTCATTTCCCACTCAATTTGACCCCCTGAATAAGAATACGAAGTCGAATTTCCGAAATGATGCACGGATTTTGAGATATATGGAAATTACAATTTATAGGTGTTTCCAAGCACATTTTCGGGCATTTTGGGGTCGTTTCAATATCTCCCCCTTGGGAACATTCGTCCCCGAATGTTAAAGAAACATACATGAGAGACACAAACATGGCAAATTCAGCCCACATAGGGATGCAACAATGCACTTACACCTCATTTCAAAACCTCAACATAATTGTAAAACCACAATGAACCAATTGTCAACTTAAACATGAATGTATGCAATGACATTATCATGTTTAGTGATGTTCAAGGATAAACCTACCTTCTCCTAATCATAACACACCAACATCAACATTTCTCATGTTCATAGGAGGAACTACCTTCTCCTAGTCATTACATAGTCCATACATCATTAAGCACATATGCAAGTTTCCATGTTCAATAGCACTCTTTCAAGGAGGAACTTCTCAACTCCTTACTAAGACATACTCATACCTTATTTTCATGAAGTACAATTGATCACTTATAACCAATGCACTACAACATGAGGGAAACAACTCATACAACTCATCTTTCTTCAAAAACACAAGTTTTTATGGAAATGCGCAAACCTCATTAATTCACATAAACATGGGAGGAACTACCTCCTCTACTCTTTAGGAAAGTTTCCACCACATAAGGAGCTAACATTCCATTTCATAAGAACACATTCAAGCATGTTCATTTAATTCACATCATCAAGTCAAGTATGCCATATTACACACAATGCACAACTTAGGAGAAAAAAATCTCCATTTAAAACATCATACTACATGAGAGAATAGGACTACTTCTACGAACTCAATATGCATGCAACTTAGACATATTCCGTTTCATTGGAGGAATTTCCTCCTCCAACTCAAATCATGCTTATCATATGATCTTCGGCCAATTATGCAATTACTTCTTAAAAGCACATTTAAACCATTCACCTCATGAATCACATAGGTTACTTACTCTAATTGCCTATCAACATGAGGGGCATGAAACATGAAAACTCATTTTCTCATTTAACAAGAATTCATTTAAAACATGCATGACATAAGGAGACCATGGAAAAACTCCTTTTCACATAAGACTCCAAAACATGAACCAAGCTTCTAGGAACTCTTTGTTTTAGGCTTGAGTAAGCACATATAGAAGTAGGTAAGGATATCAACACTTCTCTACAACTTCACTACTCATCGTACCATCCCCCACTTAAGGGTAAACCCAACTAAGGTCAACCTTAACATCTCATAAAAATCTCAATGAAAATACCATCAATCTTACCAAAACCATTCTTACCCAACTCTTTAATTCACTAAACCTCTTGTAATGAAAAACATCCTTCAAGCCTAACTCATAAACATCAACCACACTTGAAGACCTTATCATCTAACCACATATTTCCCCCACTTAGGAGAAACTCTTACTAGTTCTTTCAAATTCACCTCCTTCCATCCTAAGGTCGGATCAAAACAACACTAGGCTTTTATACTCATTACACCTAGCATTTCTAAATCACCACACATTTCACAAATTCCTTCAACACATCACAAAACTTCCTCATGACTAAGCCGGATACTACCAACAACACGCATAACCAAAGGAATCCCATTCATACTAAAGTCATCACCACAATCTTTCACCTCACACCTACTAAGTCACCAAGTCATAGTTGGCATCACAACTAACATTCTCTCCTCAATCCTTGCAACATTAAAAGTTCCTCAAAGGTTACACCCAAATGACCATCACATATGGAAAAAAAAGGGGAGACATTATAGAGAGAAACTCCATGGCACGACTAAAAGAATGAAGAAGTGAAACTTTCTTAGCACCCAATAGCCTCCTATTCATAATGTGGCGCGCTTCACATTATGAACAAGACTCTACTAGATGTGGTTTTGAGACAACCTAAGACCATCCCGGCTAGACACCAAAACCATAAGGAATTAAAAACTTTCTTCACTCACGAAGATACTTTCAATAAATAGCAAGCGGAAGACTTTCTAGACTTTATACAATATGTCTCAAAACCATCTAATACCTGAATATAACATTGGGACTAAGCCCACTCAAAACTTAAGCAAATACTAGAGAGACATAAAAAGAACATGTTGGTTATTGCCCTCGAATCTATGAGGACTCACCAAGTCTTCATCTTCAACTCTTAAAAACCTATCAAGTAGTCATGACATATCACCATCTCCAAATCCCTACACTTTAGTCAAAAAGCAAAAGAAAGGGGTTAGCACAATTAAGTACTAAGTATGGAGACCATGCAAGAAAATATGCACAACGGACATTTACAAGAAAGGTATGCTTTCATGTCCTTTGATAAAACCTTTCCTTTGCAAGTATAAGAGACATAATACAAGTCAACATTAACATATTAGACCATAGCCAACCATACATATACTTAATATAAATCCATATACAACTCATGCTTAACTTTAGAAGGACACATGTCATTTCATTACCATAGGACCTCTACCTAATATAACCTTAAGACACACTTGAGTGAGACAAGAAGTGACCGCCCACACAATCCTCTTCAAGCACACTTAAGTGTTCCCCAAGATTACCTTAGATAAGGACTTTATAGGCAAAGTGCATAATCATACCCGATAGATAGCATATTAATGAGAGGATATGTATAATGATGCTTACATAAAATAAATCATATTTAGTGGGGCATAGTACATGTGTGGTGAGTGACCATCAATATAGTATTTCCAAGGCCTACCACCCCCTTGGAGAGGCGAATGAGGTACAAACCCCTCAATGTGGTTACCCGGGCCTACCACCCCGAGCTAGGGACCAAGGTACAAACCCCTCGATATGGTTATACGGGCCTACTACCCCGTACTAGGCAACCAAGGTACCAACCCCTCGATATGGTTATACGGGCCTACTACCCCCGTACTAGGCAACCAAGGTACCAACCCCTCGATATGGTTATACGGGCCTACTACCCCCGTACTAGGCAACCAAGGTACCAACCCCGATACGGTTATACGGGCCTACTACCCCCGTACTAGGCTTGGTCGACTCACAACACTTATATAGAGAAAATCATATACATGTGTCCATTTCATCATCATTTCAATAATTATATAGCTATTCGATTCATAGGACGTACATTGGACCTTCCATTTCCTAAGGATTCTATAAATGGGCATTTTATCAAACACATGATGGGCTATTGTTCATGTAAATGAAATCATGTACTTCAAGAGTACTAAGTCCAACCAATTTCGAAATACATATAAATCAGCCCACCAACAACATACATATATATATCAACCTTCATAATTTGATCATGGAAGCATGAAAACCATAAACATCACATAATAATTCCATTTCATGATAATATGCAAAATAGACCATAATAGGATCATCACAAGATCACATAAACTCATTCACATCATACCTTCACATATAGCTTCATATAGGACTTTACATCTAGCCTCATATGTGTATAATAATACAACAATATAATAACATTCACCTAATGCCCTTCATGGCCTCAATTCACAACAATACAACAAATAACCACCTCCACCAAAGGTGGATCAAGCCAATTAATAACAATATTATTAATACTAAGAGATCAAGCCATCTCACCATCCTTTTCAAAGGCCATAAGCCACAATACTCAATTCCATGCCAATTATACAATATTTATCAAGTTTGATCAACTTACCCTCTTTCCATGGCTATCTTCATCATCCTCATCTTCCAACAATTTAACAATACAATAACAATGATAATAACAACAATCAACTATACAAGCTAAGCTAAACAATATCCAATAACCAACATAAAGTCTAAATCCCAATTTATGACCATTCAAGGCTACTACCTCACATTATACCATTCAATAACAATTTCTAGCAACTCAACATAGCTAAGATCATATAAGAACAACCCACATCAACCACTCAATAATCCTACATCAATTACTCAAAATCATTAAACTCACTTTAGGCTAAATTTAAAGAATTTGAGAAGACATGGGTTCACAAATATTTCTTTCTTAAAACCATAAATAATCATTAATAACCACATGAAACATCATTTGAAATTATTTAATGCAAGAACCCATGCTTAGAATTCGAAATAGGATTTTTGTGTATTTGAAAAACCTTGAAAACCTTTTGATTGGGCTCCTTGAAAGAAAGAATAATCAAGGATAAAGGATCCCCATACCTTTATCTTCAAGAACCAAACGAAATTGGTGAAGAAATCAATAGCCACCATCCACCCTAGCTCCATCTTTCACCTTGAGTTTCCTTGGGGTTTTGAGAGAGTTTTTGAGAGAGGAAATGTTTTTAGGGATGGGAATGAATTAATGGTATCTAGGAAATAATATATACCCTTTGGAAAAAATTCGTCCAACACTTAGAAAAAAAAAAAGGGGCGGGTGAACAGTAAATGAACAATAAATCGGCTACTGGAAATTGCCTTTTCTGCCGGACAGACTTTACGAAAATGGGCATAACTTCTTCGTCCGAACTCCGAATGAGGTGAAACGAAGTGCGTTAGGTAGCTAACTCAAAGGGCTTTCCATGGATATATTATTGGCCACCAAATAATTTGTGTGCTAGGAGATATGACCCTCCAAAGTAGACCCTCGAAAAGGCTTCACTTGAAAATTTTGGATTTTGATACGGTTGCTCTAAAATTTGGGTTAGACTCATTTCCCACTCAATTTGACCCCCTGAATAAGAATACGAAGTCGAATTTCCGAAATGATGCACGGATTTTGAGATATATGGAAATTACAATTTATAGGTGTTTCCGAAGCACATTTTCGGGCATTTTTGGGGTCGTTTCAAACGTCTTGCCCACACTTTCAAAATTGTTTTACTTTGTCATCATATAGAACACCTTAACTAAGAGGATCCACTAGTCTATGCTAACAAGCACTTAAGGAGTCAACTAAAAAGTATGATCATTTACTACCCATGATGTCTACATGGTTTATGAAGACTTGAGTTAATATGAACTCGCATCCCCATATCGGTGCTCAATAGTACTCTCAAAAATATACTTAGCTCATATGTTTTAAAACAAAACTTCTTTCTTTGGTTTGAGATAATTACTCAAAACTTAGCTTAAAAACTCTCTTGCAAATCGGTGTTTACCTTTCTTGTTCAAATGTGGATACATTTTAAACTTTTGGGAATACTTAGTTCCCTTATAACTTTTTGAGAAATGAACTCAACTCTTTACTCTTTACGTAACTCAAAACTGAAGTCTCAAAACAAAGTTAAAACGTTTGTAAAAAACTTTTGAAAAACTTTATGAACTTCTCTTGACTTAGTTCTTGACTTCTAAACTTGACTCTTAACTTTCCTTGAATTGAATTATGGATTCAAGGTTCATGATCTCATGTTTATGGATGATTTCATGATGTTTAGACATATCTTAGAGTGTTGGAATCAACTAGGAAGTATTAGTACACTTTAGAAGGACTTAGACGGGCTAAACGACAAATAAAGGGTGGAAAACGACGATTCGGGCGCATCCGTAGTGCGCAGCGCCAGTCCCCCAACTGACTGAGGCTCTAAATGGTGCACTGCTGGCGTTCCACCCCAGCCTTCCTGGCGCTATGGGGGCGCGTCACGCGAGCCTTCCCCTCAGGCAAAAACCGATAAACTTTTGTTCTTGTTTTCTGATCTTAAATCAATTAATTCTGATTCCTTTTCTCAAATTTACTTTAAAACTGGATACCCATGGCATATACACTAAATCTAACTAAAACAACTCAAGGGAACAACACTTTAATATCACGAAACTCCTTAATCTCAACTCATATTCAAGAACGAGATCAATTCAAGAACAACTATCAAGAACATTCAATTTCCAATATTTTTTTAGCGAATTCATGCTAAATCAAACATTCTTGGCACGTGGTTGAACAAACCCAATGTTATGAAAGTCTCACATACCTCATAGGATTAAATTCTTGGCGAAATCCCCAACCAATTGTACGATCCTGATGAACTTGCCTCCTCTTCTCCATTCTCCTCTTCTCTCCTTTCTTAAAGCCCTGGTGAGAAATTTTTCAATTTTTCCTAAACTGATCAAATTCATATTTGACCCTAATTAAACTCCTAAAAGAAAAATAAAATAATAGGGTATGGAAAAGACCAAAACACCCTTTCAAAATCCGGATTGGACATTTCCTTATTTGACAACCCAACTTCTAATGGGCATAGCTCACTCATACGAACTCGGAATCACCCAAACTCAGTGGCGTTGGAAAGATTATTCCAAGATCTTCCCTACGATGTCTATAAACACATCTAAATCATCCTGAGCTAGGAGTTATGGTCACTTTAATTTGACCAAAAACTCAACTTAACATAAATAATAATTTTCCAGATTTTTACATTCTATCCAAAAATGACTATTCCCTATCTTTAACTTCTTTCTAGTTCTTTCTAGTTACGGGGTGTTACAACTTTTGCAATATCCTTTTATATTTTCTTTAAATCCTAATTTGATGTTGTGAAACTATATCTTGATTTGAAATGTCAATATATGTTGCGTTTGATTTAAAAGCTTTTGTAAAGTTTTCAGGTCCTTCAGGTTTGTAAATTTATATCTTTCATCTATTAAACTTTATTTTCACCTTTTGTATTCCATGACAGTGATTGTAATGTCCAAGTACTGTATACTTGAATATAGGGAGATAATGTTCCATTGCAACATGAGTTGAAGGCAATAATCAACTTCTTATGTTTTTTAATACTAATTTTACTTTTCTTCTGTTGAAATTCCAGAACCCATCTTCTGGCGATCTAGGCCTATCGTTGGTGATCTTTAATGTTATCATTCCTACCGTGGTTTGTATCAATTTTTTTCTTAATCACCTTTTTTTACTAACCTCATTGCAACTTAAGTATGAACAATAGTTTTGTCATTCATATAAATAACCCATATTCAAACCATGTGTCAATCTCAACTATAAAAAGGGAACAAACATGTGGCAGAAGATCATTTGAACAAATCTTTATGGGCCTTTTATGGACTTTTTTGTACGGTTGGCATCACTCCACCATTATTAGGGCAATCTTCTTCTTCGACCCTCGTGTGCTCCATATTTAGAAAAATATTTCAGTTTGTGATTTCCATATGTCAAATATTTATTGCAACAAAAGAATTTATTTATTCGCATGAGCCATGAAGTATATATAGAGCCTAGTTGTAGGTCTTATAGCTTTTGGCTTATAAAATATTGACGGGGCTAATGCGTCCTAATTTAATGTTTTGAGGCTTCTCTCACCCCTCCTTGCTTAAGAATAAACATCTTTCATGTTACAATGAAATTTCTAGACAAGAGACATAGATTTGTTTTTTCCCGTGGCTACCATGTCTACCTTTCTTAGGTGGTGGTATCAATGATGTTGCGGATGCAAAATAACTTGCTTCTTCATTGATGGTGTGTTTTACTGCTTAGGATATTTTGAAAATGATCATTTCTTGTATTATTTATGCATCTCAAATTTATTTTCTATTACACACTTTCTTCTTTGTGCTTCATTTTGCTTTCTAGGGAGTTCTGTGAGGTCCATATGATTATTCACCAGTCTAGCTAATTCGGGATTGAGGTATAGTAGTTGTATCTCTTTACTATGCCACTTCTATTCAAAATAGCATTGGCATAGTAAAGAGAAACAACTACTACACCTCAATCCAAAGTTAGCTAGACTGGTGAATAATCATAGAGACCTCACAGAACTCCTTATAATGCAAAAGGAAGCACAAAGAGGAAAGCATGTAATAGAGATTAAATAGTAGGAGATGACTAAATAATACTAGAAATGCTCATTTTCTAAACATCCTGATAAGTAAAACACACCATCAATGCAGAATCAAGGCCTTTTGTATCTGCAACATCATTGAAACCACCACCTTAGAAAGGTAGAGCTGATAGCCATGGGAAAAACAAATCTATGTCTCTTGTCCAATCACCTCATTGAAACATGCAAGATATTTATTCTTAAGCAAGGAGAGGAGAAAGAAGCCTCAAAACATTAAATTAGGACGCATTATCCTTGTCAATGTTTTATAATCAATAAGATAAAAGCCATACAACTATGCTCTTTATCTACTTCATGGCTCATGTGAATAAGCAAATTCTTCTGTTGCAATAAATATTTGACATATGGAAATCACATACTGAAATATTTCTCTAAATACGGAGCACACGAGAATCAAAGAAGAAAAGTAAAATTAGCTTGGAAAAACATAAGAAGTTGAGTATTGCCTTCAACTCATGTTGTAATGGAATATTATCTCCCCCTAATCAAGTATACAGTGCTTGGACATTACAATCACCGTCAAGAAATACAAAAGACGAAAATAAAATTTTACAAGATGAAGGATATGAATTTACAAACTTGTTCTATTGAATCATCTTTAGTGAAGGACCTGAAAATTTACAAAATCCTATAAATCAAACGCGACATATATTGATATTTGAAATCATGATATAGTTTCACAAAATAAAATGAAGATTTAAAGAAAGCAGATAAGGCTATCGCAAAAGTACAAAAAAATACTTAACACTTGGAAACTGAAGTTTTTATTCAGGTTAGTGGTTGGGTGGATGAAAACTCTCTCGACCTTCTTTCTTAAGTTATAGCTGAAGACAATTAAGGAACTAAGACAATGATATCATTGGGGGGAAATAATTTTAAAATGGAAAGATTTACGAGAAGCAAATCTTTAAACATGTAAAAAGCACCAGGATTGTTGATGTAGCAAAATAGTCAATTTAGTGTACAATCATCATAAGAGTATTTTGGAAAAATTCCATTCTCTCAATGGGATAAACCTATGAAAATGTCTTCAATACCTAACACCTATACTCCAGCAATAAGAATGTTATAGAAACTGGTTTGATCGAAAAACAAAAGAAAATATCAGATTTGAAGAACCCGAAACCAGGAGCATATTCAGTAGTCAATCAAGCAAAAGTTTATCAGTTGACTCCTCTAGGTAAAATCAGCAAATCCCAATTAAGTAGGGACACTAAGAAGATACTCCCAATTGATACGGTAAAAGGCCTTTTCAATTTCTAACTTGCACATTAGTCCAGCCACCTCACCTATGATTCTTGTGTCAACACATTCACTTGCTATAAGGACTACATCCATTATTATTTTTCCCTTGATGAATATCATTTGGTGCCTATTTATCATATTATTTACCACCTTCATTCTTTCAACCAGAGCTTTGGCAATAATTTTGTACATCACATATCAGGTTGATACGCCTGAAGTCTCTAAGTTTAGTTGCACCTGCCTTTTTATGAATGAGTGCCACATAATTGGCATTTAAGCTTCTCACAAAAGCATGATATTCATGAAAGTAATGCACAGTCTCAGCAATCTCTCCCTTAATCATATCCTAGAAGGTCGGGTAAAAGAGAATTGAAAAATCATCAAGTCCTGGGCCTTGTACGTAGCAAATGATTTGACTGATTTCAATATTTTTTCTTCTTCAAAATTTCTTTGTAGCCATACATGGTCTTGTTGGAAGATGACGGTTCTATCTTGGATAGCTAAGGTAGGTCTCTATTCCTCAATTTCTTTAAATAAGCTTTGATAGAAATTATGGACAACTCCCTTGATAGCTTCTAGATCGGTGGTGTGGCCTTCTAAATTCAGAGTGTTATACCCCAATTTAACTCGTGTCAAGTAGTGTACAACATATTAGTAATTCATCAATAAATAACTTAAGGTGTTTCCACCTAATTATTTTTAAAGTTGAATTAGGACACCTAAATATTTAACTAAGTAATGCTCAAATTACCTTCAATTAATGATCTACTCAACTTATGTCATTCTAGGTAACCGTTGTAGTTATCCTATGGGAAAGGTCTAAGGTATCCTTGAAGATAGTAAAAAAAAATACCGACCAAGGTTAGGTTAACAAAAAATTAGCTTGATTAAAAATATGACGTAAGCATAAATGCAACTCAAATACATATTATAAGTATTTTTAGAGAAGTACCATATAACAAAATAATATAAGTTTCAAATTTAACTAAGTAGATAAGTTGTATATACATAATAACCTTATAATTGAAAATAGTGAAAGCAACAATTTGAACATTTAATTGTAAGAAACTATTTTTTTTTATTTGGGTTTATAAAAAATGAAGTTGTAACTTGACATGTTCTTTTAAGCATTGAATCAAGATTAACTCAAGGCGTATTTTAAAGCCAAATATGGACTAATTTATTTGCTTATCGTAATTAAAGTATTTGACATTCTAATACTTAAACGAGATAGGGTAACCGTTTTTAATCAAGTGCTTCTATGAAAATAAATTTAACTTGTTTAAAAATATGTTTGTTTAAATATAGGAGTAAATAACAATCCATTAGAAAAATCTTTTCTTAGGGTTAAGGAAATATTTGAGAAATTAGACTTTCATGACCAACTTAAGTATTTTGTTAGACAAGATATCATGTAGTTTAACTAGCATTTATTTACTAATATTCATATGTTAACCGTAAGCCTAAATATATAATCCAAAACATGAAAATAAATTCCAACACACCAATAAATCGAGATCACAAAAAGTTATATATAAGGAATAAAGAAGAAAAGGTAAGAGGATGTCATAGGCACCTCAAGCATGTCGGTTTTCTTCTCACTATAATATATGACTTAAGAATATGAAATTTAAATTTTTTACTGCTTTGATGAGAGGTACAATGGTGTCTCAACGGAAGACTTCTCGCAATAGCGATAGTCTTTTATGAAGGCTCCAATTTTCTCTCAAGGTGACATGTAAAATAAAAGAGGAAAATACAGATTAGGGTAGATGATTCTTAACTAATAGTTCACAGAAGTTGAAATACTTAAAGAAAAGGTCATTTGTAAACAAAGAAAGTACATGATTAATTCTTATTCAACATATAAACATAGCTATAAAGATTTGCTAACACTACTTGGTAGAATTGCAGACTAAACAAACAACATACTACTTTACTTAAATGAGAAATATTGTTAAATCATGACTTAGATCTTGAGACTTAAATGACTACCCGTTAAAAAAGAGTTCCTAAGGGGATGCCTTCTAAATGAATATTCAAATTTAACATGCTCTTTCTTTTCAAAATTGTTACTACTGCTCATATAGAATTATTCTTATGCAGGAAAACAAACCTACGTTAAAAATTATAGTACATCAAATATTTAAAACAAGACCTCTAAGCATCAAATTCATGCAACTTTCCTTGCAATATTCAAACCATTACAAGTTAGAAGTTGAAAAACATACAATATAAAAATGCATCGGCAAAGTTTCGACAAAGCATAAACAAGCTATACCTAACGGCACCTAAATATACAAATTGGCATTTAGCTGTATATCAATATTAAAGTAAAGAGATAATATCTAAGGATTTTAATGACTATAAAAATAAATCTTTGAAACATGATTCAAAAATAAGGCAATGGTAAGAAAATGACTTAATATGTCATTTCAACAAAAAAGTGAACATAGGATAAATATTTGAATCAATGATCGACTAAGCCAAGAATACGAAAGAAACTAAATTGAAACTAACAACAAATCGACAATACAAGTTCATTTATATCACGTGGAACAAAAAATAAAGGGATAAAGGTCACTGACCTATTACGAGGCAGCGAACTGGGGATCTCGACCTCGAATCTACACCTTTTTGGCAAACGAAAGAAAGACCAACTCAAGTAAGTTAAACCTAATGCCAACAGAGAAGGACAAAGCTAAAAGAACTTACAATTTTTTATGAAGATAATGGGTGAAAGAGGCGGTTGAAACTTTTTCCAAATGAACTCTTAACGCAAGGCAAAAAGTTAGGGCCTTTCAATTTTGGGCAGGATTAAATTTTGAATTTTTTGAAATTGATCAAAGAAATCTGAAAACATGATCATTGGGGGAAGCTTTTGGGCAGACTTGTAAGTTGTTGGCTTCACGTAATTGAAAAGGCATTCTGACAAAAATGGGACAAAATCTCTATCCATAGTTGGTAAAGATCATTACTTTTTTCTCAAAAAATGGAAGAAAATAAAAGAGGAAAGAGAGACAACAATGTACAAGGAAATGAAACCCTATTTGATTTAGGACAATAAAGGATATTTCAGGTATTTAGATTTTTCTAGAAATTTATATTGGGTAATTGTTTGATTGACTAAAAAGGGTGCAAATATTATAAATATGCTATATGAAGAAAATATTTACCATCTATGGCAATAAAATTTCTCTAAATAAATATATCATTTTTCAAACTTAAAAAAACTGTACAGTGGGAGGCCCAGCTATCTTCACCTCTTTCCCATCTATCTTCACCTCTTTCCCTCTTTCTCCGCCATTTTTGCTCTTCCTCTTCTTCTTTTTATTGTTCTTTTTCTTATTCTTCTTTGAAATTTTAATTTAAAGAACTATTCTCAAATGAAATTTTCCCCATAATTCACGATTTTCACCCAAAAACACGACAAGAAAAGGAACCGAAAGACTAATATTTTATACAAAATCTTGTGCTCAACTAGGAATTTCAAATCTCTAAAATTAAAGCCGCAAGAATTCACCAATGATCCTTATAAAGCTTCAAATTTAGAATTCATTATTTGAGTTTAACGAATTTGTGTTTAGTTTGGATAGATTGTTCTTAAAAATAATTGAAAATATCGTTCGGAGTTTATATTTCAATTTTAAGAGGGTTTGGTTAATCTTAGAATTGATTTTAGGGGAAATATTGGACTGGAGCTCGTAAAAAGATGAGATTTACGGAGTTGTATCGCAATTGTATTAAAGTTGTATTAGATATGATTCATAATTGCTTTGAAATTGTATCAAAATTATGAACAATACATTTATAATACATATTGAAAACTTCACGCCCCTTTTAGTGATATCAACCACAATATTTTAGGTAACACACTTGTAATACATTTATAATATATGCACAATAAATTTGTAATATATATTGCACATATCACTCTTTTTCTTAGTGATGCAAATCAAAATAATTTATAAGACACATATAATATATGTTTTATTCATTATTAATACACTTATAATACATATTGCACACTTCACTCCTTCCTTAGTGATACCGACAAGTATAGTTTAGGTAACACACTAGTAATACATTTATAAAACATGCATAATATATTTTTAATGCATATTGTAACCATCACTCATTTTCTTAGTGTAGAAATCAAAAAATTTGTAAGGCACATATAATATAAGTTTATTCACCAACAATACATTTATAATACATATTGCAAACTTCACTCTTTTCTTAGTGATACCAACCAAATGATTTAGGTAATACACTTATAAGACATTTAAAATACATGCACAGTATATTTTTAATGCATTTTCCAAACATCACTTATGCTCTTAGTTAGACAAATCAAAATAATTTATAAGAATCATATAATACAACTTTATTCATGAATAAGACATGTTTAATTGAGTCTATAGATCATTGTCTTGTCTTTCGTTAGTTATATTTTAAATTCATACTTAATTGTCTCTTCTAATTTAACTTTAATATTGTGTGATACACTTTAATTCAAAATTAATTCATTTTTCAGTTTATTGGTTGATTTGTTGATATTAGATTACATGCTTAACTTATTGTTGATACAAGTTTAATTCACTCTACAGATCACTGTCCGATCTTTCATTAGCTACGTATTCGATTCATGCTTTATTCTCTCTTCTAATTAACTTTAATATTTGTGTAATACACTTTTGATACAATTTTAATTAATTTTTCAATTTATTGGTTGATTTGTTACAATTGAATTACTTGTCTAGTTCATTATTGATACAAGTTTTATTCAATTTACTAATCAGAAAATGTTTTTTTCATTTTCTATATTTTGTATGCATGTTTAATTCTCTTGTAGCTCAACTTTAATATGTCTATAATATATTTTTAATTCTAGTTTAATCATTCTGCAGTTTATTATCTCTCCTCATTTGTCACGATTAGATTACTTGTCTAATTAATTATTAATACAAGTTTTATTCAGTCTACGAATCATTGAATGCTCTTTCTTTTGCTACATTTTGCATGCATGTTAATTCTCTTCTAATTAAGTTTTAGTATGTGTGTAATACATTTTTAATTTAAGTTTAATTTATTTTTGTAGTTTATTGGTGATGTGGAAAAAAAACATGACTAATCTGAGTGTGTTGCTTTACTTCAATTTATAAGACATGTATAATACATGTTTTATTCATTAACAATATATTTTTGATACATATTCCAGACTTCACTTTCTTTTTCGTAATCCCAACCTGAATAATTTATAATACACTTACAATACAATATAATCTAGGAACAATGCAGTTTTAATACATATTGTATACATCATTCCAATTTAATACAATCTTCAAAAAATCATATCTACAAAAATCCAAATTTTAAATCTACATATCTTTAAAAAATTCATAGCCTCAAATCCACATATCCTCAAATCGGGTGAACTTTCAAAAAGCTGCATTTTCTTCGGCAAACTCATTCATCTCTTTTTCTCCTGCTAATTCACTTTTAGATAAGAGAAAGTATGGGCCACAAAGTTGGCACTCGAACCAAAGGGCTTCAGAACTATCAAATGATAAATTTGCCAGCGTATATGAGGGAACTAAGTGTCATGACCCGGCCTCCCGAGTCATGATGGAATCTACCATAACTTCCGAGTAGGTAAGACAACCTACACTCAAAATGACAAGTAGTGAGCACAAGGGTAGGATTAAACATAAACAATACTAACAATAAGCAAAGATCGATTGAAAAGCAAACCAAAAAATAAATACAATAGATACTCTCCCAGGACTTGGAAGTCACAAGTACAGGGTTTTCTAAGAAGATAAATACAAGTCACAAAAGTGGGCCATAACAAGCCATCTCAAATGCAAAAAAAAAATAAAAATCTAACATAAATATATAGAAGGAGACAGGCTAATCCAAGACGCCAAGGGCTCACCCTTGTCACCGATATCCACAAACTTTAAAAGATTACATGAACGATACCACTGGTAGATAGTAATAGGACCAGCATCACGAGAAGATGTAGAATGTAGCATATCTACCAAAACAAGGTACTCAGTGGGCATCCTAGGCCGATTGAGCAAGAAAGGTAAAGATAATCAGAAAAGATAGAATCTAGACACAAGTAGAGGTCAAAGCTGATATGAAAAGAAGGAACATAAGCATACGAAAAAGTAAATCTAAGTACAACTAAACTAAACCTAACTAGACCCCCATAAGCCTAGAAGATACACTCATTCGAATGTTTAAATAAAATAATCCAAATGGACCACTAGGGGGTCCTTAGGCTGTAAAGAGGACCACGACCTGACACCCTACTCATGGTTGTGCACCTAGTAAAATTTGAAAGACCACGGGCCACTAAACGGTCCATGGAGCTCCACACGAGCCGTGAAGTGGCCCATGAGGAGGCATAGATGGATATAGCTACTAGAAGGACCACGGACCACTAGACAGTTTGTGGAACTTCACACGTGCCATGAAGTGGCTCGTGAAAGAGGCTTGGCAGACTTTGAGGTTTTGGTCAACTTCAAATGATCATATCTTTGCACACAAAATGATTTAGGTGGCCCATAACCTATCAAATTAAAGGTCTATGAGCCCTTTTTCCAATGCCACTAAGTTTTCCTGATTTGAGCACGGAGTAAAAAGTTATGATAGTTTTAGTGAAGCTCTGTCGGGCAGAGCATCTTCACGACCCACTTGACGGGTCGTGGTGCTTTAGAAGGCCCGTGAAGCTAGTCTTGAATTCACTTCATCAAAATTTAAGTGAGTTTTCACCCCACAAAGTCACTGGTCAAGCACCACGGACATCTAAATGGTCTATGAAGCTCCACACGGATCGTGAAGTCGTCCATGAAGGGGACTTGCTAGACCTAAAGTTTAGGGTCAACTTTAAATGGCCATATCATTCCATACAAAATGAATTAGGTGGTCCATGACCTATCAAATTAATGATCTTTGAGTCATCTTTCGAACGCCACTAAGTTTGCTAAAATCCAAGCTTTGTGTAAGAAGTTATGCTCATTTTACTAAAGCCCTGTCGGGCAGGGCATTCTCACGAGCTGCTAGTCGAGCATTGGTCATCATGACAGCTCATGAAATTTGTCTTGAATCCACTTCATCAGCATTTAAGTCAAGGTCACATTGGTCTTTTCCCTTTTGCATTGCGTAGTTAAACTACGTCGTTTGATACCTAAACTATTTTATTTAACTCAGTCTAAGCATAATAATCTAGCCAGATAATACCTAGAACCCTCATTCTCCAAAAATCACTTAACTTAGAGAGAAAAGAAGAGGAAATGTCGACCGCTTCTCCTAAGAACAAGCATGAGTGCTCTTCGAAGTTCAGCCTCTAAATCTAAAGGATTTCTCTGTAGATTTCGTCACTAGGTATGTGGGATTTCACTAATGTGTTCCTTTAACCCATTAGGTCTCGGGAACTCAGTCATTTCTTAAATTTCTCATAAACTGTTCAGACTTAGGGTTTCCAAATTTTAAAGATTAATTGTGATTTTAGCTGTTATACTTCCCATGATCTAAATAACATGATTCTTGGTGATTTAGTGTAATTTGGATGTATAAAATTCAGAACCCTAGCTTGTATCAATTATCAACTGATGAATTATACTTGCTAGGCAGCTTAGTCAGAAATACATTCTTTACAAATTGAATGCCAAAACTTTTATCATAATTATTAGCATTCCTAGATAGCATGTCAACATTTTGAGCTACTTAGTATTTCAGTGCATTTTAGTTTTTAATTCAGTTGGGAGTACACTAAGCACCTAGTTGGATGAGAGTCCAGCGTACCCTCACAGTCCCAAAACTACATGCCAACGTAGGTTCAGAAGTCCCCTCTGTTGGGCATTAGGTTTAGTGATCAAGCCAAGTCATGCCTTTATACCCCTAACAAGGTTTATTGGGTCCTCTAGATGGGGCGTATCCATCAAACTCCACGTTTAGCTCAGGTGATTTATGTGGGTTAATAGTATCTCCCATAGTCATACTCTTATTGCATTGACCATGTTATCACCATTCACTTTAACATTCAGTTCTGTAACACCCAAAAAAAAAAATGAACTAAGACTCGAACCTTTCTTCGTTGTGAGTAGGATTTTACCAAGGAATTTAAATTTTCTTAAGCATTAAGGTCAGGTCACTTGATATAGCACCTTGAGTTCCAAAATGAATTAAAGATAATTCATTCAAGCCATTTCTTAGTTCTTTTAAGTTTTGGGTCAACTTCAAACGACCATACCTTTTAGCACAAGATCAGTTACGAGACTCAAATGATATCAAATGAAAGATCTCTGAGTCTTCTTTCCAACGCAACTGATTTTCCTAATTTTTGAGCTTGTATGAGTGTAAACTAATTAGAATCAATTTAAATCATCCCCAAAAGTATTTAGGGTTTTAGAGAGAAGATTCAAGAGGTTAAAAAGTTTAAAGTTTCAAGCATTCGTTCAAGATATTAATGATTTCGCCAACAACCTAGTTCTTTGAGGTATGTAACCTTCAATAGTGTGTGGGTTTGTTCACCCACACACCAATCATGAGTATCTTTTGCGAATCTATCCATGGATATTGAGCAATTTAATTTCTTGTTGAGTTCTTCATAAGTGTTCTTAAAGTTTCCTTATCGATTAAGTTTTGATGTAAGATTCTACTTGGGTCAACTTCTAATGACCATATCTCTTAGAGTATAAAGATTTTCATGGGCTATAACTTATTAAATTAAAAGTATTTGAATCTACTTTCCAACACCACCAATTTCGCATCAATCCCATTTTTGAGTAAAAAGTTATGACCATTTTAGTAACTAATACAGAGCGGTGCCGAATTAGCCGACGGAAAAACATGACAAGGGTCTTTTTGTCTTTTTACCTCCAAAAAAATCCTTAACAAATTTCTTGACTAATTAAAGACCCAAACCAATCAGATTTTCATCTCTTAATCCATCATCATCTCCTCTCTCAAACACTAGGGCAAACCCCTAAGGAAAAATCAAAGTAGAAGACTCCATTCAAGATTCTTTCAATCTTTTCCAAGATTCTTTCAATATTTTCAAGATTCTTCTCCAAGGTAAGTCTTTCTCCAAGAACTCCATTCATTTCAACTCAAATTCCTCTATACAATCATGAATCACTAATGAAAATCATAATTCTTGGCCATCGAGATTTCAAGAAACTAATTCAAGAATCTCAAGAAAGGTTTTCTTGATCACTAAACTTCAAGCTAGGGTTTCAAGGCATCTAATCAAGTTTTTCTTCAAAATTCTTCAAGAACCTTGCTCTTCCAGGTATGTAAGGCTATCACAACATTGTACTAGTACGTCCTCACACCGTACATCTTTTTTCAAAACAATAAAAGAGAAATCTAAGATTCTACCCCTAGATTTGAGTATTCTTGAGATAAGTTTATTTGAGTTCTTGAGTTCATGATTTTTATAAAAATTATATTCCTAATTATTGAGTTTCTATATTTTTATTGAGATCCTTGAGTTGATTTGTTCATGTCTATAATTCCACATGAATCCTATATTGAGTTATAAATCTTGAGATGTTTTTCAAAGCCAACACTTGAGTTTTAAACGGAGTTTTGAGAAAGTAAGTATGAGAATGAGAAGAGTGGTATACATGAGTTCCATATCGTTATTTATACCCTTGAGTTGAGTCGTACATGCCCATAAATTCCACATGAACTCCATCAATTGAGTATCTTTGAGAGGAGTAATATCTTCAAGTTCTAAGTCTTGAGTATTGAGTTCCTAATCATTTTGGGATTATATTCCTAATCTTGGGGCTACTACATGTTACCCATGAAAGTCCTTGAATTTAGTAGTTCATGACCATAATTCTACATGAACCCTCCGAGTCAAGCATTCTTGAGATGAGTAGTATCATTGACTCCTTGAGTTCTGAAGTTGTTGAATTCCAAGTATTGAGTTCTATGCATGGTTATTGAAAACCTTGAATTTAGTCGTTAACGTCCATAATTCGACATGAACCCTATTTTAAGAAGTCTTTCTACAAATTATTTTAAAGAGTTAAGCACTGAATTGAGGAAGAGTAGAGCTAAGTTCATTTTCTTTACAATGATATATGAGAATAAAGTATTCCCAAGAGTAACTATTTTTACATTTAAGATGAGAGGAAACTGAGATTTCCATAAGAGTTTTGAGCTGTTTGGGTACCATATCTTTTAAAAGAAAGATTTTTGAGTAATAATCTCAAAACACAAAAAGAATTATGTGTTTAAACATATGAGCTAGTATTTTTTGGGAGTAGTATTGAGCACCGATATGGGGGAGAGTTCATACAACTCACAACCCCCATAAACCATGTAGACAACGTGGGTAGAAAAGGTCATACTTTTTAGATGATTTCCTAATGCTTTTTAGCATAAACTAGTGGATTGACTAAGTAGTAGGTTCTATACACCGAAAAATTATAGGACAGTTCTTGCAGCATGGGAAAGACGTTGTATCATCACATAGCTCATAGTGATGGTTGTCGCTTAGAGAATCACCCATAGAGTTATATTGTATTTTTATATACAAAATGAGTCATTATTTTATTCTTCAATACATTGAGTTGCTATCTATTTTTTTAAATGTTTTCCATATATTGCATCTTTTATTGTTGCTTTATCTTGAGTTGAGTGTCTTATTATTTCTCAAAGTTGAGTTGAACTATGTTTCACGGAGTTGAGTATCTTATTGTTCAGTTGAGCCCTATTTATCTGAGTTGAGTTGAACTTTGTTTCACAAATTTGAGTCTCTTATTATTGAGTTGAACTATGTTTCATTGAGTTGAGTTGAGTAGAAGTAAGTATGTTTCTTTTCCATCAGTTCAAGCTTATGTTTATGTTTTAGAATTCCCTTTACATGCTCGTACATTCCATGTACTGAGCCATTTGTCCTACATCATTTCAGGATGCAGATATATGTATTCA
Organism: Solanum commersonii; assembly: GCA_029007595.1. Lineage (NCBI taxonomy): Eukaryota > Viridiplantae > Streptophyta > Magnoliopsida > Solanales > Solanaceae > Solanum > Solanum commersonii. The sequence goes on along the minus strand of JAJTWQ010000166.1, from coordinate 684,153 downwards.
GGATCATCAACAGGCATTTTGTTGCGGTCATGGGATATTCCAGTCAGCTTTGGTGAGCTTTCTTATATTTCAGAGGACTTCACCTTTATCTTACAATTAGTAGTTTTGAGATATCGTGGGTCTTGTCCCGATATCCTTCTTTAATAGCAGAGGCTTCATAGATAGAGAAAGTTGAAGAGTTTTCTATTTTTTTTTCATTTGAGTATTGTTCAGACTTTCTTAAAGTTTACTTTTGGAGTTCAATGAATTTAATTCAGTTTTAAGCTTATGTATGTTTGAGTTAGTCTCCCACTTGTAGCCAGCCAAGATGAGGGTTCGCTTGGGGACCAACAATAGTTCTTGAGTACCGGTCACGTCCAGGGTGTAAGCTCGGGTCATCACAAGTTCATTATATTAGTTACACAATTAGTACTTTGTAATTGCATTTAGCTCAGATTTTAGTTACACTTTCGTACAGTCTATTTCCATATTCAATAATATATTGCTCAGCTATATAATTTTTTAGCTTAGTATCTATATCTTGCATGCTCAGTACATTTAAAGTTTTGACGCATACTTTGCGCTACATCGTTTTATGATGTAGGTTCAGGCACTGAACATCCAGATCACGCTTAGTTCCACTCTCAGCTTATATTCAGCAGCTTCAGTGGTGACTCATCATAGTTGATTAACGTATCAAGTACACCTCTTCCGATACTAGGTGTAGACGATCGTTAAGTAGTATAAACCCAACAAATGAGATGGGGTCGATCCCACAGGTAGTAGTTCTATTTTAAATTCAATTATGAAGTTACAATAATGATTTCAATAATTGAAGGAATAGAGATTATCAGAAACTTTTAATAAAAGTAGAACGGTGACAACAATGTCAGTTAAAGGGGTTTTGGCTCCGAAAACAACCACAACAATTGGCTATGATCAATCAAATAAGAGAAAGACACTTGGGGGATTGACCAACTAATTGCTAAACTTAACTCAATGGGTGTTAACAGATAACCAAAAGTACTAACTCTTTGTGGGTAAGATGAACTTTAGATGAGATAATTTTCTCTTGAACAACTACCTCATTTCGATTGAGTTCTCTCTAACCTCAATGCTCTAAACATGGAGACCTGCCCACAACCTTACTACACCCGTTCTCTCGAGCTTAATCCACCATGACCTAATGACTACGAGTGTCAATTTATCACCTTGGTTTTACATTTCTTTCTCAAGCAAGCATAAAACACTAAATCATGATGAAATAAACATACAACAGAGAAATTCAACCACAACAATAAATCAGACCCACTTCGAATTAGCACTACAATTGATAATAACTAACACCCATTTAGCCAAATTCAACAATTAATCACATTGTCAAACCCCAAAGAATGGGGTTTTAGCTAACAATCATAAAAGAAGAAAATCCAGTACCTATTACATGTTCCATAGTAGGGTATTCATTCCCCAAGTCTGAAAATCAATAATACTTCTTTCTATTACAACACCCACTTCCAATCTCTAACCAAAATTACTTAAAATCAATAAGAATAGTATTTTTGTTCTTTCTATTTCATTCCACAATGACTAGATGCCTTCTCACTCTTCCAAAAATCAATTTATACTAATCTGAGATTTAACTTTTTTGGTTGGTCGGTGAGGAAAATCAGACTTTGCCGACTAATCGGCAATTTGCCAATCACCTTTGTCCATCGCGTTCTTGCTTCATGTTTTTATCCAGCGTGCACTGTAACTTTAGGCGCTCTATATCAGGATCGCCGATCACTTCTGCTATCCGCCCTTTGTTCCTTTGGATCGCCAATTTGCTTGCTTCTTTACTTCTCGTTTAGTGCTTTCGACTGTACAATCTCTCTTTGCTGATTAAATCAGTGACTCACCGATATGGAATAGAGTTCTCCCAAATTGCTCTCATTTCAGACATGGTATACTGTAAAATTAGGCGGGCTAGGAGCCACTCAACGAATCGCCGAGTGGTTTTAGCAATCAGCTTTTCACCATCTCTTCAACTTGCTAGTTCCTTTATGCTCGTTGTTTACCTTACTTCGGTACTTAGCCTGTAATGCTGAAAATCAATGTCTTAACATCAATTTATAGCATATGTTAGGCATTTGAGTACACTAAAAGCTATCAAACTAAGCTCCAAATTAGTCCAAATCTCAGACTCATCAACACCCTCAACTTAAACTTTTGCTTGTCCTCAAGTAAAACTCAAGATCAGCAGTTCAAAAAGGATGTTCTATATAATGCTACATAAGACTCAACATGAATGCACACAACGAGGTTTAAATTACTCATACAATGTTCATATGTGCACTCAAAGATTCAAATTGTGACTCATAATCATCAAACATGCTCAAGTTCACAATACTTAATTCAAATGCAAGTTCAAACTCAACAAAGATACTCAAACTCCCTCACAATAAAGACGATTCCATATTCACACAGAATTCTTCAATAATCTAGAGTTCTGGAAACACATACAACTCTCACAATCACAAATATGAATACATGCATATTTTTACCCATAGGTTTGCCCTTATTTTCTAATCAACATTCATTTCAGCTCAGTCAAGATCACAAAGGTCTTTTCAAGGCTGGTAATGGGACTGAGTTTCAAGGTATGGTCATTTAGGTTAGTGGCTTCTACCTTCATGAAGTATGGTCTTCACATCACTTTCCTACTTTTCTTTAACATTTCAAACATGCTTATAATCCACCCTATTATTCAACTTCATATGAACTACCGCATACTTCATTTCATTTGCAATTTCCACTACTTTATTTCACAACTCTCTCATTCTCTTTTTTTAATTATTTTCTTTTTTGTTTTCTCTTCTCTCTTTTTTCTTACATGGAGGGGTTCCATCATTTTCAAAACCATTGGTCAAAAGGGGGATTTCTCACACTTCTTGACATTCCTTCTCTTTTCACCATACCCCCAACTTAGGCTTTGTTGGCTATTCACACAAACCATACTTCATGAAAGTTATGGGTGAATGGATAATGAGAGGTCACAATTGCTCAAGCTTCTTCCAAGAAAAGGGGTAAGGCTCAAGATGGGTCAAGCAAGGTTCACACATCTCACAAGGTTGGACACAAAAGAGGTATATTGTCAAATTGTTTCACTCTTAAAAGTTGTTGCCTAAGATCATTTAAAGTTCTTGCATCACTCAATAAACCGGACCAATGGGGCAAATTCTAGGTGTCATCAAATAGAATGTTCAAAGTAATATCATCACACAAGGCATTTGTACCAATATCAAACAAGACTCCAGACTTTCTAGCTAGTATTCTATGTTCATCACAAGAGACTCATTTGACAACCAGCTAGTCAAAATAAGATGCTAAAAGTTCATATATGGTCTATGCAACTTTATTTTCCTCATTTTAGCCGCATATTAATTTTGTTCAATTAAGAGCATTATTCAGGTCATCGATATTGACCACACCTGACACTTGAAACTGCCACTCCCACCAAAAACATCAAACATTATCCTCAATGTTAGCAGAGAACATACACTACACAAGATAAACCAAAATGACAAAAATAAAGATAAAGTACTGGAACTTATACAAACAAAGTAGGGTGAAAAGGAATCTTCACTAGGTGGCCATTTGGCAAAGAATTGCAACAATCATTGAAACAATTGGTAAATTGCCAAGTTGCATGAAACTCGCTGAAATATCCAGCATGTGACCACTATATTTCGGGGTAGGAAGGCGGTCAAGGACAAGTCAGCTGACTAGCATTAGCGCATCGCCTAGTGTATGTGAAACCTCACTGAAAGTTCCAAGACTCTGACCTTTGGGGGATGGTGCAAAGGGTGGAGAAGTCGGGCTCGCCCAATCATGTTGGTGTATCGCCGAGTGGTGTATGTATTTAGCCCAATATTCCAGTATCTCAGCCCACTGTTGACTCCAAAAAGGGAATCAAATTCATGATCACCGAACTCACTCAGTAGATCGTAGAAGGAGTCTTAGCCTCGCAGAATCACCCAAACCTGAATATTCAACACACATTATTCAAAGCAACTAACACTTGGGTTGCCTCCCAAGAAGCACCTTATTTAATGTCATGGCATAACGTGGAAATTATTTCAAGCATCTTCCAAGTACACCACTTCAATAACTAAAATTTCATGCCATTCTCCAAAATATAACCTCAAGCGTTGTCTATTCACCATGAAGGCAGGACCCTCTTTACCTTCGTCTTCAATGGCTTCATTTGCGAACACTCGTGTTACTCTAAATGGACCCAACTAATTTTATTTGAGCTTTATTTAAAAGGTTTCAGTCAAGAATTGTATAGCAACACCTAATCCCCAACTCAAAATTCCATCCTAAGGATTTTAGAATCGTGCCACTTCTTTATCTTTTCCTTGTAAAGGGCGAAACTCTCATATGCTATAAACATGAATTCACCCAATTAGCTTAGTTGATCTACACTTCCTTTTAAAGACTTTACCCAATCTAGATTTAAAGATTTTAATGCCCACAATGCTTTGTGTTCCAGTTCAACCGGTAAGTGACATAATTATCCAAAAACTAGTTGATATTGGGACATGCCAATTGGTGTCTTGTAGGCAATGCGATCTGCTTAAAGAGCATCATCTAGCTTTCGAGACCAATCAGTCCTATTTGCATCAGAATAGTTCTCTAAACTCTAAAGGGTAAGGAGTTGTATGCTAAATTTTTCAAGTGTGACTTTTGGCTTGAGTCTCTGGCATTTCTTGGCCAAATTGTTCCCAGTGATGAGATTTGAGTTCACACTCAAAAGATAGAGGAAGTGCCGAACTGGCCTAGACCCACGTCTCCAATTAATATTAGGAGTTTCTTGGGATTGGTTGGTTACTGTAGAAGGTTCGTTGAGGGGTTTTCATCTATTTCATCCCGGTTGACGAAGTTGACTCAAAAAATAGGTAAGTTTCAATGGTCTGAAGCTTGTGAAAAAGATTCAAGGAATTGAAAAGGCGGTTGACTACTGCCCAGTATTGACCTTTCCAGAAGGTATGAAAGGTTTTGTGGTATATTGTGATGCGTCCAGAGTTGGACTGGGTTGTGTGTTAATGCAAAATGGCAAAGTTATAGCTTATGCCTCCAGACAACTTAAGATTTATGAGAAGAATTACCCAACCCATGATCTAGAGTTGGCTACTATAGTATTCGCTTTGAAAATATGGCATCACTATCTTTTTGGTGTTCATGTAGATGTATTCACCGATCATAACAACCTTTAGTAAGTGTTTAGTTAGAAAGAGCTTAATATTAGATAGAGGAGGTGGTTGGAGTTACTCAATGACTACGACATGAGTATTCTCTATCACCCAAGTAAAGCTAATGTTGTTATGGATACTTTAAGCAAGTTTTCTGTGGGTAGTACCTCCCATGTTGAGTAAGACAAGAAACAATTACCAAAAGATGTGCATAGACTTGCACGATTAGCACTAATGGATTCCAAAGAAAGATGAGTAGTGGTGATGAATGAGGCTAAATCATCATTAGTGTCTGAAGTGAAAGAGAAACAAGATCAAGATCCTATTTTGCTTGAATTGAAGGCAAATGTTCATAAGCAGAAAGTAGTGGCTTTTGAATAAGGGGGAGATGGTGTATTGAGGTATTAAGGCATATTGTGTGTCCCAAAGATGGATGAACACCAAGAGAGGATCATGGAGGAAGATCATAGCTCCAGATAATCTATCCATCCGGGTTCCACAAAGATGTATCGCGACTTGAGAGAAGTCTATTGGTGGGGTAGTATGAAGAAAGGCATTGCAGAGTTCATTGTTAAGTGTTCGAATTGTGAATAAGTCAAGGTAGAGCACCAGAGGCCCGGTGATATGGCCCCGAACATAGATATTCCAGAATGGAAGTGGGAGATGATCAATTTGGATTTCATTACAGGTATAACACAGTCTCGCAGGTATAATGATTTGATTTGGGTGATTATAGATCGAATGACTAAATCAGCCTATTTCTTACTGATAAAGACCATCCATTCAATAGAAGATTATGTTAAATTATATATTCAAGAGGTAGTCAGACTTTATCGGGTTTCGATATCTATTATTTCATATAGAGGTGCGCAATTCACCGTATAATTCTAGAAGTATTTCCAGAAAGGTTTGGGTTTGAAGGTGAATCTTTGTAATGCTTTTCATCCATAGATAGGTGGTCAAGTAGAGCGCACAATTCATACTTTATAGGATATGTTGAGGGCCTGTGTGATTTTTTTCAAGGGTAATTGAGATGATCGCTTACCTCTCATAGAGTTTTCTTACAACAATAGTTATCACTCTAGCATCCAGATGGTTCCTTATGAGGCTCTTTATGGGATATGATGCACATCTCATATTGTATGGTTTGAACTTGGTAAAGTTGGATTGATAGGACCAAACACAGTTCATCAAGCTATGGAGAAATTGAAGGTTAATCAAGAGAGAATGAATACAACGCAGAGTCGTCAGAAATCCTATACAGATGTTAGGAGAAGAGACCTAGAGTTTGAAGTAGATGATTGGGTTTATTTGAAGGTTTCACCCATAAAGGGTTCTATGATGTTTGGCAAGAAGGGGAAGCTTAGTACCCGGTATATTAGTCTCTATAGGAATCCAAGAGGATTGATAGTGTATTTTATGAGTTGGAGCTACTACAAAAGTTAGCAGCGGTTCATCCGATATTTCATAATTACATGTTTAAGAAGTGTATGGGTGATCCTTCACTTATCATACCTACGGAACATATTTTTATAAAGGATAACTTTTCTTATGAGGAGATTCATGTTCAGATTCTAGACTGCTAGGTTTGCAAGTTGAGAAGCAATGAGGTAGCATCTATCAAGGTTCTATGGAGGAGCCAGTTTGTTGAGGAAGCTACTCTGGAAGCTGATGAGGATATGAATAACAGATACCCACATCTCTTCGAGTCAGGAGAAGTTCCAAATTCAGGTACTAATACTTTTCTTGGCATATATTTTAAGTTGAAATATTGTGTAATATAGTTGGGTGTTTCAGTTGAATGTTAGATGTTACACCCTTATCCTACTTAGAGTAATCTCATTCGGGGACGAATGTTCCCAAGTGGGAAATATTGCAACACCTCGGTATTTGAAAGAATTTTTTTGGAAAGAGTAAAATTGGAAATTTTTGCAAGTTATGCTAAGTATGAGTTTTGGGGTCAACTTCAAACGACCATAACATTCAGTACATGATGAGTTTTGTGGCCCATAAGATATAAAATGAAAGTTCTTGGAATCCTCTTTCTAACACGACTGAGTTTGCTAATTTTCAAGCTCGTATGAGGGAGATATGCCCGTTTGAAGTCGGGCTATCTAGTTAAGGGAAGTTACCTAGATTTAAGAGGGGTATTTTGGTATTTTCCTTACCCAACTAACTTAAAACAAAATTTGGTAATATTTTGGGGTCTAAACTTATTTGGTTCAGTTTTGCAACTCCAAAAACACGCTAGGGCTTTGAGAGAAGTTCAAGAAGAGGAGGAAAAGGAGAAAAGCCAAACGTTGGTCAAGTTCTTGAAGATTTCGTGGCGAATTTCACCAAGGGCTTAATCCCTAAGAGATATGTGAGTTCACATAGTATTGGGTTCATTCACCTCCGTGTCAATCATGATTAATTCAGTGTAATTTCATTCTTGAAAGTAAAGGATTTGAGTTCTTGATGCATTTTGTTGAAGTTTCCTTCATAATTTTGATTGTTGAGATTTTGATGAGTTCTTGAGATAATCGTATGAGTTTTAAGGTTGTTTTTGGAGTAGATTCTTGTGTACTATTGTTGGGTATTCGAATCTAAGTGATTGAGGAAGAAACCATTCGATTCTAGGTGAATTGGGGTTAGAAAACGAGTAAGAAAATTCATAGGGTTTTCTTGGCAAAGGGTTGGCACATCGCGCCACTCAATTTGCTAGAGAAGAGTGTTTGTAGTTTGACCCCTGGGCGCCGTGCCACTCAGTACGCCCCAAGTCAGCCTCTGCAGTTCAGCGTATGGCGCCCTGCACCACTCGGTACCCCAGGCTCACCAGGTCTTATACCCTTTCCCACTTCTTTCTGTATGAGTTCCCTCGAATTGAACCTATGTTTTATAGTTGATTCCTACACTCTAAGGTACATCTAAACATCAAGAGATCATCCATAACATGAGATCATAACCCTTGAATCCATAATTCAAATTCAATGTAATGTTGAGAGTCAAGTCTAGAGAGTTCTTAGAATCTTTTCAAAAGTCTTTTACACAGATTTTAAACTTGTTTTAAGACTTAATCATTGAGTTTGAAAAAGAGTAGAGTCGAGTTCATTTCTTTAAAATGTTATATGGGATCTAAGTATTCCCAAGGAGTAAATGTTTTTACATTTAAGATGAGAGGAAACACCGATTTCCAAAAAGAGTTTTCATGAGTAGTAATGAGTACCATCTCTTTTAAGAGATAGATTTTGAGTAAAAATCTCAAACCACAGAGAAAGTCATATTTTTAAATATAGGAGCTAGTTACATTTTGGGAGTAGTAGTGAGCACCAATATGGGGACAAGTTCAAATAACTTAAAGTCTCCCTATGCCATGTAGCCAAAGTGGGTAGAAAGGGTCATACATTTTAGATTCCTTATTTCTTTTAAGCATAGATTAGTTGATCCACTTAGTTGAGTAGCTCTATACCCTGACAAAGTATAAGGCAGTTTTGGGAGTGTGGGCGAGACACTGTATCAGCGTATCATCATATAGCTCATAGTGATGGTTTTCAGCTAGAGAATCTCCCACATAGTTAGTTATATTTTCATATACAAAACTAATTATTATTGTGTTTGTCAATACATTAAGTTGCTAGCTACATGTTTTAAAGCTTTTCTTTATATTGCATTTTTATTAGCGCCTTATATTGAGATGAGTTGAGTTGCGACGAGGTAAGTGTTTCTTTCAGTTCCAATTCAAGCTTATGTCTTATTTAGATTTCCCTTCACATGCTCGTACATTCCATGTATTGACGCCACTTGGCCTGCATCTTTTATGATGCAGATACAGGTAACCAGGATCAGCATCCAGTGCTTCGTTGATCCAGTTAAGCTTCAGAGTTGTTGGTGATCCTCCTTGCTTTCTGTAGGATCCCTTGTTTACTTTATTCACTCTGGTTTTTATTATGATGTCGTGGGTCTTGTCCCGATGTTCATCTCAGTTAGTAGAGGCTTCATAAATAGATAGTTATAGTTTATTATTGATGTCTAAGACTTGAGTTGCCAGTTTGGCTGGTGAATGTTTTCCTTAAATATTTTGAGCAATTATCTGAGTTAAAGTTTTCATTTGAGTTATTTGATGTTGAGTAAGTCTTCCGCTAAGAGTTAAGTCAGGGCAAGGGTTTGCTTGGGGCCAGCAATGGTTCTCGAGTACTCGTCGTGACCAGGGTGTAGGCTCGAGGCATGACAACATTGACTGTCAATTCTTCAAGAATATACTATGACATTTTTCACTGGGTTTGAAAGTGAAAATTCTGGCTTTTTACTCTGAGTTCTTACTTTTTTTATGAAATTTGGATGAAGAAGGAAGAAGGATGAAAGTGTGAGGGTTTGTTACTTTTCCTTTTTCGATCTTTTTTCTAAGGCTCTTTTAGATTTGATTAAATTTGTTTTTTTTCTTTTCTTATCAAAGGGATAATTTGTGATTCATTCTTAATACATATCAATAATATTTTGTGTTATGTGTGTGATCTATCAATTATAGAGGTTGAAGGACAAACTTCTACCAAATAATTCTTTCTATTTTTGCACTAACATAATTAAAGTATCTTTCTAGCTGTTGGCACCAACTTAATGCTTCTATATATGTATTTTCTCTTATTATGATTTTCGCATTTGTTGCAGTGCTAGCAAAATGAGGAATTAACTTTCTTTCTTATGACAAAACTGTAGGATAATCCGAAAAACTAATGAGGCATTACAAGATGCATCATATGAAGACACCTTTGAGGAATCTGGGGTAATTAGTATAATTATGGTTGAAGAAGTTTTAGGTAATTAGACTTAAAGATTCAAGTCTAAAACCCATTTTTAGGATATATGTTTCATGTGGGTGTTATAGAAGTATTAGATTAATTGTCAATTCAAATTATTTGCAAATATATATAGGTAAGTCCCAAATATGTTGATGCATAACATAATGTGCCAATTTTAATGCATCCAATGAGTGGTTTTCTTAGTAGCAATTTTTTTTATTTCCTCAAACGATAAATCAAGTGGAGATAGTAACTCCCCTTTTTCAAGCAAAACAGGGGTTTCATTATTTTAAAAGTAGTGGTTAGTGTCAATTACGCTATGGAGCTTCATTGCTTGTGTCTCACTATTCTATAAAGCTAGCCTCCTTATTTTTTTGTCAACAATTTCTCACTAATATGAAAATTTTTCACTCCTAACCATAAGTGTATAAGTAAAAAATGTTTGTAGTGTAATGTCTATAATAGGGATTAGTAAAATAATGTAATTCTTAATCCTACGAAAAAAATTCAAGACTTTATTTCCTAGGGTACACAGGAAATAAAAATTCCTACTTGAAAAAAAAAATCAAATTCCCTTCATCTTTTTGTTTAAATCACTACTACTACAAGACAAATATAATTTAATGTATTCTTCTCTAAAAGTTCAAATAACTACTTAATATCTTATTGTTGCAAGCATCTCTACATTAAACTACATGTTTATTTTAAAAATCTAGATACCATGAGTGAGTTAAGTAGCATTAAAAGAGTAATTTTAAGTACTAAATTGTACATATTCTTCTTGTAGAAATCCCAATAGTTATTTCAAACTCCAACAATTACATTTATACAATGCAGAAAACCATGCTAAAAAATCTTTTTGTTGGGTTGTTCAAACAAATTTTGATTTCTTTCTAAATATACGAAGTGATGTTAGGAAAGTTATTAATTTTTTTACCTTTCTAATAAATCTTTTAAATTTTAAAACCAAACAAATTTTAATCTATTTCCAAATATGAGGAGATATCATAGGCAATTTATTAAATATTTTACCTTTCAAATAACTGATATTATTTCTATAGCTCAAGAAATGCTTTATATCTTTTCAAACATGAAGACTTATTTTAGGGAAGTTATTAAACAATTTACCTTTTTTGGATTAGCATGAATATATTGATTTCTTGGTCAAACTCTAATATTTTCTCTATTTATCTTGTATAAAAAGGGACCCTCTTACTTTCTTATCAACACAAATTTCTTTTGAAGATTTAGTAAAAAACTCAGCAAGAACCTGCCCAAACCCAACAAACAATCTCTTTCTAGAACTCTACCCCTCCCACCTAATGTTTGTTCTTAAACAATAAAAAGTGAAAGTGAAAGGTAGATGCTCATCAAAATCAAGAAAATTCGTAGTTTCAAGACATGAATTTATATGACTGCATACTCAAAATTTGATATTCCTAAAACCCTCTACTGGTACAGCCATGAGGTAATTTATTCACAACTCACCAAAAATATTACTCTATGATGCAATATTAAATTATTATTTTTTTCCTTAAGCACAAATAGCGGATAACTCTATCCTATTAGACTTAGGGAGATGAGAAGAAATCACATTATATTTACTGTCTCTGCATTAGGCTTAGAAATATACATTGACCTTGTACTAACAAATGACTTATATGCTTAGTAGCTACTACTATTGATAACTATGATGCTTTTGAATTGAATTATCATTGTGAAGAACTATGATGAACTAGAGAGGCACACTCTTGGTATTGAACGTGAGCTTGATAAAATCTACAAATGGATACTTCTTCGGAACACAGAATGAATCCTGTGATATATTAACTAGATGATAAGCATTTATAAAACATATACTTATGACTGATGTTGAGTATGGTTTCAGAGAGATATATACCTTATGGTTGCTGCAGAAATGTCCATTTGTAGCTTTTATCAAGCTCACGTTCAACACCAAGAGTGCGCCTCTCCAGTTCATCATAGATCTTCACAATGATAATTCAATTCAAAAGCATCTTAGTTATTAGTAGTAGTTAATAAGAATATAAGTCATTTATAAGGACAATCTCAATGTATATTTCTAATCCTAATGTAGAGAAAGTAAATGTTATGTGATTTTTTCTCATCTGCCTAAGTCTAACAGGACAGAGTTATTCACTATTTGTGCTTGTGAGTCGACCAACCACCAATGATTCTTTAGAGTCATGATCATAACTGAATCATAGCATAGAATGTAGATTAAAACAAGGAGAATGAACTGTGTACAGTAATTAATTTATTAGTAGACATAATGTAGATTAAAAGAAGGACAATGCTCGTGTCCTTTACTTTGAACTCTGGAAATTTAAATTACACCAAGTGGTATCTTCTTTTATCTAGTAGTTTAACTGTAATTTCTGAATTGAAGGAGAAGAAACCAGCGAACAAGTCATGCTGGGGTAGTTTTTGTTCTAAGAAAAATATGGAAAATGAAGCCTCGGTAGTTGTACTACTCAAAGTAGAAAGTACATTTGGGTTAGACTTAAGGATCCATTCATTTGTATAATGTCGTTAATGTACTTAATGACAATATCAGATGAACCTAGCTCGATGGAAACCTCTTCGTTGTGTATTAGTTCACTTGCATATAAACAAGTTTTTCTTCCAATTAGTTCTTGAACAATATGCCGTACTGGATTGCTAATGTATTTCATCTGAGATCATCTAGCACTCTAAATTATAAAAGGTATGTTTATATGTTAGAATGGAGTTCTATCCACAAGGAAAAGCAATCAGAAAATTTATGAACAACCATTATCATCGGTTAGCATGGCATAAATTCAATTGTTTTACTATCGATATGTTGGTGTATGGATTCATTTGTCTCGAATATGCATTAGGTTTTTGATGTATGAGATACATTACATCTTTTTTTTTCTTCCGAAAAAGGCATTCTAATCAATTATTAATCAAAGGAATGTTTAGTAGATCATGAATTAAAGATGGGGAATCTAGTTTCCACTCCATAGCATTAGACGTAGAATTCAAAGCCCGAGCTAGCTAATGGGCACATTGGCTCGCTGTTCTTTTAACAAAAGACTAGGAAATAGAAGTAATGTTACACATGAGTGCTATACAATCTTGAATAATAATATATATAAAAAACTAAGAGTTGTTGTAAGATTTTTCTGATGCTTGTTTAAACAAAAGACTTTCAATTTCCACAATAATTGTTATTGATGAAAAGTTTTCCTTTAGCGAGCTTAGTGCCCTCAACAATATGGGATTCATGAGGCATATTGTCATGACCCAATTTCTCAAGTCATGATGGCACGTACTATAACCCACCAGCAGGTAAGTCAACCCGTAACCCGGAACAACAAGTAATGGGTCTGAGGGTAGAAACTAAACAGGAGTAGGCAAATAACAATATAAACAGGCGGAAGCAAACCAAAAACATATATATTAATAAAGATCCCTCCCAGAACCTGGAAGTCACTAGTACAGAGCTACTAACAAAATGCGTACAAGTCCCAAAATTGGACAACAGAGACTAGACTATCTCGAAAGGTAAAAGACAAGTCTATATATACAGATGGAGACTGAAATAGTACAAAATGTCGTGTGCTCACCCCCGTCTCCAGATCAGTCTGCTCCAAGCTCGATCAACGCTGGCTACGAGTGCCCGGACCTGCATCACGAAACAGATGTGGAGCGTAGCATGAGTACTACCCAGTAGGCATCATAGGCCGACTGAACTTGAAAAGTAAAGGCAAAATGAAAAGAAGGAATACACAAATTGAGGTCAAGAACAAAAATCTAACTAATAAAGGAATGCACACGAGTGTACAAAGCACTAACTAAAGTAATCTATAAGCTAACTACACCTAACTGGACCCCCATAAGCCCAGAAGGTACACTTGTGCGTAAGTTAAATAAAAACCCAAATGGACCCCCATAAGCCCGACGAGTACACAGAATAACTATAACTAAAGAGAATTGCATAAAAGAACCCAAGAACGAACAACATCAAACCAGAATCTCAAACCCTAATTAGTAGAATCTTACAGTACAAAGGTTAGACCTCGAATCGGATGCTCACCAGAAGTACCCAAGGAACCAATCACAAGTATCAAGTATAAGAGGTCGGAACTCTAACTGGATGCTCTATATAAGTATCTGGGTAGTAGAGGCCGGAACTCTAATTGGATGCTCTATATAAGTATCTGGGCAATAGAGGTCGGAACTCTAATCGGATGCTCTATATAAGTATTTAGGCAATAGAGGCCGGAACTCTAACCGGATGCTCTATATAAGTATCTGGGCAATACAGGTTGGAACTCTAACCAGATGCTCTATATAAGTATCTGGGCAATAGAGGCCGGAATTATAACTGAATGCTCTATATAAGTATTTGGGCAATAGAGGCCGAAATGCTAACTGGATGCTCTATATAAGTGTCAATGTAGCTGCTGAAAGAGTCCCAATCGATCTATTCTCATAAATGTCCGTGGATCGCCGTCCACACCTAACTAATCAATGAAAGTCCTTGGAACAGAATCGAAAATCAAATTCAAATCGCGAAGTAGAACTAGCGTCGCCGACGTAACTCTTGAAGTTGTAACATCGGGGAAATAAGGATAACTATCATCGGAGCAAACATATCGCCTAGCTAAGGCCCAAACTACCAGGCTCAAGTCTGCTACACCAGTCTACAGGGATCAAAGTCGGTCGAGCGACGTTGAGACAAAACTAATGCCTATCGGATTCGAATCATGTATTTATAAGGCAAGCCCTAGTCAAACCTAAACTAAGGCCCAAATGTTTCAACAAATAGTAAATTAAGCATGCAAGCACTCCACATAGCGAGGAGGGTCAATTAATAACACAAAGCATACTCACAGTTACCCGATAATTCTCGAAATAGATCGAAAACATGATTTCCAAACACCTATGCATGATTCAATAACAACCCAACCCAAATCCCAACTAATCAACATGCATCCATATTCTCAAGCTCAATCTAGGAGAGGAAAACCGTAGCCTACTTGTAGGCCGATCACACGCGTTCCAAAATTACTTCTCTGGAGCTTTCCCTTTCCGAACGTCCTCGAAATGCTGCCCCGCTATCAAAATTAAAGTCACAATGTTATTATGGTCGTTTAGACACCAAAATCACAACAAACTAAGACGGACCAATTTCGGGGTCAAAACAGGGAAAGTGGGACCCGCACTGGAAATTTTGGAATTAGCCCCAAAAGTGGGTCCTAACCAGTTCCCCTAGCTCATTTCCCCAAATGGGACACAATTCGAGGCTCGGGAACAATACAATATCAACATGCAACTAAAACCTAAATTTTCTCCAAAACTAGAAATGGGACAGCAATTGAATCAGTATATTTACCATAAACTGGAGGTCTACAGTGAAATGTGACAACACCACGACGTTCTCCTAAAAAAACCACTCAAGATAGCCTCAAAAATCACTGAAATCGGACCTAGAAAGGCTGAGAAAACAAGTATCAAAATCTTCCAACATCAAGCTCACAAAAAGGGTCGTGGCAGCAGCTATTTTACTAAAATTACCTCAAACGGGGATCTCAAATCACTATACAAGCTCACCACCGCATTGTCCTCAAAAAATCTCACAACTTTTCCTTTTGAATCGCCCAAATCGGTTGAGAGATGAGAGAGTTTGAAATTTGGCTTAAGGTTGACTTTGCTGGTTTTTCTGCATCTTACAGCAGATTTTCTGTGCTTTTCCCAAAAACTAAAAACTCCGACGAGGTGCTCCGATCTCGTTCAGAACCCCGTGCATGCAAACAAGATATGCAATCATACCAAATTTGACATTTCAGACTCAACGGTGCAGTCAAAATTTCCATCAGAGGTCATCTCGATAAAAAGTGGGTCCCACTTCCAAATGTCATTTTAAGTCAAAACCACAAAAGAGCTCAGAAAAATATCAAAAACCTCCAGACACAAAAGAAGGGTCAATCTAGACCAAACTTGACAATCCGAAGCTAACCGCGCTGATGGAATTTTCATCTGAGCATGTTTTCCAAGAACGTTGACCAAAGTCAACCTTAAGCCAAATTTCAAAAGCTAAAACGCCTAATGATCCAAACTCACATCGAAGGCCTCGATACTTGTGCCAACTATGCCACTAGCCTAATTTGGCCATTCCGAAGCTGATGGAACCGTCAGAATTCTATTTTGAGGTCATCTTCTTGAACTTTTGATCGAAAAGGATTGTTTAAGGTTCATAAGCTCCAAAACACTAAAACTCGCACCATAACCAAACGAACAACCAGGTGACTGAACTGTCAGTCCCAGTAAGTCATAAATGACTTGGGGTCGCTACAGGAACTCTCTAAACGATACACAGAATGCAAGACACAGAAATGACCAGGAGGGTCATTACACGTATCTGATCAACTAGAGTAACCTTTCATGAAGTTTTCACGAGACTTACGGATTAGCATGTCTGACTCTGCTCCTCTGAAAGTAAGGTCAAAAGAAGCATCAATGTTTCACTTAAGGATATTCTCGTTAGGAGGAAATCATCTGATTTGACCAAACCCTAACTCAAGACTCCGACTTGAGTCTCAACCATGAACCAAGACTCTTAACCTGACTCGAAATCTAACCCTAACTTAAGATTCTAGCCTTAAGACCTAGTATCTAAGACCCCAAACCCTTGACCTCGACCCAGGTCCTAGGACATGAGTCCCAAGCTTCGATTGCAACCCAAACCTAGAGTCCCTTCGACACTAACCTGAGATTCAACTAGGAACTCAAGCACTTACCCCCATGAACAATTCAAGATCTAACTCTAACCTTTACCCGAGACCCATTCCTTGAGATTTGAAACCTAAGACATAACCTTCAGTCTAGACCAAAACCTCGAGACTCGACCCCAATCCATATTAAAAATCAAAGTGAATTTTTAGCAGTAAACCCAAATTAAAGTATATCTTTAAAATTTTCTACTGTATGAAAAAATTTAGAGATCACTTTAAACATGAGTTATGTTAGGTTAGATTTAAAGGGCCAACCCAATATGAAATTATCTTGTGCCCAAGATTTTGGGCGAATTGGGTGGACCACCAATTTTCAGGCCATATTTGACACCAGTACCTGTAATTGTGTGGGCCAAAAGGTGGGCCAAGTTATGATGATTATTCCTCATAAACTTTGTTTTGCTTTAAGGAATACTTTATGTTTATCTACAAGTAATAAGAGATAAGGAAGCAGGTCATGGATGACATGCCTGCTTCCAAACGACGGCAAGACAATAATTTTATACTTGGTTGTGTTCTTTAAATTTGGTGTGCTTGATTGCTTCATGGATGCTATTAGGACCCGATAATTTAATAATAGATATAGATGAACAAGCGTAAGAAACCAAAACATATATACAATAAAAGATCCTCCTAGAACCTGTAAGTCACAAGTACAGAGCTACTAAAGTAAAAGAGTACAGGTCCCTAAAGTAGACCAAAAATACAACGCTTGTCTCAAAATAAAAGATAAGCCAACAATAGATAGATACAGATAGGTAGTTATAGGACACCTACTCACCCTCGCCTCTGAACTGAAGCTGGAACAGGCTCAATTATCAAAGCTAGTAGTTGGTGCTCAGACTTGCATCATGAAACAAATGCAGAGTGTAGCATGAGTACGAAAACAACAAGTACTTAGTAGGCATCAAAACCTGACTGAGCAAGAAAAGTAAAAGCAATATGAATTGGTACAATAAAACACAAACAGAGGTCAAACGAGCAGAATTTAAATGGGATGCACATGAGTGTACTAAGAACAAAAAAAGTAAAGCTAACTAAACCTAATTGGCCCCAACAAACCCAGAAGGTACCCTCATGCACAAATTTAAGTAAAAAACTCAAATGGACCCTGTTGACAACTAATTTTGGCTCTCCACATTTAACTATAGTAATAATTATAATAATAATAATAAAATATATATGTTATGATATTTTTATAGGAATAAAAAAAGATTTTTTTAATTATTTATTTGACTTGATAAATTTATTTCATAAATGTTATTTCTTATAAAAATTAAGTATATTATATTACTACTTACTTTCTTATTTTTTTAATTAAGTGTCGTTCTTAAGAATCGAATCTATTTTTAATCAAATATAATTTTCTTTTGTCGTAATAGTTATTTTTTGTACATTGTTTAAAATTAGAAAGCTTAATTAATTAATGATTTACTAATATATATTAATTTAATTTTAAGAACGACTAATTTTATCAAATAAGCTAATCTTGCAAAATAATTATCTCTTATGGCTACTTAATAAAGAAATTAGTTATAATTTAAATGAATTTAATTTGAACAAATTTGGCAATTCAAGTCTCCTTAAACTGGCCAATCCGTGTATGCCACGTAGGCGAGCACATGGATTGTGCTTCTTTAGCTTAAATCTTGACCCTACGATTAAATCTAATGGTCCTAGTTAATTAAGGTTTTATCATTATTTAATACACACACACACACACACACACACACACACACACACACACATATATATATATATATATATTTCTTTTAATTTCTGATTTATTTTAATCGTCCGATCAAATGATCGGATGGCCCACATTAAATCTCAAATTGTTTTCCTCTTTTCCAAAAAATAGTACGTTGTTTTCAGACTTGTCTTTCCCAAGAATCCTTATCTTCCCCAGACGCTCACCTCCCCCCATGCCTCTTTCAACCTCTCCCATCAAGGTCGGCCATGAACCGCCGGAAAACAACAATATCTGGTGGTCTCCAACTCCATCCACTCTCCATTGCCTCACAACTTCTCCTCCTTCTCGAGGCGCAACCCTTCCCCATGCCCATCACTCCTTCGTCCCATCAAAGAACGGCCATTGACCGCCGGAAATCAACAATTTCCTGCGGTCCCTTGCTTTATGTCTCCTCCATTATCCTTTTCTGATGAAAAAAGACCCTTACGCCGCCTATGCCTGATCCCAACGGCTCCAAAACCTGGAAAAAAAAGTGACATTGATTTGCTCTGTAGTAGTAGTTCTCTTTTTTCCAGTAAATATTTTGATTTCATATCGTATTTTGAATCCGATTTTTCGCCTATAAAAGGGAGGTGTCTTCCCATTCAAAATCATCGAGGGCATCAAGAAAAAACAATTGAAGAACTGCAATACTTCAGAGCTTTTAGAGTTTAAAAATAGTCTCTGTTTCTGTCCTCTGTTTCTTTTTTTTTTTGTTTCAAGTCGAAGAGGAAGTTTCGAAGTTGGAATCTCTTGACGTCAATGCTTTAGTTTGCTGATCAACACAAGGTAATCTTCTTCTTCTTATTTTTTCACTTCTCTGTCATTTTCATTTATAGAAAAACATTTTGTGTTATGGTTGCTATAAGTTTTTTTTTGTTTATAATTTTTTTTGTTTTGTTTTTGGTGAACCTCCTTTTCATATGTTAGCCGTCCTATATAGCTTAAATCATGTTTGATTTTTACTGTGTTAGTAGGTCAGAATTTTCGTTTGCTTAATCAATCAACATTCGTTTATTGTGTAATCTTGCTTCTAAGGACGAATTTTCCCTTTATATAATTGCTTCACCTTTGAGATGAGCTTATGTTTTGAGATTGGTTGATGTATATTTTCACCTTGTTTAAAACATTCTATTGGAAAGTTATGTTAATCGAACGTGTATTTCCTGTTTGTATTCCCGTCGATTTGAACTATATAAAAACTGATCATTTGCTGTAATTTTTTACAGAGTTGAGTTTACTTTTGTTGCTTTGTATAACCTAAGATTCATGTCCACATCAAAGTTAAATTTTGATGATTATTCTTGTGTTTTCTTTCTTAAGTTTCTTTCCTAGATTTCATGAAAGTCATTTATAATTGTAGTTAATTCAGATTCTATGCGATGTTAATTTGGTTATGTGCATTACTTATTTTAAGCTTACTCGAATTATATTTCAACCTCGTAGTAAGTTGGATGAAGCATTGACTTTCTTTCTTGCTGAATCTGCGATCAATTTTTATAGTTGTCCCTCCTCTTTACTTTTAATCAATAGTCTTTTCCATATTCGTAGAGCTATTACTAACTTTTATCAAAAAATGAAAATGAAACAATTGTTATCTCTTACTGGATATTTTCAAAGAAAAAATAAAATAAGTTGAGGTTGTGGCTACCATTGCATCTTACTATGCTACATTAAGTGTGAAGTTTAGTTTTATCTGTTTTTTTTAATTTGAGTTACATCAAATTGATCTCTCTTGTATGATTTTTTTTAGCATGGTCATTTCTCCTTCAATTCGAATTCATTCACTTATCGCCTTAGAAGTTGCATCTTCGCTTAAGCTCTTTGTGTGCTTAAATTGCATTACCCCTGGCTTTTGTGTGCATAATTCAAAGTTCATTCGTATTGACATATATTAATAACAGTCATGGTCACTAAGTTGCTAATAGACTTGGTGCACTAGCTTGTTACAGACTATGGTCTCTTTAGTTTAATCCAAAGTCCAAATGTGTTCTTTTGAGTGTGTTTCTTCTCAATACATGCTGATATGACTAATTCGATAAGAGCTTCTTTGTCTTTCTATTTTGGTAAATTATTTTATACTTCTTTAGTTGAGTTGAAATAATTGTGTTATCAAAGTTTTGATCATTATCTTTTTTTTTTTAAAAGGGGCTTGCCATCCTATCTTTCTGGAAAAGAAGATACCATGTTCTAAGATGTGTGCTAAGAGTCTATAATCTCCTTTCCTCCATGTTTCAGCATTTAACTTTCCTGTTTCGACTTCGGTTTCAACAAAACCAATTTATGTACTTTAGATTTTGCATCTTCGTAAGTTAGTAGTTAAATCTATTTGCTTACAGTTCTTTGCGAATATAAATCATGTGCAGCTCGTAAACATCTATTGTGCCTGTTATATGCTTGTATGTGTTTATCTTTGAACCATTGAGATTTTCTTAACTTCATTCTGATTTTGCTCCCAACTTCAGTCTCTTCATGATAAGTATTTATAGTAGTCAAAATGTACAATTTTATAAATCATCTAGTATGGGTTTTTGATCATAGGTTTGTACATCATATTATATATTTTGGGTTTTGAAGAAACTTAACAGCCTAGACTAATTTTATTTTTATAAGTTCAGTCATTTTGTTAGCTACAGCCAGTGAATCGGATCTTGGTTAAATTCTAATAGTTGCTACAAATTTTATTTTATTTTTTGTTTTCATTCTCTGTTGTGTTGATGTCTGCGGCTGTAGTCTTCCCATTGTTTATACTAGCCTCTTCTTGTTGTTTGAATGTTTAAGAACAATTCTTTTTTTGATACATGCGTCTGTATTTCAAAAGATAAAGTTATTCTCATTTACTATGTGCTAAAACACTTCAGATAATTAAAATCAATCCTTCCTTTGCTTGAGTGTTGAGCATTGGGTTTGTCCTAACATGTGAATATGCAGTAGTTCTTTTTTTTTAACCGAATTCCCAAATCGATAGGTGCTCCTAATTACCTAATATATCATCTTCTTTTCAATTTTTGAAATACATACTATGTGACTGTTGACTTCTTTTTCGTTGCCCCCCCTTAGATGAACATAACTCGAGATGCAACTCATGTACTCTTTCATGTCAAGAATGTGATCTAAAAAATGTTATGTTTAGTTCTATAGGTTTCAAAGTTTCCACCCTTTTTTTATATGACGAGAGTCCGTCCTTGTGGAAACGTCATCCTTGCTTGCCTATTTCGCAAATTTGTTAGTGTGATTTGCCAACTAACTGACCCATTGGTTCTCAATGTCATTCGAGGACCTGTTTGAATGAGAAATAGCTTACATTTGGTGTTGCCCTTTAGCATTCTCCAAAGAGCTAGGGTCGGATAAACGAGAGCTTGTATCACAACTCTTATGCATCCTAAAACCATTAATTTTCTGTCTTTAGATTCCCATTAGAATTTGACAACTTATTTTGGTGTAAAGTCATTTTTATATCTCCATGTTCTCTTCTTTGTCCTTTCTTATGAAAAATTGCTTAAATCAAATTGAGTTTTGAACTTGTTTTGTCTTTGATGAATCTGCTTCGAGCTCTTTCTTGGTGTGATCAAAGGTAGTTAGTTGAATGTTATTTGATAGCATATTCCTAGTCACAAAGTTAATATTTTTTTTATTTTTTTTTGCTAAAAGATTAAGGGAGATGCAATCCAACCTCCTTAGAGAGGATAGAGAGGTGATGTTCTCTCTTAAATATAGTTAATTTTTTTTCATCACGTGAAATATTTGGCTCATCATTCATTTATTGCTTACTTGTATTTGATTTTGTTGCTAAACTTTATGACTTATGTTTATAACTGCTTTGCTGACATGATTATGGTTATTCCTAATCACTTCTTATTTTCTTCTTATGTTTTCTAATTTGTTTCCTTTTATCTTCTCATATTTCATGTACAACCGGAGAGCTGGAGTTTCTACTTTGGAACTCGTTATTGGTCTAAGATATTAGGCCAACAGCAAACTAGGATCATCGCAACTCTTGGAACCTCACAAATTAGGAGTCCAATATTTCTTAGTCTTCTTCCTCTTTTCGAGTCTTAATTATATTGTTTGGATATATTGGCTAACCTCTACTTACAAGTTTTGATATATTGTTTGTCTTTTATTTTGAAGCTTGTTTTACGTGAACTAATATTATTTGTTTATGAAATTAGTTTAGACACCTTTAGAACAAATGATACAAAGATATTTTCTTAAAAAAATGGTTAGCATTTTTACTTATAACATTCTTTTAGGCTTCTTAAGTTGAAAAGAAGGGCTTACAGTTTTAAAAGATGTCCAAATGAAGTTCAAAAGGGTGAAATAATATTCATTTAGGTGTTTAAGTAGGAAAAAATAAAACTCATAAGTTGGGATTTCCAAATGAATTTGAAATTAGTTTTTTTTTTTAAATAATCACCTTTAATGATATATAAGGCTAAAATAATCACCCTTTCAAAATATATATTCTTTTGACATCACCCCTTTATGAAAAATTATATTTACTATTATTACTATCTCTATTTTTACAAATCATATATTGTTAAAATATTTTGATCTTTTAACATGCTATTCCAAAATTTTAGATATGCCAATAGGTTCGGAATACAAGGTATATACATGTACATGTCATACACATAAAGGTATATATTCTATATTTTCTCTACATAATCTATTATATTTTTATCTACTATCCCGAATGTTATTTATTTATTTTTATAAATTTATTCCTACACTTTACACATTTTATTTTAGTAAATCTAATCTATCGTTAACTTATCCTTACATGTAAATAAAATAATAAACCTTCACATGTTTTAAACAACTTATATATATATATATATATATATATATATATATATATATATATATATATATATATATATATACTACAATTTATAATAAACATATTCAAGATCACAAACCTTTATATAATTTTAACATCTAGTATCATTTATTTTTATCTTATTTTAAAAAAAAACTACATTCTATATATTTCCATTCAAATTACACATCACATATTACTACGTATTTACACCCAACTACTATCTTATTTTTATTTCATGTCTTAATAAGATGGCCGATTTTTGCAAATTCAACATCTATGTATTGTTAGGATGAGTTTATTATGATACAACTATATTTTTTAATTTTTTTTACATATGAATTTATTATACATTTATGTACATTTATTTATTTATTTTTACAATATGATAAAATACTACTATTAAATCTATTTTTTAAGACACATATACGTCGTACCTTGTATTTTACTCTTTTCCTAAACTAAACAATTAACTTATCATTGATTTTTAAAGCAAATAAATAAACAAGTTTTCCTAATCACATTTTCGTAAATTGAGTTTAAGGACTATCTTCGGGTAGGCTCTGAGTGATGCATAATACCTTCCCCTCGAGTAACCAAAGCCCTTACTCAGAATCTCACTGGTTTCGCAACTCAAAATAGAGTTTATATTCACATATTTAAAAATGGTTTTCCTAATATTTTCCTTAAAATTTAGGTGGCGACTCTAAAACAAACAAAAACAATTTTTTTCAAAAATCAGAGTGTCAGCCATATTATGTTGTGAACACCACCTCTAAACATGGATACTTAGCGGGGGCCGAGACAAACTACCGGGCTCACCCTCATAGTCAAAATATAATTAAAAAGGAAAAGTCTTATACATAGCATGAGATTGGAGGACTCACGAAATAGGTGCTCCGGTCCCTGTGACATCATGTAGGCATAGAGTATGCATTAGTACAGTGACCATCAATATAGTATTTCCAAGGCCTATATGCCCCCTGATGGGTACACAAAATAGCTAAACCTAATAAGAACAAGGCAACCAAGGTACCAACCCCTCGACTACAACCCCCGAGCTAGGCTTGGTCGACTCACACACTATATAGAAAAATCATATACATGTATCCATTTCATCATCATTTCAATATTTATATAATCATCCGGTAAGTCATTGAACTTTCCATTTCATAAGAGACATTTTATCAAACATATGGTGGGCTACTTGTTCAGGTGTTTCATGCAAGTCCTACCAATTTCAAAATCCATATAAAACAGCCCACCAACAACGTACATATATATATACATATATAACAACCTTCATTATTTGATCATGGACATGAAAACCATCGAATAAATATCTCTAAAGAAGTAGTAATAGAGGATAAATGGTTGGACTTGTGGAAAGGAAGGTTTCCACAATCAAACCCACATACCTCAACTTTGGAGAATTCTTGATGAAGATTGGAATGGAGAATTGCAAGACATAGCCTTGGAATTCTTGAATTTGGTGGAATTTTTGAAGAGGGTTTAGAGAGTGCTTTTGAGTGTTTTGAAGTTAAATGACTAAGTATGGATATGTCCCCTTTTTATAAAAAAAACGTCCCAACACTTAGAAAAAAAATGAGGCGGGTGAACTATGGATAGGCCTCCAATTAAACCAAGAGAAAGTGGAAAGATATCAACTTTGTAGTGGATAATGAGCCCGAATCACATTTTCGGGCATTTTGGGGGTCGTTTCATGGCGACTCTAAAACAAACAAAAACAAACAAGATCGGTGAGTCCGAGAGAGAGGGTGCATAGCCGGACCTCGAATAAATCTCTCTAAAGATATCCGCACAACTTTAATCCGCAATTAAGTATAAATAAACTCTGTAGAGGATAATAAGTAACACGACCAGGCATTTAACCTAATACTATAATAGATGTCGCAGGATCTCATACCAACTCGTCATCAAAGAATAATTGTAGAACGATGTCCACTCCCCAATAATTAGCATAATACTTCAAGCTCGAACCAATTCCAATCCCATGCCGACAAGTGAAGCCTGATATCTCAATTGGAATCACAGGCCATAGAAAGAGGGAGAATGGATATAAGGTCATCAAGGCTGAGTCAATGCTTAATCAAAGGTTCATTTTATTAGATCCAAGTCTGCTACACCAGTCTACAAGGAACTAAACTCTCTGAAATGATGTCGGAGCAAAACTAAGGTAAAACGGCTCCAAATATCGTGAGTTTATGGCAAGCACTAGTCTAAGCCTAGACTAAGGCCAAACATGCCCAAGTTAATCAAAAAAGACAACACCAAGGCATACCATAAGGTAAGGAGAACCACAGTTAGCAATTGACATGCTTCTAATCTCGAAAATCTAGATAAAATCCTAAAACATGGATTCTAAGTAATTTAATCATGCTCAACTAGATACTCACACCAAATTGAAACAATTTAACATGCTTTCATATAATCAAGCTCAATATAAGGAATGGGAAGTCGTAGCCTACCTTTAGGTTGAATATGTGTGCTCTAAATCACTTCTCTAGAGATTGTTCCTTCCGAACACCCTTCAAACGTTGCCACACTATCAATTATAAAATCACAATGTTAATATAGTCGTCTAGATAGTAAATTCACATAAAACAAAAAAAGTAACCAAATTGGAGTCAAAACGGGAAATGTGACACCTGCGCCTGAAATTCTAAAATTAACTTCATCAAAAGATCATAATTCCTCCCCAAACTTGTTCCTAAAATAGAATACAATTTAGGGCTCGGAACAGTTCAAACAATCTACATGCATAATTCACTAATTTAAAGAACACCAAAACTCAATGTAATGCAATATTACAAAACAACTTAACTTATAAAATATGGCTCGAAAAATAGAATATTTACATAGATGAGACTCAAAACTAACCGACTGACTGTCTGTCTACAGAAGCTCTAAATATTGAGATGGATGTTGGACAAACCCCGCGGGATCCTAATAAAACAAAAACTAAGAACACAAAATAATTGAGTCCTCCTGGTGCAAAGCGAGGCTTCACCACGACTCGGGAGTGCTCAACTCCGGATCAACGACGTCAGGATGCCGATCCGGGTACCTGTATTCGCATCATAAGACGATATTGTACGAGTATGCGAGCTGGAAAACTAAGCAACATAGGCTAGAAGGAAATTTGAGGTAATGCAGCCCAATAATCTAAACAAGCTATAGTGATGATACATATACCCGGCCAAAGGTATAAGACTCCGAATCGCCTAATGGATCCACTTCTAATCTGAAAAGGATTCATCTAAAAAGTATGATCCTTTTCTACCCATGGTGGCTAACATGGTTCTATGGGGGTTGTGGGTTCTTTGAACTCCCCAATCGGTGTTCGATACTACTCCCAAAAAATGTAATTTTGGCTCTTATGTTTTTAAACATATTTATTCCTGCTGATATGAGATAATTACTCAAAACTAGCCCGAAGGCTCTTTGGAAATCTCGGTTTCCAACCTTGTTTAGATGTAAAGATTTTACCTCAAAGGAAGCCTCCCCTACATTCCCCATAACTCGATTGATCACCCACGTAGCTCCAAAGAACACACTAAGCTAGGAGTTACGCCAAAGTTGGCCAAAAATCACTGATTTCCCATCACCATAAATGACTACTTCCACTATTTTAAATGAGAGCTAGGCTAGGAGTTGCAGCTAATAAAGTGTAGTAATCAGAAATGAGAGCATAGTTATGAAGTGTTGCTAAAGTTAAAACCTATCAGTCATATCACACAAGACATAGTATTCATATTCTTACTTCATGCCTAAATATCTTTCCTTTATGTCAAATAACTTCATATAGAGTGTGACTATGTTCAAACTCATATCGTTTGCAACTTAGGTGCTATAGAGAATTCCAAAATCTTAGTATAAATCAGCTCTACCTATGTTAGTAGGCATGTTTAAAAGTCAGAAATATATTAAGAGTAACTCCTTTCCCTTCCATCCTCAGTTTAACCATCATTCAAGGACGAATGATCACAAGGGAAAATACTGTAACACCCCAAAAATTTCTAAGCTAAGGCCCAAACCATTCTTTATTTACATGTAAAATCGTATCAGGTGATTCTTAAATTGCTCATATGTATAAAGGTCATTTCGTTGATGTTCTAATCTATTTGGATATGACTTAAGGTCCCAAGAGCCCACTAGCACAAAGTTAATGTGAAAGTTTCATTATCGATTATGTTTTGACATAAGATTCTACTTAGGTTAAATTTAGATGATACTATCTCCCAACACATAATGAGTTAGGTGGCCCATGATCTATCAAATTGAAGATCTTTGAGTTCTCTTTCCAACACCACTAAGTTTGCCTTATTTCGTGTTCGGAGTAAAAAGTTATGGCCACTTTACCAGAGACTACTATATCAGAGTTTTCTAAGTGTATAAACTACAGATCCAACCTATGGGTCGTAGGTCGAACTACGACTTGTCCTTCCAAGTCATCGAAAAAGTACTGAGAGTGAAATTTCATGACCCAATTCCTACGAATCAATTCTACAGGCAGTAAAAACCGTTATGGCCATCGTTTCAACCCGTAAATAGATTTTTAAGCCTTAAAAATTCAATATAAAATTCACCGATAGGATCTACGGTCCGTAGCTCAAACCATGAACCGTAAATAGTCCTGTTGACAGTTTTATTAGCTTTTAAAGAGGGTAGTTTAGTCTTTTCCCACTCTTTTTAGTCCTAAACCACGACTCTTTTTCACCTAATTAGGGTCTAAACAGTGTTAAAACATTATTTTATGTTCTTTAACACTTCAAGGACTTACAGTATGGATTCAAAAGGAGAAAAACTAGGGTTTTCTAACGTTCTTCAAATTTTGTCGATTTGGCCAAAAACATTGTTCTTCCACGGTATGTAAGACTATCATAGTGATGGATTGAGTTCATCCTCACATCCTACATCTACTTTCTATCAGTAAAAGAGTAATCTAGGGTTTTATCCATGCATTTGAGTATTCTTGAGATGATTTTGTTTTTGAATTCAGAGTTGTTATTCCTAATTTTTGAGTTGTTAAATATTATTCATTGAGGTTCTTTAGTTTATTTTTCTGTCTATTTTTCATCATGAACCCTATTATTTGAGTATTCATGGATTTATTGTTGAGAATCTTTTTGACCGAACAATTATCTTAAATTAATTTTATTGAGAAAGTAAAGAGGAGTTTTGAGGAAGTGTAAAGAGACATTTTGAGTAAACTTTAAGGGAACTATTGATTCCCAAATTTATCATTTTTACATTGAGAAAATAGAAACATTTATTTCTTAACGAGTATTGTGTTCAAAGTTATTTCGGAGCAATTACCTCTTTTAAGAGGATATTTTGAGCAATTACCTCAAATTGAGAAAGAGTATGTTTTATACATTTGAGCATGAGTATATATTTATTGGGAGTAGTATTGAACACCGATATGGGGATGAGTTTAAACAACATTCCTCATAAACTATGTTTATGAGGAATTACCTCAAATTGTGAAAGAGCTTGTTTTATACATTTGAGAATGAATATATATTTATTGGGAGTAGTATTGAACACCGATATGGGGATGAGTCCAGACAACTCGCATTCCTCAGAAACTATGTAAACAACATGGGTAAAGGATCATACTTTTTAGATGACTCCTTATTGTTTTTGAGCAAAGCTTTAGTAGATCCACTTAGTTGAGGTGTTCTATACCGCAACAACGTGTAGGACAGTTCTGGTAGTGCAGACAAGCTGATGTATCATCACATAGCTCACAGTGATTATTGTCGGTTAGAGAATGTCCCAAATAAGAGTAAAGAGTAGTTTATTGTAATCTTATATACATCCTTGAGTTAGCATCTTTTATTTATGAAGCTTTAAATATTTTCTTCTCTTATTATTGCTTTGTATTGTGTTGAGGTGAGTATTCTTCTAGCCTTATCAGTTCAGTTGTTTATTCATTTAGCTTTATTACATACTTGTATATTCAATGTACTAATTTAATTTGACATATATCTATCTATGATGCAGATACAAGTGTTCATGATCATCAATAGGCGCTTCATTAAGATCACTTTGCACTTCAATTAGCTTTTTGTGAGCCTCCTTGCATTCTGGAGGACTCCACTTTTAGTTTTAGTTAAGTCATTTTAGGGTGTCATGAGTCTTGTCCCAGTACCCATGTTGAACTATAGAGGCTTCTTAGATAGATAGATTTTAGGAGTTTCTTAGTATTAAATTTTCCTTGAGAAGTTTTGCAAACTATTATACCTATATGAAATGTGTATTTTTACAGACTGTTTGATTTGAGTAATTACTTTGAGTTTGAATGTTCCACATTATGTTTCTAAGCATGTTATCGCTTGAGTAAGTCTTCCGCTAAGTAGTCAGCCAGACCAAGGGTTTGCTTGGGAAC
Source organism: Solanum commersonii (assembly GCA_029007595.1). Lineage (NCBI taxonomy): Eukaryota > Viridiplantae > Streptophyta > Magnoliopsida > Solanales > Solanaceae > Solanum > Solanum commersonii. Next base: position 654,408 of record JAJTWQ010000166.1, on the reverse strand, counting down.
CAGAAATGGTTCTTGAGTGTCGACCACATCCTGGGTGTAGGCTCGGGGAGTGATAATATGAATATCCTTTTGCAAAGATATGTTTATAATATTAAATTATTCATCAAACTACCCCCCCCCCTCCCGCCACACCATAATCAAATGAAATTGCGGAAAGGAAAAACTGAACTTTAAAAGAGGTAATGAATTCTTTAATATTAATCAGTTTTGGTTTACCACGGAGCTTATAAGGGGAAACTATCCTAACGGCCAACCAAATAATCAATAGGGTGCCCCATAACAATACTCAATATAATACATATGAATTGTGGAAAGGAAGAAAATCCAACTAAAAATATTTCAAAATATTAAGGGTGTTTAGCATAGGTACAAGCTCCTTAACCCAAAAAGGTAAAAATTGAACCTAAGATTGTAGATTGTGTATTAATTAGATATGCTTCAAACAGCAAGGCTTGTCGATTTTTGGTTCACAAATTTGACAATCCCGAAATTCATGTTAATATAGTAATTAAGTCAGATAATGGTGAGTTCTTTGACACATCTACTTCCTTCATATTCGATTATGTAACATTTATTCTTGATAATGAGCCTCATACATTCAAAGAACTTATGTCTTTTGGGGACTCTTCTTTTTTTTAAAAAGGATATCAATAGTGAGGTTGATTTAAGTTTGACGAACCATACTTGGAAGCTGGTTGATATTCCTCCGGGAAATAAATCATTGTGTTCAAAGTGGATCTTCAAAAGGAAAATGAAAATTGATGAAACTATTAGCAAGACTTGTCGTGAAAGGCTTTAGACAAAAAAAAAGGCCTTGATTATTTTGACACATACTTGCTAGTAACTAGGATTATATCCATTCAAATGTTAATTGCTTGTTGTGGTATGTGGCCTTCAAATTCATCAAATAAATGTGAAATCAACTCTGTTAAATGGAGAATTGAGGGAACAAATTTACATGGTACAACCTTGGGGATTTGTAGTTCCTGGTAAAGAAAGGAAAGTGTGCAAACATATTAAGTGCCACTCTATGTGCTCAAACAAGCACCCAAACAATGACATGCTAAATTTGACCAAACAGTGTTGGCAAATGTATTTAAGGTCAATGAGTTTGTTAAATTTTTCTACATTAAAAACACTCAAAATAAAAAAGTCATTGTTTGTGTATATGTTGATGACATGTTAATAATGAGTAAAGATATTGACGATATAAATTCTACTAAGTGCATGTTGTCTAGAAACTTTGGTATGAAGTAGTTAGGAAATGCTGATTGGATCTTAGGATCCAGAATTCACAAAACTACACAAGTTCTAGCATTGTTGCATTCTCATTATATTAAAAGAGTACTGGACAAGTTCAAGTAGTTAGATTTCAATGTTTTCAATACTCCAATTGATGTAAACTTTACATTTCAGATGAATGAAAGTGAACGTGATTCACAATTGACTATGCAAGAGTGTTGGGAAGTTTGCTGCATATTATTAATTATACGTGACCATATATAACATGTACTATAAGCAAACAGAGTCAGTTCACAAGTAATGCCAACCAAACTCACTGAATTGCAATGAAACAAGTCTTTGGGTATCTGAAGCATACACAAAACTATGCCTTGCATCTATATCTATATTCTATATATCTATATTACTTTAAAAGCATCAACTCATAACCTTAATGTTAAAATACTAAAATACCCCTATCTCACATACACCCAGTCGTAAATGCCACCAATTCAACCTACTACACTTTCAACATCCCTCTTCGCCCTCTATAAATGACCATTGGTAAACGCCACCACTTCTGCCGCCTCCTCAATGAAACAACATCTCCGTCCAGCAATCACAACCAGCCACACACTACCACTTTCCCCTATTTATATGTCTGCCACTGAGATTCTTTCTCCCCATCAAACACACCACAATTACAGTTTAAGCACAAGCACGCAGAAAAAACTCAAACACATAATCAACCCATCTACTCTGCCTTGCAAACAGAACAACTTAGCATCTGTTGTGTGATTTCATTAACACATTGTAAGTTATTCCCTTTTGAATGACATTCCCTTATTTTTTTAAAAATTTACAGTCTCAAAGAAGGCAATATGAAACACATTCATATGGAATCCTTCACTTTGTTCCATCCCCTGGCAGCAACAACAACAGTCACATACCTACAGGGACAATTTTGTTTTTTTTAATTCAACTGGTTACATACAATTTCGTAGCCATTCAGAAATAACATTGTTGCACTCATGTCCTCAGGTACCTTCAGTCATCAATATTCAACCAACATGGCAACTGAATTGGAACTAGCAAAATAGAGTGTACCGATAAACAAGATACCAAAAAACTCTATTGAATCTGTGATTAGAGTCTTAGTTATTCGAAGGGGTTCAATAACACCTTATAAGAATTCAAGGCATGAAGGACAGTGGCGAATTTAGGTGCAAAAAATAGGGAACCCGAACCCGTGGTCTCCTCGTAAAATTAGACATTTTATGTATATATTTTCTAACATTTGTATAATATTATATTCTTGCACTCATACTATAAAAAGTCTAGTTGGTCTACATGGTTAAATGTTGAGCTTTTGACTTTGAGGACTGAGGATCAATTCCCACTTAATACATTTTTATTGATGCACCCATATTCGAAAAATCCTAGATTCGCCTCTGATGAAGGAACTTATAGAACAATCATATTAGTTGACGAAGAGGTAACAACATTGACACTTTTACTTCCGTTATCACACTTTTAATAATTGTTCTACTTATGCCACACCTGCTTAATAATAGGGCACAAAGATTCAAGCAATGCTATTTAATAAGCATATCGAAACATGAAAGGACTTTTTGAAGCCAAATAAGAGTCACTACATTGCTAAAGAATGCTATGATTGTGTCAACCCCAACTACTCCTCTGTGCATAAAGAAGTTGAATTGGCCTTTACAGACAACACAGTCATAAAGAAGACCGACCATGAGGTTTCAACACAGAAATTTTCTGATGGTTTTTTATCATTAGACGCTATTGATAACTTACCTAATAGTTCTATTCTGAGTAACTATCCAAACGTCAAAGTTGTTATTTTCATACTCCATTACGTAAGTGCTATCACTAATTTACATGAGCAATTTCCAGACTTGATTTGCATCTTAGTTTCGATTAATCCCATCATTCAAAATGCAACTTCAAAAAGATGAGAAATAGTTGTTACAAATGAGTTGAAAGTTTTGATGATTCATAATCTAACATCTATATAAGTATATGACAGTGCCCTGACTCTTTACTTCTAACTGATACTGTAGGATGGAGCCTACAACTGTAACTCTTTGGGGTGATTTTGCTGAAAATGACGGTGCATTCCTGGATAAGCTTAAAGACGATAAGCCTATACTCGACTTATGTGACGTTAGAGTCTCAATCTATAAAGGTATCCAACCGTTTATTGTAGCTACTTAACGACTATAAGCTGACTATAGCTCCTGTTTGTAAACATTAACATGTCTTTCTCATACTAGGCAGATTTGGGATCTCTACTATTCCTGTGAGCAGCGTCTTAATCAATCCAATTTTTCCAAAATGCAATCGACCTACGAGCCTGGTACGTTACCTTATTCACAAATTTGTTCAGTATGGTTACTTTAACCCAACTGCCAAACATATGATCAAACTACACGTCACTATTGTAGCCAAGTGAAATCAAACCTTGCTCTAAGACGAAATAATCCCTCTATTATCATTGTTCTGCAATTACATATACCCATATACCTGAAAACATATGCACTGAACACACCTCACTCTTAATGGCTCACACCACTAACTAACCTCATTGTATATACAGGCGCGAAATCATAGAGGCTGACAACAAAGATATTACAGTAGCACCAACTAAGGCAATGAAAAGAGCTATAGAAGTTCTGTTGGACCATATTCTCGATGGGTTGTTTGCTGAATCGCAGGTACATACTAACTGATACTCCACCCCTCCATAAATAAAAATCAGGTGTATGTTTAACATATATTCACAAATATGGTATATTGGTGGTTTGCAGGATTCTATATACAAGTTCAAAGCAACGATTGTAGACATACGCAATAAAGATAAGCCATGGTATTTGTCGCGCAAAATGTGCCGCAAGAAAGTCAAAGTTATAGAAGAGGCAGCAGCTTGTACTAATTGCAACATTGATAATATAGATTATGCAATGAGGTTAGACTCTGTTAAAACTCCATTAAACATCTACTCCTTACAAAACACATAAAATTTTCATATTAAATTTTTACCCCTATGTCGAAGATACTGCTTACGACTTGAAGTGTGTGGTAGAGAAAAAGGTGCTCGACTCATACTTTTTGAAACGGCTAATAATTTACTAGGCTGCAACGTACAAGAGTACATACAAACAACCTAAATAAAGGTATGAAATTTATTGATAGAGTTCACTGAATTCACGTCGTATTTACAAAGTATCATGTGTACCTTAATGGCAACCTTCAAACTAATATATTCAATTGTTTATATGTTATAAAGAAAAAAGAATGTCACTACTACCGCAAATTGGTGTTGAGCAAAGACAAACAATTCAACTTCCTTGTCAGAATTGATTTGACAGATGCAAACCCCCGCAGGAGCTTAATTGCCGAAGAAATACATCAACTAGAAGATGAAGCACCAATTATTCTGGAAGAAGAAGTTAGATCAGTGAGGAAGTACAGGAAGAGGGCTAAGAAAACCACAAATGCAATGGCCCAAATCAACCATAAGAAACCCAAAGCCACTAAAGATTAGACGTCTTTCTGAATTCTGTAACTAAACAATGTGTGGCTTATACTGTATAACCAATGTTTGTATCTTATTATCTATTTATGTGTGAAATTCATATGTGTTATTTGTATATATAGCCTCTGCTCCATATTACCTTCTTCCATAGACGACCCTTTTGCAATGGCTACCACAGACTCCCCCAACCAGACTATGGTTATCCACCTGAGGATGCTTTCAAATCTATTATGGTTCATATATACAACGATTACTTTCCAAGAAGATTGAATACTATTAAATTTGCGTACCACTGCAGAAAAAAGTACCTTCATGCAAGTATACTTATAAATAAATAACAAACACTGCCCCATATTGTACTGTAACGACTCAGAAAAATGATAGGTTAAGCAAGAGCCTATGACTTTGTGTTGACTTTATAATGAGGTTCTATGAGGGGTTTTTATGTAATTTCATTTTAATTGTTTATTATGTGGGGTTGATTTTAAATAGTTTTGGGTGTTCAAACATTCCTTTAACTCATTATTTTCCCAAATCAAATCCCAAGTTCTTTCTCTCTCTATATCTTTCTCTAACTCAAGGAAGAAGAAGAAGAAGAAGAAGAAGAAGAAGAAGAAGTGGGAGCTAGGGTTGTGGATGCAAGACGTTTTCTTCATCAAATTTCTTGGGGAATCTTAGTAAAGGTATGGGAGTTCTTTATCTAGGGCAAGCTATCACCCTAGAGCCAATCTCAAATGGTTTCAATTTTTTTTCAAAGTTTGTGAAAAAGCCTAATTTCTACTCGAACTCAAGGGTTCTTGCATGAAACGATTTCAAATGATAAGTTATGATATTATTGATGTTTATTTGATGTTTTAAGATGAAAAACTCCATGAATCCTTGTATTCTACAAAACCCTAAAATGTGTTTATGAAGTGGGTCTATTTCTATAAATTCAAAGTTGATGGAATTATGTGTAAAGTAAATTGTATTGATATCTCTTGTGTTGTTTAATGTTTATTCATGATTAATTGTTGATAATGGGTGAATTAAGGGTGGTAAGCCTTATGGGTGAAGTATTGGTGATTGCTTGGATTTTGGTGATTTTGGCTATGGCTTTGAATTATGGTAAGAAAGCTTGAACTCTCTTTACCGAATTGATTGTTGTTGGTAGGTTGAATCCACCTTTGGTGGAAGTGTTATATCTTGTTCTTGTGTGGTATTATTGTGAATTGTAGCCATGAAGGCATTGGGGGAAGTTGTTGCATAATGTTGGAATATTGTATTATTGTAAATTGAGGCCATGAAGGGCATTATATGAGTGTTATTGTATGGTTATATTATTATATATAAATGAGTTTTATGTGATCTTGTGATGATCCTATGTAAAGTGGATAGCATTGTGATTTAAAGTATGATTTTTCTCATGATGTATATATGAAATGATGTTGGATTATGAAGTATCCTTAGATGATAATGTTGTGACTTGGTTGGTAGACTAAAGTGTCTCTCCTTGTTACTTAAAGTCTTGAATGCATGAATGTGTGAAGTGGGCTAGAACTAAGAAATGGTGCCCTTTCTATAAATGCTAAAAGAGGAATTCTAGGCCAAGACTTGAATCGGCAAAACTAAGAAATGGTGCCCTTTCATAAGTCTAGCTTTCCTAAGTAAATGTATAACCTTGAAGGATGGGCCTTAGGGCGATGTTCCCTTCTTGAGTGAAATGATAGACTTAGAGATGGATGGAGCCGGAACGGCATGAAAATCCTTATCTAAGAAAGTTAAATGAGCTATCCTTATGAACCTTGATTGGCTATGACTAAGAAATGGGGCCTTTCTTGGGAAGAGGTACTATGAGTTGGTTGAACTAGAAAAGGAACCCTCTCTAGTACATATGTGATTGAATATTCTATGGGAAACAAGGCTAGCACCGAGTGAATGTGGTTAGGAAGGTGGCCTAGTTGAGTATGAGATTAGGCACAATGAACTTCCTTGGACATTCCCTAAACCATGTGCCTACATGGGTTGCTTACTAGTTCTACCTTTGGCAAGTAGAGCAACCTCCACGGAGTAGGATAGACTCCGAATTCCATACCTAGCTAGTATGGTCTATGTCGGTTATGCCTATTCCCATCATGTGGGATGTGCACTCTAGTTATTGGATAGGTTCTACAACGTGTAAGTAGTAGTATGGGATGTTATCTACACATGGCACGAGTAGGCTTTGAAGATACTAAAGTGAGTTCCCTAAGTCTAACGACTATTATGTGAAAGTCCCCTTATGTGCTTGAATGTCTCCAAAATGGTTTCTTAAAGAATGTTGGTCTATTGATGTTATGTTGTAAAGGAAATGCCCTTATCTAAGGTAATCTTGGAGAACACTTAAGTGTGCTTGAAGAGGTTGTATGGGCGGTCACTTCTTGTCTCACTCAAGTGTGTCTTAAGGTTATATTAGGTAGAGGTCCTATGGTAATGAAATGGCATGTGTTCCTTCAAAGTTAAGCATGGGTTGTATACGAATATATGTTGAGTATGTATACGGTTGGCTATGGTTTTATATGTGAACATTGACTTGTATTATGTCTCTTATACTTGTAAAGGAAAGGTTTTATCAAATGATATGAAAGCATTTTACTTCCTTGAAAATGTCCTTTTTGGCATGTTTTTGCATGGTCTCCATACTTAGTACTTAATTGTGCTAATTCCATATTTCTCTATTTTCTACAAGTGTAGGTTCCGGAAAGTGAGCGGGTTCTATAGTAAGCTTGGAACTTGAAGTTCTTCCAAGATCTTGTGGTATGTCCTCATATGTCGAGGACAAGACTTTTCTATTCTAGTTTTATGATAAGGTTCTTGTAATAGACTTAATAGACTTTTTTTTTATTGTAAAGGGCCGTGTCCCTAGTATGTTTTCACGTTTATGTCTAAGATGGCTAAGAGACTTAGTATTCTGCTTGTGTACTTTTGAATGATGTTTTTAAAAGTGACCTTGAGTCTTATGGGATTTAATTTAAAGAGTTTTTAAATTCCGCACTATTTTTACATATCTAATGTGATGAATGCTAAGGGATAGTATGAGACCTCCAAGAGGTCGAATACACGTGTTACGACTTGGGAATGCTCCCGGGTCGTGACATGTATTTATTGTATTTCCATAACATCACAAAGTAGCTCTCATTGTCCAAAGCAGCATGTCAATGCACCAGTCCATGCACAACAAATCCAGACAACCCCAACTATTGATACTCAGTAGGGGAATTTAACGACTAGACCAACTTAACACACATGTACAGTTTGACGGGGTAAAGGCAAATTAAAAACAAACTTATGAATGCCTGACTGCAATTAAATAGAACTATTACTTGAGGAGTCAATAACCTATGTTATAGATCAACAAACTCTAAAAAAAAACATCTTTAGAACAATAACAACAGTCATACAAATTTATAAATTCAAATCGCATAATTAATTTGGATATCATGATATAATAATTCTAAAAAAACGTCACAATCAGTAGCCCATTATAATTATCATTAGCAATACATGCACTATGAATGAATAAGGCCTTTCAATGGATCAATGACTACTTCATTAATGTTACTGGTTGCTAGATTAATTTATATTAAAAATGACATCCTAGAATACAATTGATATTGAAAGTGAGTTGTTCATTTATTAAAAAGTGACTATGATATTTAAAATGAACTTATTTCATGATTACTTAAATTTACTTATTTTATGTATATAAAAGCTTATGGTGAGTGAATTTAATAATAAATAACTAAGTTTAATAATATTACTACCAAAATTACTAAAGTTGTGTCACCTTTAGTATTGCAAAAATGCAATTAGAATAGTTAATAGTAAAAATAGTATATTATAGAATCCTACTTAACCAGAACATTAATGTTACTAGGACAGCCGACAGGACCAACCAACGCATCGGCCAATAGTCGTGCCTACTCAAAACAATCACAACTTTCCAATAGCGTTGTGCCGCAGACCAAAAGTTCCCTCCCGAATCGTTGCCACCACTTCGACAAGCCCCTCTTCAAAACACTATGGCATTCCTCCATCTGACAATAACATCTCACTAAACTTTGCTACTTCTGTAATAAATACAGGATCCTCCAGTTATATTGTATTCCTGACATTCCATTCTTCCATCTCTTCAAAATAACTATACATTGAGACTCAAAGACACATTAAGTTATACAAAACGCCTGTAGGATCTATTTATTCAATCCCCCGTTATGCTATCATATTAAATAAAATCCTCAAGACTACAAACTTTACACAACAACATCATGCACGACGAATTAAAAATTGTAAGTTTTCCTTTATTATCATAACACATTCATAATAAGATTCATTATCCTGCCCCTGTGAACTACATCCAGTAATGATATATGCATTATACTACTCATAATAATGAAAAATATACAAACCCATGGTGGCAAGAAAACAGTGGCTTCATTTTCAATTTGTTCACCTATCGTATAGTGGGGAAAAACATACATTTCCATCCCTAAATTAATGGCTTCAAAAGTCATGCAGCTAAGTCCATACTGATCCAAATTATACATATAATACACATTGCTTGATGAGCACAAATCTGCCACACAATTGTAACTCTGTCATGGTCCCTAGGCCACACCAAAAAACAACCATAATGATAAGACATAAACACAGAACATTCCAACAAACAACATGCCTCACCAAGATGTAATACAAGATTATAAGCCATTCGGGTCGTGGAGAATACAAAATCAAATTATTATTTAGACAAAATAATTACAAACACAGACATTACAAACATATCACCTGAACCTAAGAAATATTTAGGAGGTCAGGACCTTGTGCAAATATGGTTTGAATTATTTCATATATGTTTCAGTTGCTTCACCATTCAAATGATATTATCCTTGTCATCTTACATCGAGACTATCCTGTTATATATAGATAATAGCATAAGTACACGATTTATAACACTCACCAAATTCTGCTCCAGTAGCTATTACCGATTTACCACATAACATAAGTGACTTCGTGCTACACTATCACATACTATTTCAATTTCAACTAATGTAATTTTACAGTCAACAATTGTCAAATAGGAGACCATTCTCTCAAAAGGTAGAGCAATTAAAGATGGAAGTGCAACAGAATAAGCAGCCCAAAACAAGACGTTTGTTCACAAAAATGAATCTTTAACGTCAAAATCAATCTTTCAAACCAACTAAAGATACTGCAATTCTAACATCATATCATCACATCACATTTTCAACAACGGTCAAGTGCAAAATACTCACAGATGTAGAAAGGGCCTTGCGACGAGTTGAAAAATTGGTGGCATCAACTAATCAAATACAAGATGAGCACGCTCATGAGTCGCAGGTCAAGAAGCAGAAAAAATCAGTTAAACGCATAGCTATATCACAGGTGAATGCTGACGGAGGTATATTAACTCAGATACCATACACTAACAACAACGTAGCATTTAGTACTATCAGCATAAATGCAAATCATTCATTAATACTATTTTGTTGGGCATTATAGCAGTAACAAATAGCAACTTGACAACAACATCAAGTCATAAACTGGAAGAACAAATAAATTGTAACTACTGAAATGCTCTGAATCTTCAATATGAGCCCCCGACATTCTGTTGCGAAGGTGGGTATATCAGCTTACCACCTAATGAAGTGGCCGATGACTTTTATGAATTATTTGTGTCTGACTCAGAAGATGCCAAGTCATTTAGGAAAAATATACGCGTGTATAATAGCATCTTTGCGTTTACATCATTTGGAGTTAAGCTCGATAAGGAATTGGCATATTCCAGGAAAGGAGTTTACAGTTTCAAAGCAAAAGGACAAATATATCATGATCTACCATCATTAATCCCAAACAATGACAGACCACGGTACTTTCAACTATACTTCTATGATACCGATCATGAATTGGCCAATAGAATGTCGGTACTTGAAGATGCAAACTTATCAGAGGAAGTCATGATCAAAATAAGAAACATAATGGAGCGGAATCCATATGCAAAATTCTTCTCACAGCTTAAAGAACATACAAGTTTTCAAAATATGGAAATATGCATAGCTGCAAATGCATCATTAGACCAAAGGGTGTATAACAAACCCTCAGTGGATCAGGTGGTAACTATTTAGGTAGACGGTAACAATCCAAATATACTGTTTGAATGAGATATTACAGTACACGAACACTCAGGTTATAAACATCGAGTCAAACAGTATTATGGTTGTTATGATCCGCTTCAATATCCTCTAATACTTCCTAAGGAAGAAGGAGGTTGGCATCAAGGAATACAAAAGTGTCGCAATCCAATCAAAAACAGTCAAAGAGCGGCATTACCAAGTCACCAGATAGGTAGATCATCATTTACAAATGCCGCAGAGATGTTTGCCCATGAAGAACAAGGTAAGCACTTTCAAATATAGCCAACAAAAATATACATCCAATTGCCTAGCATCTTACAACTTGTAAATAAAAAAATACAACTACTATAAAGAAAATATGGAAAAATACTTATTCCAATTGACCAGAAAAAAAATACGCACTATATGATAGTTTACTTTATTGAATAGCAAAAACACTGTATCGCCTCAAAGTTAGCGTTGCATTATACAGTTATGTCCATGATTTCCCACTACCATTATCAGTAATCCATAAAATGTACTTATAAATACATATAGGTGTACGACGAGAAACTAAAGGTTCAGTTTCCTACAGGGAGTACTACTGTTATAAACTACAAGTCCGAACGGGTGACAAGTCCATATTGTTACTGTGCGGGAGATTGTTGCAACAATTTGTTGTGGACATATACATCAAAATAGAAACAACAAGACTTGAATATTATAGATTAGAGCAATCAAATTATCGAAGGGAGATACTCGAATGCATTGTTGATAGTGTCACGACAGGCGAGAGTAGAGGGGACAAGGTAGGATAGAGGGTATTACTGCTAGGATCGTTCATTGGAGGCCCCAGGGATATGCGACGACGCTATATGGATGCCATGGTGTTGGTTCAAAAGTTTGGAAGACCAAACCTATTCATCACCATGACATGTAACCCAGAATGGATTGAGATTCAACAAGCCTTGCATACAAGCCAACTACCTCAAGACATGCCATATTTGGTTACCAGGGTGTTTAGAGCAAAATTGCAAGACTTGAAAGACCAAATATTCAAAAAAGAAATATTTGGACCGATTGCAGCACATGTTTTTGTGGTAGAATATCAAAAGAGAGGCTTACCACATATACACCTGCTTCTAATAGCTAAAGAAGGAAATAAGATACGATCAGCAGACGAGTATGATAAATACATTTTTGCCGAAATCCCGAATAATGCCACACATCCAAAATTGAGTGCATTAGTTGTAAGGCATATGATACATGGACCTTGCGGCGAAAAACGAAAGGCAAGCCCGTGTATGAAAGATGGACAATGTAAATTTCACTATCCCTGAACATTCAATAACAAAACAATTCAAGGAAAGGATGGATATCCGATTTACAAAAGAAGAAATGATGGGAAAACAAGTGAGGTCCGGGGAATGGAGATGAATAACCAATGGATTATACCATCTAATCCATATTTGTTGATGAGATATAATTGTCACATTAATGTTGAGGTCTGCTCAGGAGTTAAAGCAATAGAGTATCTTTACAAATATATATATAAAGGCCACAACAAATGTGCAGTACACATTGAATCAAACGATGGGGAAAAAGTCATTGACGAAATCAAAAGCTTCCAAGATGCACGTTGGGTGTCTCCACCAGAAGCAATGTGGAGAATTTATGAGTTTAACCTAACTGAAATGCAACCAGCAGTTATAAACCTACAATTACATCTATCGGGCAAACAAACAAGTACTTTACAAATTTTACTCATATATTATTGATAGCAATAATTGCAACACAAAATAACCCGATTACTTTGTAATATACTTACAAAACGATATGTAGTGTGCTACTAGAAGAGGCAAAATCTACAAACTATTGTGGAATCTGATTTTGTAAACAAAACTATGCTTACCGAGTATTTCAAGATGTGCTTTATAGACATTGAGGCTCACAAATATCTCTATAGAGAATTTCCAGAGTATTATGTTTGGAACTCCCAATCCAAAATATGGAGAAAAAGAAAATCCCTCACCGTCATTGGTCGCATAAATATTGGTAAGACAATTAAACTTACTTTCTATGTCGATTAAATACAAAAAATTAACATAATAAATAAAGCTGCTCAATATCGCAGCTAATCCATGAGAAGGAAAAAGGTATTACGAAAGGCTATTATTGAATCACGTTCAAGGGCCAACTTCATTTGAATACTTACTCACTGTTAATGGAAGGCATTGTGAAACTTTTAATCAGGCAGCCAAAGAAAGAGGGTTATTAGAATCAGATAACAACATTTCAAAATGTTTACGCGAGGCAGTCACCTTCAAGATGCCCGCCGCCCTTCGATGTTTGTTTGCAATAATCTTGGTTCATTGCAACCCAATGGATGTCAGATGTCTCTGGGACACATACTACAGGGATATGTCAGGAGATTTTCAAAGGAGCCATTCAAGCACAACAGACGCACAAGTCCAACGTACTTTGCAAAGTATTAACTATTACTTGGAGAGTATGGGACAAAGTGTGGACAAATATGACATCCCTCAGATCAAACAACAAGCACTTCAAACTGAACCACAAGAATGTAGAGAAATAATAGAAGAAATATCCGTGAAAGTGCCAGCTGAAGATGTTGCCGTTCAATCAAAATTGAATCAAGAACAAGCGCAAGCTTACAATACCATTCTTGAAAGGGTCAACTCAGAAACACTGGGGTTATTCTATGTGGATGGGCCTGGGGGAACCGGGAAAACATTCCTATATCGCGCGTTACTAGGAAAGGTTAGATCATAAGGTATGATAGCATTAGCATAAGCAACCAATGGTGTAGCCGCAACAATATTGCCTGGAGGCCGTACGACACACTCAAGATTTGGCATACCACTACAAGCAGATGAGACAGCAATGACAAATATGTCAAAACAAGGTGGAAGAGCTAAACTAATTAGACAAGAAAAATTAATAATATGGGATGAAGCACCCATGGCTAAGAGACACATAATTGAAACAGTTGACAGAAGCTTTCGCGATATAATGGATAGCGACATACCTTTTGGAGGGAAAGTCATGGTATTTGGAGGGGACTTCCATCAAGTTTTGCCTGTTGTACCAAAATCTACATGCGCAGAGATGGTAAATACAAGTTTGGTTAGGTTGTATTTGTGGCCTTTAATGGAAAAGATACAACTATCAACAAATATGCGAGCAAGAGCAGATACAAGTTTTAGTAACTTTTTGCTTTGAGTTGGAAATGGGGAAGAAACCACATTAAAGGATAATTTAATAGCACTTCCAGAACAAATGACTGTACAACAAACACAACATAGTAATCCAGAAGAAACATTGATCAGGGAAATATTTTCAGTCCTTCAAGAAAATTACAGATCTGCTGACTATATAACGGAGCAGGCAATCTTAGCAAGTAGAAATGAATTGGTAGATAATCTAAATGAAATGCTGATTGGGAAATTCCCTGGAGCAACAAAAACATATATCAGTTTTGACTCAGCGGAAGATGATACCAACAACTACTATCAAGAAGAATACCTCAACACCTTAACACCAAATGGACTACCACCCCATAGGTACATTATCTAATCCGTCTAAACTTTTGTAAATGTCTTATATATTATGTTACTTCATAGCGCAAAAGATAAATCAACAAATATGTTCTTATCAATATATAACAATTAATGAATCTTTACAATTTACATATTAGGTTAGTGCTAAAAGAAAATGCCCCAATCATGCTGCTGAGAAATCTAGACCCCTCAAATGGATTATGCAATGGGAATCGCTTAATTTGTAGAGGATTTGACAAGAATATCATACATGCCGAAATAACAACAGGTCAATATGCAACATAACAAGTGTTTATTCCAAGGATACAACTATCACCACCGAAGAATGAAGGATATCCTTTCAAATTTATTCGGAAACAATTTCCAATACGTTTATGTTTTGCAATGACAATAAATAAAGCACAAGGTCAAACAATACCGAATGTTGGATTGTGCCTACCATAACATGTCTTCTCACATGGTCAATTGTACGTAGCACTATCGAGAGGAATATCAATGGCGACAACAAAGGTATTGGTCATGACTGAACAACCAGAATGGTACAAAGGGACATACACAAGAAATATTGTGTACAAGGAAATTTTAGGTGAGATTTGATAAATGCTAAGAAATCAAAGCAATCGGAGATGGGAAAACTAGCACATAAAATGAATCAAATGAAAGATTATTCAGATGTATTCAATAGTTAGTGGAAGGGACGACTATATCAACAACACCATAGAACGAACTAATATGACATTACAGTTCTATATATTCTATTATGTAATTATACACTTACATTATAATACACTATTTAAAGGGGACATGTTAAACATGATAGAACAGAAGTAACATACAAAACTGTTAATTCCTGCAGAATTAATTCAAAACAAGTGTCGTAGCAAAAAATATATGATACTACCATTGCCTGCACATGCCTTACACCATGAAGCTAACTTGCGTGACACCGTGCTAAGTATATGGCGTAATTAATAATGACATACAAAGACATATTACAAACAACTCAAATATACATTGATAATAAACTTTGTTGTGTATAGGGAGATGAAGACTTCACATACACGTCAAAGACTCTTGCACATAAACTTACCATACCCATGTCCACAGTAACAAAATAATTCACAGAGAAACATGACTTCAAACTATCACATGCAACACCCAATTCATTTTCAATGTTCAATCAACCTCAAGACGATGAACCCACGTGCAACGCATGTGCGGTGAATCTAGTTACCTTAAAAGCATGAACTCCTAACTTGAATGTCAAATTACTATAATATCCCTAACTTAGGTTGTGACTTTTTCGATGAGTTTTGACTTTTATGATAAGTTGTGACTTTTTTCAAAAGGTTGTGATTTTTCAATGAGTCGTGACTTTTCCAAAAAGTTGTGACTTTTCCCAAGAGCTTTGACTTTTTCAACAAGTTGTGACTTTTCGAAAGGGTTGTGACTTCTCGGAAAGGTCATGACTTTTCAGATAAAACACAAAAAATACTTGTTCATACTATCCTTTGTTGACTATAAGTAGAGGAGTTCCCACTCATTTTCAACCACAATTTCTTAAATCTTCTGCTCTTCTTCTTCTTGCATTTTAAAATTTTTTGTGTGATTTATTGTCAAGACAATATTTGTCTCGACAATTCCCTTTTCTATGTTAATCCGTTATTACTTTAAAGTTACATTAACACGGCTGCTTGGTACCCAACAATTGCGCATGACATTTTGAAATTACACAATGTGAATCACATTCCACACTGAATATTGCCTACGATTACAGCCCTCTCATTCACTTTGTTCCTTCCCCTTGCTGCAACAATACGACTGAATATAGTTTGTTCGCCTGCATTTATACAATTCCCTGACATTTGCAACTACAAATTTCCTATATTTGGATTAATTCTAACCTTACGATTGGGCTCTTTACATCTTGCTCTTCACCTCTGTTATGCATCACATTCACCCCAACTCTGACTCACATTCCTACAGGGAAATACCATGAATTTTGTTTCATCCCCTTCAGGCAACAACTATACAACTCTGACTCACTTTCCTAATGCTTAAATTGTATACATAGTCTATACATGCCATACACCAACAAGAAAAGTTGCGTGTTTGGTTGCCAAATATAGTACAAAAACATTTCCATACATGTATCAAAAGAACAGACCACCACTTCAACAACCTCCGCGTTGAACAGACACCAACTTCTAGTATTCCCAAACAGATGTAGCGCATAGTTTCCCGCTCTTTATAACTCATAAACACAAATGTTTTCTCCCCAAACAGATGACGCAGAGGTATGTAAAGACACACCTTCATATTGAAAATACTGCTTTACTAAAACATAATCTTTTCCTTCAGCAATTTAATTGTTTTCCCTTCACACATATTAACCGCAAACACACATTCCCTTTATTAATTTTATCTTTCATTACCACGGCTGCTTGTACAATTACTCACGGCATTCTGAAAGTGAACAATATGAATCACATTCCAGATGGAATATTGCCTAAGAGTACAGCCCACTCACATACTTTGTTTCTTCCCCTTGCGGCAACAATAACACAGACTATTATTTGTTGTACTGAGTATATATAGTCCTCTGGCAATTGGAATTACAGGTTTCCCATATATGTGTTACTTTTGATCAGGGGCGGCTCTTGCATACAAAATTTGAGGCATATGCCTTATTGGGGGCCTCAAATTATTACCAAGAATAAATTTTTTGTTAATTTTTTTGCATAAAATTATATTATTTTGTTCTCCCTAACCCCATTCAAATAGAAAAAATCAATTTTTTTTTGCTAACACTCATATTATTTATCTGTTTGAACTCTTTTTTTTTCAAATATTTGATAAGGTAGAGTAAAAGACTGTCAAAAATATGAATCAATAGTCGAAAAGTGTTAAACAACGTAAATTACAATTTTTTTTATTTCTTCTTAAATTTTCAAGCAATACAACAAACATAGTAAGTAGGATATACCAAGTTATCAACTTCTTGAATCAAATTCTATGATTGTAACTCTTGTTTTTATTTAAGGTTTGCCAACTTATTACTAAGAATTATGTTAACAATTCATATAGTAATAGCCCCAGTAAAAGAGTGTTTTGTAATGTTGAATTGATAAAATCTTACCTAAAACTAATAATAATAAAAAAGATATTTGAAGAAATCATATATAAAGAAATTTTAAGCAAAAATTTACATCTAAAAAGTTTGGAAAATAATTTTTAAATAAATACATATGAGGTTTATTTATATTTTAGGCTTCTAATTGAAATATAAAAGTTATAAAAATATTTTTTAAATAAATATATATGAAGTTTATTTAGATTTTAAGCCTCTAATTGAAATTTCGCTTTAGGCCTCTAATTTCTTTGACCCGCCCCTGCTTTTGACCTTAAGCTTGCGCTCTTTACATCTTACTGCTACCCTTTTGTATGCATCACAGTTACACCAAATCAGCTTCTCAGTCCAGAGGGAAAGTATCATACAAACTAGCATGTACAGGGCACTAATCAACTTTGTTGCATCGCCTTGAGGCAACAATTATATGGACTATTATTGGTTCTTCTACTTACCTGCAGTCCCCTGGGAATTATAAAAACAGTCATTATAATATATAAATATATTTGTTACTGCTAGCCTTAGGTTATCCGCATGTTCCATCTTACTGATAACGGTTTTTTATACATCAAATTACTGCCAATTATTGCAGACTATTACCCTACGCTACCCTCATCAATGGTACTAATACATTTTTACCCCTGGAGTTAACATTGTTACAATCATCTCCCCAGGTACCTGCACTCATCGAGATTCAGGCCACATGGCAACTGAGACACAAAGACTGATGTGAGCAAACTGCATCACATGTTGAACGTCTTAGTAGGGGCTATCATACTGATCGTCTGGCTTCTTATCCTCAAAGTTGCCAGTACATATTTCCTGGTCTTTATGAGCTCTCAGGTTCTTCTGGTCGTATTCATGTTGGGAAACACAGTCAAGACGACATTCAAGGCAATAATATTCTTATTTGTGATGCACCCATTTGATGTAGGCGACCATGTTGAAATTGACGGAGTTCGTGTAAGGATTCATCCACTCTAATATAGATCTTTAGATATCATTCTGATTTGTATATTAAAGGACCTTTTCTGATTCTTGGGTTACAGATGATTGTAGAAGAGATGAATATATTGACTACGGTACTTTTGAGATAAGATAGCCTGAAGATCATATATCCCAACAGTGTCTTATCTACAAAGCCCATAAATAACTACTATCACAGTACAAACATGCGAGATGCAATCGAATTTGGCATGCATATCTCAACTCCTATGGAAAAAATAGCATTGATGAAAGAGAAAATAAGAAGGTATATAGAACTATTCATCTTCCATTAATCAATTTTAGTTGTTTCCTTTACGGATCTCTTGTGTTATAGTGGTTGACTTACTCTTTTATGATGCTCAACATAAGAATACACATATCTTAGTAGTCTCTCTACACACAAATCATCCGTCTTGAATCGTTTTCCGAAAATAGTAATGTTGGTAAAATAGATGGAACAGAACGCCTTTTTTGACTTGCTTCTCAACTTAACCAAGAAACCAGAGCTCCTCCATGTCAATATGTTTTTCTTACTTTCTTATTGTGTTTGTCTAAAAAAAACATCTTTTTCCTTTTTGCAACTCGAAGCAGAATATCGAGCAATGGTCATAGCAACTTGCGAGCTAGTTTGGACCAAGTGATCCCTTTTTATAGACATTTCTCATCTGAATATTGTGTTTTTACTAGGCAGTACTTTGGTGTCCAGTAAGAGAAAGAAATAAAACATAGTTGCTCGATCTTAGTGCAGAAGCAGAATATCGAGCAATGGTCATAGCAACTTGCGGCTAGTTTCGACCAAAAAACTGCTCGGTCCTAGTATTAGTTACATCAGTAACAAGCACAGTACATATGACTTATATGGGAGAATATTAGAATTGTCCTACATGGAAAAGGATTATATATAGCATCTACAAATAAGGTTCAGTGTAATAATATGGTCAACATGATGCAATAATACTTCTCTCCTTTATTTTGTTAGTCAATCTGTATTTAAATATATATACTAGAAACTTACAAAGCTTGATAACTAGTTAAACACAGTCAACATGATGCAATAATACTTCTCTCCTTTATTTCTCACAAAGATTAATGCATTGGACAACCAGAAGTCCACCGATTAGAAACAGACCGATGCCTAAATATATATCTGTACACGCAAGAAAACCATTCTTAACGGTGCAAGAATAAAAGGTACAACAGTAAAAGTGTCCCAACTCAAGCTACATCAACAGAAATATTGCCTGCAAAAATAGGGCTTTTATGGAGTTACTATGGTATTGCATTCCTCATCAGAAACTCCAGTGCGCACTCTGCAAAAAGAAATGAACCTGCAAAAATATACACTAAAATTAGAATTCCAGTCTTAAGTATTGGAAATACACATCAGTCATCCTAAATCCACATAATTCTCATTCCTTCTACTGTGTTAAAAGGCATTGAAAACTTTTCAGAAAACTGAAAAGACTCATAACCATATTGAATTACTTCAGAGAATGAATTCAGATATAGATATGAAACTTTCCATGCTACGTTCAAAGACATCTCATAGTACTCTACATAAATGAAAGCCCCTTTCCTACAATCAAAGAATAATTGCAGCAGGAAGAGTGCAGAACACAAAGATTCCACAACTCTTTTGAAATGAGCGAGTAAAACACTACGTGGCTAATGATAAAGCAATCTATATTCGTATGGACATGATCACTGATTCAAGGTTGACATGGAAAATGTGTAAAACTTTATCAAACAACCAAATAAGAGTGAAATTTACAATATCGGAACTAAGTGTCAAAATTGACATGTAAAAGAAAAAAAAAGATGAATTGAAAACTGACATTAAACAAAGAAGATGAAATAAAAACCACTGAACATGCTCCCAGACCTCATCAAAAAAGGTATGCATCAACCTAAATAATTGTAACAACCTGACCCCTGATCTTGAGCATTTTATGGTTGAAATTGTGTTTTGAAGCTTTGAATAAGTTTGTATAACCATTTGGGACTTGTTGGGATGGTCGGGTTGAAAACCCGAGGGCTCAGCGGTGTTTTCACACTAATTCAATTGAGTATTACTGAAAACCCGAGGACATGCATTTAACTTGATAAAGAGTGGAAATTTTGCGAGTGGAAAAGATTTTTCACTTGAAAAACTGGCCAATACCACTTTCTCAAACTTGAGAAAATCAGTCCAAGGCATAATCAAATTCTGTTTTGAAAAAAGAATTGAGAAAAAAGAAAAAAAAAACCAAAAACAGCTCCTAACTAGGAGGTGGAATCTTCCACCTCTCCTCCATGTCGCCCAGAACCATAGTAGCCTCTTGTTGATGATGTAAAGTTAGCCCAAGAGGTTACTTGGCACAAAAGACAAACAGAAACCTTAGATAAGCAGTACATCGATGATAAGAACATCCAAATCAGAGCCATGTCAAACATAATCAGGCTTTAACTTCAGCCATTTTCCACTCCGATCACTTGGTTCCCATTTTGAAGTTAAATCTTTCAAAACAATTCCTTCATTTCTAGTTATTGCTTTTCAACTTGTGAAAGTGTGTTCAGAAGTAGAACTCTTCAACTTGAGGTATTCTTGTAATATATCGAATTAAAGTTTAAATGGATTTAATCAAGAAAGACGGGATCTAAAGGCACGCAATTCTTGATCCTTTTAGAATTCTGAAAGACATCAATCTTTTGCCTTGTGCAAAGATATCTCTCTTTTCTTAGACTTCATAAGGAGAGAATAGTCCACTTGGGTGGAAGGGGAGGCCTGGTTTTATTTTACCTGGGCCAAAGACTGTCCCCTTATCGTAAGAATCAAAATTAAAATTAATTTATATATAGAAGAAAAGGAAAAACTAAAACCATTGGTGTGAACAAATGAAAGAGAGATAGAAACCCCACTCTTTCATAACAACATTATAAACAATACTTTTATAGATATCTAAAGATATTTCTAGACTAATACCTTATAAATGATTTCACACACAATATGACCTTAATAACCAAAAAAAAAAACTAAAGGCATGCATTGTCAAGCTAAGGTGTAACAACTTGAATAAGGTTAACACAGAAGGTTATAGTTAATACTCATATCAATAGATAATCAAGTCACACAATACAATAAATCTAGCCAATGCAATGCAATAAGATGATGAAATGATGTGGTTGAATCAAGGTCATCGTAGAACCTATTGTATAGACCTTGCCAAGTTTTAACTTATAGAAAAAGACCCAAGGGGGACTTGCAGTCCATATAACAATCTCAAAATCTCAATATCTCACCAATCTGTCACCTAACTCGTGGTCAATGATAAATGTAAGGTGCCTCATTCTCTTTCTTAAATAAATAGCTTTTCTCCACTTTCTCATATTTCAATGAACAATGATATATCAAATAAGGATGAATGCATCATAAGACATACAACACAAATGCATAATCAATTCATCAAAGATTTTGAATCTCTAACCAACGCTTGGAATTAAAAATGTTGAGCAAAGTCAAGTATACTAATAATTCTCAACTCAAAAGGGTCAAAATCACAAAAAACACATCCAATCGCAACGGAGACCATACCAACCATTCCCACAACACAAACTAAGCATGATAACGCTATGGGGAAGGGGAAAATGGTCATTTCCTAATTAAAACATAAGAAGTGGGACAGTACATGAGCCTGTAGCCATTTTGGATAGGTAGTTCAAAAAGATTAGGTACAAAATTATTGTTAAAGTGAAGGTGCAGCGGAAGCACTATTTAGTTGGTGAGGAGACTTGGTAGACAAAGTTTGATATGCATGCTAGATATCCTTTCTTTTTTTTTTTTGGCTCCAAGTACTTTATTTTGCTTTATGATTAAGGATGAACATGGTTTTTAGTGGTGGATAATGTAATGACCTGGTTGGCCATTTTTAGAAATTTTTGTAAAATTATAATTTATCCCTCCTGATGCCCCAAATCTTTTCTGAATTTGTTTTGATAGTTGGTTCCGAACTTTGAGAGTAGGTTGTGAATACCCTAAGTTCTTGGGTTTATAAAGGGCAAAGTGATTAAAAGTGATTTTTAGTATATTTTGTAGTTTTGAGTGTCAAATTCATTTCGACAATTCCATTAGTCTCGAAATATGGAAATTGGTCTAAGAGAGTTGTGGGTTTCATATTCAAAGTCTTTTTGAGGGTTGAAAAGTTAAGAAATTTTAACATTTGGATCGACTCTGGTCAACATTCAGGGTTCAGATATTGGATCAAAATTGTGAGAGTTTCATTGGATTCGAGGGATGATTTTAGGCCTAAGTGAGGTCTTGGTTAAATTTTCAGAGATTCCCAGTTTGATTTAACCTTTTTTGCCGTTATGTTCTTTTTCTTGAGACTCTTATGAGTTTTAGGTCAAGGATACATCAGATTCATGTTTTGATGGTTGCATTGAATTTGGAATGCCGAATTTAATTGGATTGCATATGTGATTTGTATGTACGGTGTTTTGAGTGAATCCCAAGGGTCCTTTTGGTGATTTTGAGTTGGTTGAATTTTGCTATTTTCTTCTATGCCCCGCTTTCATGAAGGGTCATCGCTTTCACAACCTTCGTGATAGAGAGTGTTGGCTCACATCTATGAAGGGGCAGGTAGTCTGACTAACACATTCGTGATGACCTGTTTGTGATTGCGACCTTCCCGTTAGCGAGGACTTTCCAGGTTTTCTAGGGTTCACTTTTGCGGAGTAGAGGTGGCTTTTGCGATATCAGAGACCCTTTTTGGCTTGGCATTTCGGGTATTTACCCCCATTTTGAATTTTGGAAAACCCCTGGGGGCAATTTTGAAGTGATTTCTTGTGCTAAATCATTAGGGTAAGCCTTTCACTACAAGAAAACTGTAAATTACTAGGGAATTTTAGGGGAATTCTATCCTTAGAAATTTCCTACGTTATGCAATATTTTACCTGCGTAAATTTTTTTCAAGGAAAATCCGCAGGTAAATTTGGTGCAAAAATATTACTTGGAGAATTAGTTGGGGAAATTAATTTGCACGTAATATTTTCGTAGGTAAATTCACAAGTAAATGAACAAAAATAAATTCCTTTATTATTTGGCAGAAAAATCCCCAAGTAAAACGACCTACGGATTTAGTTGGGGATATTTAAAAAAATTAAACTTTTTTAAGTTAGAAAATTACTTGGGAGTTTGTTTCTACGAATTTAGATATGGATTTATTTAATGAGACTTTACCCGAAAATTACATAAAAGGGAAATTACTCAAGGTCTTGTCATTGCGAATTAGTTGGATTGCTTTAATTGTAAATTATGGGAACATTTTTGTACCGATAAATATTTTTTATTTATTTTTGTTTTGAAACACTCTCTTAATTAATGTGGTTAAAACTGGTGAAACAATTTTACCAATTATCATATACTATTAATTATTTTATGAAATTTATATATTTGAAAACTACATAAAAGGATTATAAATAATAATAATTAATTCAAATATATTTAAAAAATATATCAAGAAATTATTATCAAAGAAAAATATGTTTGGATCTCAAGATGACACATGAGACAAAGGAAATACTTTATTTATGTATATTAAAAGAATGTAATTTGAACTCGATGAAATACTTTATTTATACATATTAGAAATAGAGAATAAATAAATATTTTAACACATTGATTTATTGAAGGAAAATTGGAAAAAAAATTAAAATGTAATTTTGTGAATCACTGATTCTATACCACATCGGTGGATGAGGATAAAATGTTTAGCCTTATAAGGCTTCCTCCTAACGTGACTAGTAATTAATTTCTCGGTATTCTAGGAATTAAATTAGGAACCTAAATAATAAGTACTTGTAATTAGTTTAGGGTTGACTAAAGAGTTTATGTGCACTATTATATTAATTAAATTGGGGAGAAAACAAATAGAGGCACTATTACATTAATTAAATTGGGGGGATAAACAAATTAAATATAGAGAAAACAAAAGACAATAAAATAATTAATCCCTTTTTACCAAAAATTACTTGGGAATTTTCAGAATTTCTTGTGAAATAATTCGTAGGTAAATTACATGCAAAATTAATATCCACAGATAACATACTTGGGAATTTTAAAAATCCGCAGGTAATAATTACCTACGAGCTTATTTCCAATGGATTTTGATTGGCAGGAAAATTTGCAACAAACTTTGATACCTGCAGATTTTGCTGCAAAATTCCCAAGAAAATCTCCATGTAATTTGAGTTTTTCTAGTAGTGTTTGTGACCCTAAAATTTCAATTCCCTTTTATCATTTATAAATTTTAAGATCAAAACTTTGGTTTTTGAGTGACAAATGACAGGGTTTTAAAAGAACTTGAGTTCTAAAATAAAATGGTGATGGTGAACTGCTTTTAATTCCTTTTTCAAAATAGTTTTCACCAACGAGTTCATAATTCAATGGGTAACATTTTGAAGTAAAGATTATTTGATTCAGTCCTCAATTTTGGAATTGGGGTTTTGAGTTGTTTTGACCCATTTTTTAAAAGAAAAAAGGGTCAAAAATACTCTTCAACTTTGTTTTATTAGTTGACTATACATCTACTGTTAAAATAAAGTTATTCATATCCTCGCCGTCACTAATTTCACCATTTATATTCCTCAATTGACGAAAATCCCCAAATTAACTCAAATTAACCAAAATTTTAAAAAAAGACCCATTTCTCATTTTAAACCCAATGCCCCATAGTATAACCCGCATAACTCATTCCACTTTTACACATTATTTCAAATTTTCCATATAACTCATTCCCCTTTATTCATTAACTTCTACTAAATTGTTCTTCATTTCCCTTACCCATTTAATGTGACTGATTGGATTAAGCGACACTGTGGTGGGGATATCCCTTTGCTTAATCTTAATAGACAAGAGGAAACTGATGCATTCATTGCTTTTCATTCGGGTACTGCTTGGCAACATCTTTATAACCTCTTTACCGGTTATTATTTAGAAGATTCTCAAGTTTCTGAGGTATCAAGGGATTATAGAAAGCTTTGTCTTGACTTTGCTATAGCTGGATTGTGTAAGAAAAAGGGTCATGTGGTTATCTATTTATTTTGTTTTATTGGGTTTTTGCTTTTCTTGACTTTCTATGTTGTAATTTTTAGTGATAATTTATTGATTCATATGCTTTTTGGAGAATTGTTGGGGTTAACTTGGATGCAAATTTCTTACTTGGGTTGTGATTTTGGTCATTTCTTGATAATGACAAATAAGGGGTTCAATAAAATGATACAGATTATGTCAGAGAAACGTCTTTCTGGGATTCATATTACTTGGTGGAAATGGACTTATAATGCTCATTATGTGGCTTGTAATAGCTTGGATTATGATCTTGATCTTCAGCACTTGCCAGTTTTCACAGTATCTTCAAGTTTGTTTAAGTCATTGAATTCTACCTTCTACGGAAGAGAGTTAACGTTTGATTCCCTGGAAAAAATCTTTGTGAGCTATCAACATTTTATGTTTTATCCAATCTTTTGTGTTTCCTGGGTGAATTTGTTTGTACAGTTGTTGTTGTTCTCTAGAAGGAAAGTGCTTAATAGACTTTTGAACATATTGGAAAATGAAGAACAAACGTGAAGAAGTTAATGGCTAAATGGGTAAAGGGGAATGGGTTATATGGAAAATTTGAAAGAATGGGTAAAAGGGGAATGGATTATACGGGTTATACTATGGGGCATTGGGTTTAAAATGGGAAATGGGTCCTTTTTTTAAAAAAAAAATTGGATTAATTTGAGTGAATTTGGTGATTTTCGTTAATTCAGGATATAAATGGTGAAATAATTGACGGTGCGGGTATATATAACTTTGTTTTAACTGTAGGGGTATAATCAACTAATAAATCAAAATTAAGGGGTATTTTTGACCCTTTTCCCTTTTTAAAATGTATTATTTGGGTGTTGTTATTTCTAGAAACTTATTGTGATAAGTTGATTGAACAAGCTTGTGTGACATTGTACATTGTTCAGAAAGGGAAGACTCGAGTCTTGCATTAACTTTTGATTGAATTGAGGCAAGTGATCTTCTAAACCCTATAAAACTTGTAGAATCTTGTATTTCCATTCATTGTGTATTGATTGATGATAAGCCTTGGTTGCATGGTTGGGGACTTGAATTACTTGATTTGTTATCTCTTTCTTGTGGTGTAAAATTACTCATTTGCATTGATTGTTGTGCACCGTGATGAGACATGTGATGATTATGCTGAAGGAAAATGGTTCTGACAAGTAATATTATATAAAACCGAAGGAAAATGGTTCCGTCTAGTGATATTGTACCGAAGGAAAATATTTCTGGAAAGTGATATTGTGCCAAAGGAAAATGGTTTACTTGATACTTGGTTGTTGAAATGTGATTGTTAAATTGCGATTGTTAAGCCTTGTGATTTGTGTATTTTAAAATTGTTCAGTTTGACTGATTTCTGTGCAGGTTGTAGTTTGAGGAAGTTCAGTTGGATGAAAGGAGTACTCATATTCTAGCTTAATTTTGCTTTTTTTAGTAGGTTACTTGATAAGTACCGTGTTATTTGGTACTCACTCCTTGCTTCTACACTTGTGTAGGTTCTACATATCCATGTGATTGCTTTTCTTCTATTTTTTAGGATTTCGAAAGTCATTTAAAGGCAGCTTCTTTTCATCCCAATGGACCCTCTTGTTCCTTGTTTTGTGCTTTGTTCTATTCTAGAGATAAATACAATGAGATTTGTACTTATCTTTCAATTCCGTATAGTGGCATGTACATGTCACAATAAGGTTTTGGGGTTGTAACACCTTAGACATCATTCAGTTTTTAGTTTTGGGTCACCTTCAAACGACCATAACTTTTGGCGCATAAAGAGTTAGGTGGCCCATGAGGTATCAAATCGAAGGTCTTTGAGTCCTCTTTCTAGCACTGTCAATTTTGCCAAACTCCGAGATCGGATGAAGGAGTTATGCCCATTTGAGTACAACCTCGCTAATTTAGGAATTTCAACCGTTTTAAGAAGGGGTATTTTGGTCTTTTCCTTACCCCCACTAAGCCTAAGAATTTTTCTCACCAAAATAGGGGTCTAAACTGATTGAGATCAGTTTTCATTCAGTCTTAAACATATAGAAAGTTAGGGCAAGGTTCAAGAGGAGAAAATAGAAGGTTCCAAGAGTTCATTAAGAAATTTGAGAAAATCGCCAAGAACTAGTTCTTTCGAGGTAGGTAAGCTTTCAAGTGTTTGGTTTGTTTACCCTCACACCAATCATGTAAAATTTTACCCATGAATTCGTTCTTGAAGTTGATTTGTTGAGTTCTTGAAAAGTTTCTTGAGTTTTAGTTGATAGTGGAGGTTGTTCAATTCTTGAGGCGAGAGTTTTGCCCATGAGTGGAGTGAGATGATATATTTTGCGTGGATTTAATTGAAAATGTTCTGGGTTTATGAAATTTTGTGAAATTCGACCAGAGAATTGCATTAGGTATGAATTGAATCGATTTTGGGAGAGCAAGAAAAGATCAAACAAACGTATGTGCCTAGGTCCACATCGCGGAGGCGTTCTAAAATTTTAGTCTTTAGATAGTCACCCCCCTCTCAGCATCGTGGAGGGGATACGGAGTCCTCTGTCCCAAAATTTATTTCGCGGCCAAAACATAAATCCTCCTCTGCGTCGTGCCAATGCTTTTCAGTTTTTGTCATCGCTCTCTTCTTATTACTAGCTATATCAAACTTCATTAATCATTGAGAGATCCTATATCCTAATCATAGCTCTTAAATTCACATTTCAAATTCAAGTAAAATTAAGAGGAAAGTTTCAAGAAAGTTCTTTTGAGAAGTCTTTTTCAATCATTTATAATTTGATTGTAGACTTGGGTAAATGCCTATGAAAATGAGGAGAGTTAATTTATATGTTTCAAATGAGTATAACGAGAACTAAGTATTCCCAAGTGTAATAGTTTTACATTTAAAATGAGAGAAACACTTATTTCTAAATGAGTTTATGAGGAGTCTTGAGCATCACCTCTTTTAAGCGGATCTTTTGAGTAAATATCTCAAATTGAGGAAGACTTATATTTTAAAAACATAAGAGCACCGATATGGGGATGAGTTCAGACAACACAAAATCCTCATAAACCATATTTGCCAAAATGGGTATAGGGTCATACTTTGTAGATTATTCCATATTGATTTTAAGCATACCTTAGTGGATCCACTTACTTGAGGTGTTTTATACCTTGGCAAGGTATACGGTAGTTTTGGTAGTGTGGTCAAGACGATATATGATCACAAAGGGCATAGTGATGGTTGTCGATTAGAGAATCTCCCAAATAAGAGTATAGAGTTTATTTATTATATTTTAATATATATTGAGTTGATATCTACTATTATAAAAGTTTTATACAGTGCATTTTTTTTCCATTGCTTTTATAATGAGCTGAGTTGAGTTAAGATGAGTATGTCTTCCCGTTCTATCAATTCAACTATATTTACTTTTGTTTCAGTTTTCTCCTTAAATGCTCCAGCATTCAAGGTATTGATGTCATTGGACCTGCATCGTTTTATGATGCAAATACAGGTGGTCAGGGTCATCAACTGACTATTTGTTGATCCCATTGCATTCCAGATAACTTTGGTGAGCCTCCTTGCTTTCTATAGGGCATCACATTATGGTTTTTTTCTTGTTAGGTTGTCGGGGGTCTTTTCCCGACATCCATTGTATATTTAGAGGCTTCACAAACAGTAGTAGTTACCGAGTCTTTTTATTGTTTCCCTTGTTTATGTTTAAAAGTCTTGGAGTTGAATAGTTATGTTTATTAGAGTATTTCAGACAATTTGAGTTAAACTACTTTATTAATGATATATCATGAGTTAATAACTAAATATAAGTTCCTATGTTGCTGAGTAAGTCTTCCTCTGAGTATTGAGCCATGCCAAGGGTTTGCTTGGGGACCAACGGTGGTTCTCGAGTGCCGGTCATGTCCAGGGTGTAGGCTTGAGGCGTGACAAACTTGGTATCATAGCACAAAATTCAAGAGTCCTAGGGTGTCTATGAAGCCGTGTCTTTGGATTCCTTGTTATCGGTGTGAGGCGCTTCATCTATAATTATGAGGCTATAACATTTAAGAAACATTTCACTTCTTCTTACCAATTGTCGCGTGATAGAGTTCAACTCTATAAAAGTTTCTTCTAATTCATACTTGCATGTATATTTTCATATCATTCCTCCAAAAAGAGTTGTTTGAGGACGTCCTACAAGGAGAACTGTTAATCCTTAAGATTAAGATGTACTCAATGCAGCAGAAATGCAACCCCCTTAACAAGAAGTCACAAATGTTGATCAGTTCCAGGATGCTATAAGGATGTTGACTCAAGTTGTGGCCAATTAAGCCAGTCAACTTCTCCTGCTAGAGCGCCGCCGCCATGGTGGCATCAGCCCCCGCTCTAGCGGGCTAGATGACCCAATTTTCCTGACATTTTTCCTTTCTTAATTAACGACGGTTTAGGCCGTTACACTTTCTATATATGAAAATATATATACTTGTCTCCTTCCCTATATATAACGCCCAAATCTGTCTTCTTTTACCATAGGATTATTTGTGAGTGATTTAAGATTTTAGATTAGAAAAAAAAGAAGAGAAAAAGATGAGCGGAACAAATGGTTGTCTTGTTAAGTGTTCTTCTTTCTCTGTTCTAGATCAATGAGTTTTCTTTTACAATATTAATTCATTTTTCTTAAATTTTTTCATATAAGTTATAAGCTTATTGTCTTCACCTGTCCTCATGAGTCAATTGTTTTATATATGAAATCATCAATTTCGATTTACTTAATGTTGAGCACTCTATTATATTTTGAGCCCTCCAAATGTCATGGGGTGTAATATGTCAGAATGAGATAATTTTTCTTCAATGGCCTTTTTCAAGCGATCGTTTAAATTATGTCTTTGGTTAGCCAAGTGGACTAATTTTTCTCCAATGGCCTTTACTACGGTCCTATTACCCAAACAAATTCAAAATGGAATAAATACACTACAAATGCTGCTATGTCATAGAGAGTTTGCACCTTCTCTGGAAGGCAAATAATGAGAGCACAAATTGGACACATGCCATTTTTTGATTGGTAACTTTATAATTATTTAGTACACATATTTATTTATTTTAAAACTTATATATGTTTAATTATTTTTATTTGTTTCTTTGTTAAATATTTATTTAATTTCTTTCTCACTTTACACTATTTTTAATTAATTTATTATCTTTTCACTTTTAATTATTTTAAAAAGAATATGTGTATTACTTTTAAAAAATAATTTTAAAGTGTCCTTTAATTTTAAGGTTTTAATTTGTTTTTTATGTTTTTTGTGATTTTCTTCAACGAATGAACTTTTAATGTTAAACTTCAAACAATTTTCAAACTCAACTGGAGTAGAAAATCAAGAGGTTTCAATCTCCAAAAACCAAAAATACGACATTGGTTCTAGTTAGTGATGAAGTTTTTATAAATTTTAAATCATTTAGCATTAATATTCTTGGCGAAGTTTTGTATTCTTCAAACCAAATGCACATTCAAATATATTTGGGAAGTTTTTATAATCTTCAAATAAAAGGAGTAGAAAATCACAAGATTTTAGTCTCCATAAATCACACACAATCAAATATCACATGGTGTGGAAAACTACAAAAAAAATCAGTCTCCAAACAGAATAAAAATATATTCTGAGATCATCACATAAAGAACATCTATCCTAACATTTATGAAATAAATCTCATTAACTTATAAAGGTGAAAATGAAATAAACAAGGAAAATAAAGATAGAACTCAATTTTTACTCCCATTGAATCATATCTATCTGACAGTAATAATGATGTCATGCAAGTCACTTTTGTTGTTGTCGAATATCACTTAGGTCTTTATCCATGATCGATTTATTTGAATTAAAATCATAGAAAGATGCTTACATTATTGGATGTAACACACACAAAAGCATTTCTCTACCCAATTTTACCACAACGGAGAATAAAACTATTAAGCCAATAACAAATTATTTAACTTAATCATCTTTAATTTGATCAAGGTTATAGTCAGAAACAATAAGAAACTATTGTGTAGCATCAAGTGTAAGATTCCTTCATCATGTACTTACTTGGACATACTAGAATCACATAAATACCACAACAACGGCATTTACGATATGTCGCGCCCCAATCCAAAAATCTGTCCAAAACAAATTATAAGAACACAAACTCCTATTTCCATGATATATTTCCTTTAATCAAAAGAACCAAAAAAGATCCAAAAGTATAATAATTCCTTTCAAATTGTAGTTCAAACTATATTAGTAAGATACTTATAAAAATAACTTTGAAGAACATGGTAAGAAACAACAAAGTCTAAAGAATACTTTTAAAACTAGAAACTTAAAACTAGCAAAGAAAATAGAATCTAAAACATATTAGAAATATTATGAAAAAAATATTTTCTCACAGAAGAAAATTGAGGCCGCATAGTGTGTCCTTCAGGAAATTATTTCCCTCAAGTACCCGAGGTTAATGAAATATATCCTCCCATAATATAATGATCTTACTCACTAGTGTCAATGAACCACTCATCGGTACCTAAAACGATGGTGTCACTGAAGCACTCAACAACAGTAAAGTATACTTATAATACTAGTAGTACTAGTACTGGATTTATTTAATTTAATAGAAGAAGAAGAAGTCCAAAAATAAGAGGAAACCTCTTTATTAATAGACAACAAAGAGTAGTGTGAACACGTTTTTATTGTGCCTTATCGAAAAGGTCACAACCCTTTGGGAAAAGTCAAAAGTCATAACCCTTCGTAAAAGTCACAACCTTACGAAAAAGTCACAACTTTTCATAAAAGTCACAATTGTTCAGAAATGTCACAACTCTTCCTAAAAGTGACAACTTTTAATAAAAATCACAATTCTTCATTCACAACTCTACATAAAAGTCATAACTCTTCATTTTTTATGTACACATTTTAAAACCCAACCGTCAGAAAAATAGTTCCTTTCTATATATACACACACACACACACACACACACACACACACACACACACACACGCACACACACACATATATATATATATATATACACACACACACATATATATACTTGTTTCCTTCCTTATATATAGACCCCAAATCTGTCTTCTTCCCCCATAGATTTATTTTTTGGCTAATTTAAGATTTTAGATTAGAAAAAAAAGAGGAGAAAACGATGGGTGGAACTGATGGTTGTCTTGTCAAGTGTTTTTCATTCCCTTGTGCAACTCCAGAAAATGACACAAGAGACACTTCCCCCACAATTGTTCTGGATCAGTGAGTTTTGTTTTACAATTTTAATTCATTTTTCTTTGAATTTTTCATATAAGTTATAAGTTGATTGTCTTTATCTGTCCTCATGAGTAATTTTTTTATATATGAAATCATCAATTTTGATTTACTCAATGTTGAGCACTCTATTGTATTTTGTGCCCTCAAAATGTCATGGAGTCTAATGTGTCAGAATGAGATATTTTTCTCTAATGGCCTTTTTCAAGCGATCGTTTAAATTATGTCTTTGGTTAGCCATG
The DNA here is from genome assembly GCA_029007595.1 of Solanum commersonii. Lineage (NCBI taxonomy): Eukaryota > Viridiplantae > Streptophyta > Magnoliopsida > Solanales > Solanaceae > Solanum > Solanum commersonii. The sequence goes on along the minus strand of JAJTWQ010000166.1, from coordinate 621,194 downwards.
TGGAATAAATTTATCTACAAAAAAAATATTCATTTACTGACCCATTAAGATAAAAAGGGGTATAAAATTTATAGAGTGGCCTTAGAAATGATCAGATGGTGAAAACCATTGTGTTCTTATAGAATCCTTCCCTATTGAACTAACTAGATTTTGAGATTGAATAAATCTCTCTCAAGATTAATTCCATTTTGTTACAATTTGTTGAAAGGCTCAATTCTTTGTCGGAATACTAATTTGGGATTTTATTTTTGTGTGTGTGGATAGTGGTGATCCAACAATGTATGAGTCATATTGGAGAAAAATGGCGCATAAGTGTGACATAACATTCAGTGGTGATGATTCATTGAGTTATTTTGCTAATGGTAAGAGTTTGTGTTGGTTCTTGGAGTCAAAACTAGAGGAACAAATTACGAGGCTGCACAATGTAGTTGGAAATGCAATTGTGGATGATCATTATATTATTGTTGGCACTGGATCAAGCCAGCTTGTGCAGGCTGCCCTTTATGCTCTTTCTCCATCTGATCAACTTGAACCAATCAGTGTAGTTTCAGCTACACCTTTTTATTCGGTACACGTTTATACGATATATTTTTATTTAAATTGTAAAGGATATGCTATGCTCAATTAAATTAGTAGTCTGAAGTTATGGTTCTTGGTACATGTTACATCTATTAAATATAATTTCTTTTTTCCTTTGCTGGATTTTAAATTCTAAATTTCAGGAGTCATAATCAACTTCAGTAATCACTAGGTCACACCCTTAAATACAAAACATGAATCATAGTTCTTGGAACACATTTTGTGACTAAATAAGTCAAATTTAAAAGTGACATTTTTCAATCAATTATTAATATTTTTTGTCTTTTTGCAGGCATATCCTGATGTGACTGATTTTGTGAGGTCAGGACTACACAAATGGGCAGGAGATGCAAAAACTTTTGAGAAGTATCTACCTTATATTGAGTTGATTACATCTCCAAATAATCCTGATGGGGTTATTAGAGAGCCTGTAGTTAATAGAGATCAAGGGAAATTAATCTTTGATTTAGCTTATTATTGGCCACAGTATACTGCTATTACCTTACCTGCCAACCATGATGTTATGCTCTTTACTATTTCCAAATGCACTGGCCATGCTGGTTCCAGAATTGGGTATGTTTTTCAAACACTAATTTCAAGTGAAATCACAATCACAAAATTAGAACATATTTCAATTTATCACTTATTATAATTTTATTTGCATGTAGTTGGGCACTTGTTAAGGACAAAGAGGTGGCAAGGAAGATGACAAAGTTCATGGAGATTAGTACAATTGGTGTATCAAAAGAAGCTCAACTTAGAGCTGCTAAAATTCTTGAAGTGGTCTCTAATAGCTGTTTGGATTTCACATTGGAAAATTTCTTTGAATATAGTCAGTCTCTTATGACTGATAGATGGCAGAGGTTAAGACAAGTTGTTATGGACAATGACCTTTTTGTCATCCAAAATTACCCTCCTCAGTATTGCCTCTTTACCAAAGACTTGTGTGAATCACACCCTGGTAATCACAAAAATATTACAACGTAACATTTTCATTTTAGTTTATTTAAAAAACTATGTAACCTCATATACTTGAAATTTCTTTACTTTTAAAACTATATTATCGATATACATTTGAAAAAGTTTTCTTTCTTTTGAATTTGAAATTCATATTGTTTTATTGAAATAGCTTTTGCATGGCTAATTTGCAAAGGGGGTGAAGAAGAGGATTGTGAGAAGCTTCTTAAAGAACACAAGATTCAAACAAGGAGTGGAAGAAGATTTGGAAGTGATTCAAGAAATGTTAGGATAAGTATGCTGAGTAGAGATGAAGACTTCAATATTTTTCTGAAGAGGCTTATGGTTATTCAAGGATCTACAAATCGAACATAAGACATTTATGCATGAAATATTACATAGAGACATTATCTGTGTTGAAGAGTAGAATAATTTTCCTTATTGATAGAATTTCATTAATTAATGCCAAAAAGTGAATTGTTCTATTGATTTTTATGATATTAGATGTGAAATGTCAATTCTTCAATTAACTGAAGTGTGTGTTAAAGTATGTTATATTTGAATTACTTTTAGAATTGTATTAATGTCTAATATGAACTAACAATACATACTCATCATAATATATTGATAATTAACTAATGTATCTAATTAAAGATTACATGTATTTAATCAGATATCATAAGAATCAAAATTAAAATTAATTTATATATAGAAGAAAAGGAAAAAGAAAAACCAATGGTGTGAACAAATGAAAGAGAGATAGAAACCCCACTCTTTCATAACAACATTACAAACAATACTTTTATAGATATCTAAAGATATTTCTAGACTAATACCTTATACATTATTTCACACACAATATGACCTTAATATAAAAAAAAAAAAACTAAAGGCATGCATAGTCAGGCTAAGGCATACCAACTTGACTAAGGTTAACACATATGGCTATAGTTAATACTCATATCAATAGATAATCAAGTCACACAACACAATAAATCTAGCCAATGCAATGCAATAAGATGATGAAATGATATGGTTGAATCAAGGTCATCGCAGAACCTATTGTATACCACCTTGCCAAGCTTTAACTTCCTGAAAAAGACCCAAGGGGGACTCACAGTCCATATTACAATCTCAATATCTCATCAACTTGTCACCTATCTCGTGGTCAATGATAAATGTAAGGTGTCTCATTTTCTTTTTAAAATAAATATCTTTTCTCCACTTTCTCATATTTCCATGAACAATGATATGTCAAATAAGGATGAATGCATCATTACACATACAACAGAAATGCATAATTAATTCATCAAAGATTCTAAATCTCTAACCGACTCTCAGAATTAAAAGGGCCAAAATCACCAAAAATACATCCGATTGCATCGGAGACCACACCTACCATTCCCACAACACAAACTAAGAATGATAATCCTATGGGGAAGGGAAAAATGGTCATTTCCTAATTAAAACATATGAAATAGGACACTACATGAGCCTATAGCCATTTTGGATAGGTAGGTAAAAAAGATTAGTAGTATTAAAAGTGATTTTTAGTATATTTAGTAGTATCGAGTGTCTCATTCTCGAAATATGGAAATTGGTCTAAGAGAGTTGTTGGTTTCATATTCAGAGTCTTTTTTGAGGATTGGGGCGTGGTTGAAAATTTGTGAGATTTTAATCTTTGGATTGTCTTTGGTCAATATTCGAGGTTTGGATATTCGGATCAGAACTGTGAGAGTTCCATTGGACTCGAGGGATGATTTTAGGCCTACATGAGGTCTTGGTTGAGTTTTAAGAGGTTCTGAGCTTCGTTTAACCTTTTCAGGCATTATGTTCTTTTCTTTAGACTCCCACGAGTTTTAGGTCAAGGATACTTCAGCTTCTTGTTTTGATGGTTCCATTGAGTTTGGAATGCCGAGTTTAATTGGATTTCATATGTGATTTCTATGTATGGGGTTTTGAGTGAATCCCAAGAGTCCTTTTGGTGATTTTGATCTAGTTGAGTTTTGCTATTCTCTTCTATGCCCCGCTTTAACAAAGGGTCATCACTTTCACAACCTTTGTGATAGAGAGAGTTGGCTCGCATCCGTGAAGGGACAGGTAGTCTTACCAACACATTCGCAATGAACTGTTTGTGATCGGGACTTACACGTTAGCGAGGACTGGTTCGCGAAAGCGAAGGCCAGGTTTTTTGGGGTTCACTTTTGCGAACAAGAGGTGGCTTTTGCGATATCAAAGACCCTTTTGGGCTTGTCATTTCATGGATTTACCCCCATTTTGAATTTTGGAGAACCTTAGAGGTGACTTTGAAGTGATTTCTTATGCCAAATCATTAGGGTAAGCTTTTGTGACCCTAAAACTTCAATTCCCATTTATCATTTATAAATTTTAAGATCAAAACTTGGTTTTTTGATTGACAAATGACAAGGTTTTAGAAGAACTTAAGTTCTAAAATAAAATGGTGATTGTGAACTGCTTTTAATTCATTTTTTGAAATAGTTTTCACCAATGAGTTCCAAATTTGTTGCGTAACATTTTGAAGTAAAGATTATTTTATTCAAATCTCAATATTGGAATTGGGGTTTCGAGTTGTTACCCATTTTTTAAAAAGAAAAAGGGTCAAAAATACCCTTCTACTTTGTTTTATTAGTTGACTATACGTCTACCGTTAAAATAAAATTAGTCATACCCTCGCTGTCACTAATTTAACCATTTATACTCCTCAATTAATGGAAATACCCAAGTTAACTCAAATTAACCTGAATTTTCAAAAAAGACTCATTCCTCATTTTAAACCCAATGCCCCATAGTATGTACCAATAATTCATTCCCCTTTTACCCATTATTTCAAATTTTCCATATTACTCATTCCCCTTTACCCCTTTACCCATTAACTTCTACTAAATTGTTCTTCATTTCCCTTACCCATTTAATGTAACTTATTGGATTAAGTAACACCCTGGTGGGGATATCCCTTTACTTAATCTTAATAGACAAGAGGCAACCAATGCATTCATTTCTTTTCATCCTGGTACTTCTTGGAAACATCTTGATAACCTCTTTACTGGTTATTATTTAGAAGATTCTTAGGTTTATGAGGTATCAAGGGATTATAGAAAGCTTTGTGTTGACTTTGTTAAAGCTAAATTGTTTAAGAAAAAGGGTCATGGGGTTATGTGTTTATTCTGTTTTATTGGGTTTTTGCTTTTCTTGACTTTCTATGCTGTAATTTTTTGTGATAATTTCTTAATGCATTTGCTTTTTGGAGCATTGTTGGGGTTAATTTGGATGCAGATTTCTTACTTGGGTTGTGATTCTGGTCATTACTTGATTATGACAAATAAGGGGTTCAACGAAATGATACAGATTACTTGGTGGAAATGGACTCATAATGCTCATTATGTGGCTTGTAATAGCTTGGATTATGATCTTGATCTTTAGCACTTGCCAATTTTCACAGTATCTTCAACCCTATTTAAGTCCTTGAATTCTGCCTTCTATGGAAGCAATTAAGGTTTGATCTCCTGGAAAAATTCTCTGTGAGCTATCAACATTTTACGTGTTATCCAATCTTTTGTGTTTCAGGGTGAATTTGTTTGTATAGCCGTTGTTGTTGTTGTTCTCTAGAAGGAAAGTGACTGATAGACTTTTGAACATATTGGGAAATGAAGAACAAACATGAAGAAGGTAATGGGTAAAAGGGTAAAGGGGAATGGGTTATATGGAAAAATTTGAAAGAATGGGTAAAAGGGTAATGGGTTATACGGGTTATACTATGGGGTATTGGGTTTAAAATAGGAAATGGGCCTTTTTTTTAAATTCGAACTAATTTGAGTCAATTTTGGGATTTCCGTCAATTTAGGGTATAAATGGTGAAATTAAAGACGGCGAGGGTATATATAACTTTGTTTTAACTGTAGGGTATAATTAACTAATAAATCAAAATTGAAGGGTATTTTTGACCCTTTTCCCTTATTAAAATGTATTATTTGGGTGTTGTTATTTCTAGAAACTTATTGTGATAACTTGATTGAACTAGATTGTGTGGCATTGTACATTGTTCAGAAAGGAAAGACTCGAGTCTTGGATTGACTTTTGATTGAATTGAGGAAACTTATCTTCTAAGCCCTTTAAAACTTGTAGAATCTTACAGTTCTGTTCATTTTGTATTGATTGATGAAAAACGTTGATTGCATGGTTGTACAATTGAATTACTTGATCAAAAATCAAACTTGGGAACTCGTAACGCAAGACCAGTAAAGTAATGTGGTGGACTACAAATGGTTGTATCGGATCAAGCGAAAAGAAGATGACTTTATAGATCGTTTCAAAGATCGTATAGTTGGAAAAGGGTTCTCGCAGCGTCCTGGTTTGGATTTTCATGTTCAGTCCCGTTGTCAAACCAACGATGGTCAGGTTGGTTCTATCTATAGCTTTGCAACACAATTGGCCAATCCATCAACTTGATGTCAATAATGCTTTCCTTCAAGGAAAATTGGACGAAGAAGTGTTTATGTCTCAACCCCAAGGATTTATCAATCCCCAATTCCCAACTCATGTTTGCAAGTTGAAGAAGGCTATTTATGGCCTCAAACAAGCCCCCCAGGCTTGGTATAATTTTCTGCATGAACATCTGCTGAAAATGGGGTTTGTCAGAACAAAATCTGACACCTCTCTATTTGTATGGAAGCATATGGCTGTAACTATTTGTGTTCTTGCAACCATCCAAAAGTGATCAATTTTTTCATCATTTCCTTGGCAGCTAGATTTTCGTTGAAAGATCTTGGCTATTTGAACTACTTTTTGGGTGTTGACGTTAAGCACATATCGAATGGTCTCATTCTTTCTCAATAAAAATATATTTTGGATATTCTTTCCGAATTGGATATGGAAAATTGCAAAGGTGTTTCTACCCCCGTGTGTTCCACTATACCACTTCGAGTGGTTGGCGATTCACCACATAGTGATGCCACTCGCTACCGGCGTACCCTTGGCAAATTACAGTATTTGTCCCTCACATGGCCTTACATCTCTTATGCAGTCAATAAATTATCTCAATTTATGCATGTCACGACTGATGAACATTGGAAAGCGGTTAAAAGAGTGCTACAATATCTCAAAGAAACTACAAGTTCAAGACTTCGCATCATTCGCAGCTCTGACTTCAATTTGTATATGTATGCTGATGCGGACTGGGCTGGCGATCCGGATGACAGAATCTCTACATCAGGTTACATTTTTTTCTTTGGACCAAATCCAGTCGGTCATTAAAAAAACAACATGCAGTAGCTCGCTTATCCATCAAGGCACAATACAAATCCATTGCCAATGCACTTGCAGAGCTCACTTGGGTGAGAAACTTACTTCATGAGTTACATGCCACCATTTTGAAGACGCCAAGAATCTACTATGACAATGTTGGAGTGACTTATTTATCTTAGAACCTAGTGCTTCATACCATATGAAACATGTTGTTGTTGATTTTGCATATGTCCATGACCAGGTTCAAGATCATTGAGTCCATGTTAATCATACTCATATTTGTGATCAACTTGCTAATACATTCACCAAGCCACTGCCTAAATCAGCTTTTACTAGGTGTCGTTCCAAGTTATGCATTGTTGCACCTTGCCTACCTTGAGGGGGTATATTAATGATATCTGTAGGTTGCTAACTGCAGTAACTTCTAGTCTATGTTTTGTTTACCTCTTGTTACTAGTTTGAATAAGTCTCCTACTAAGTGGAGCACATTTAGGAGTAGTTATAGTTCTGATTATTCAGTATTAGTTAGTTGTAGATCATGTGCAGGTGGTGGCCTACACTTTAGCATCAGTTGGTTAAAGATTATATATATAATAGCTTGCGGCCAGACTTAATAAAATTATCTTTTGACCTTCTCATCTTAATCTTTATAATTGTAAGAATCAGAATTAAAATTAATTTATATATAGAATAAAAGGAAAAAGAAAAACCATTGGTGTGAACTAATGAAGGAGAGATAGAAACCCCACTCTTTCATAGCAATATTACAAACAATGCTTTTATAGATATCTAAAGATATTTCTAGACTAATACCTTATAAATTATTTCACACACAATTTGACCTTAATAACAAAAAAGAAACACAAAAGGCAAGCCTAGTTAGGCTAAGGTGTAACAACTTGAATAAGGTTAACACATAAGGCTATAGTTAATACTCATATTAACAGACAAAGTATGATATGCATGCTACATATCCTAAATTTATTTAGGCTCCAAGTACTTTCTTTTTCTTTATGATCGAGGATGAGCATGGTTTTTAGTGGTGGATAATGCAATAACCCGGTTGGTCATTTTTAGAAATTTTTGTAAAATTATACTTTTGTCCCTCCCGATATCAGCCCCGAGTCTTTTCTGAATAAGTTTTGAAAGTTGGTTTCAAACTTTGTGTGTAAATTGTGAATATTGTAAGTTCTTGGGTTTTTAAAGGGTAAAGTGATTAAATGTGATTTTTAGTATATTTTATAGTTTCGAGTGTCTCAGTCTCAGAATATGGAAATTGGTCTAAGAGAGTTGTGGGTTTCATATTCAGAGTCTTTTTTGAGGATTGGGGGTTGAAAATTTAAGAAATTTTAACCTTTGGATTGACTCTAGTCAACATTCGGGGTTCATATATTTAGATCAGAATTATGAGAGTTCCATTGGATTTGAGGGATGATTTTAGGCCTAAGTGAGGTCTTGATTGAGTTTTCAAAGGTTTCGAGCTTGATTTAATCCCTTCAGGCGTTATGTTATTTTTCTTGAGACTCCCACGAGTTTTAGGTCAAGGATACCTCAGATTCATGGTTCGATGGTCCCATTGAGTTTGGAATGCCCAATTTATTTGGATTGCATATGTGATGTGTATGTACGGGTTTGGAGTGAATCCCAAGGGTCCTTTTGGTAATTTTGAGCCGGTTGAATTTTGCTATTTCCTTCTTTGCCCTAATTTCATGAAGGGTCATCGCTTTCACAACCTTCGTGATAGAGAGATTTGGCTCGCATCCGCAAAGGGGCAGGTAGTCTTACCAACACATTCCCAATAAATTGTTTGTGATCAAGACCTTCACATTAGCGAGGAATGGTTCGCGAATGCAAAGGTCAGGTTTTCTGGGGTTCACTTTTGCGAACTAGAGGTGGCTTTTGCGATATCAAAGACCCTTTTGGGCTTGTCAATTCGGGGATTTACCCCCATTTTGAATTTTGAAGAACCCTTGGAGGTGATTCGAAGTGATTTCTTATGCTAAATCATTAGGGTAAGCCTTTGTGACCCTAAAACTTCAATTCCCTTTTATCATTTATAAATTTTAAGATTAAAACTTGGTCTTTTGATTGACAAATGACAAGGTTTTAGAAGAACTTGAGTTCTAAAATAAAATTGTGATTGTGAACTTGTTTTAATTCCTTCTTTGAAATAGTTTTCACCAATGAGTTCCAAATTCATTCGGTAACATTTTGAAGTAAAGATTATTTGATTCAAATCTCAATTTTGGAATTGGGGTTTTGAGTTGTTTTGACCCATTTTCTAAAAGGGAAAAGGGTTAGAAATACCCTTCAACTTTGTTTTATTAGCTGACTATACCTCTACCATTAAAATAAAGTTAGTCATACCCTCGCCATCACTAATTTCACCATTTATACCCCTTAATTGATGGAAATCCCCAAGTTAACTCAAATTAACCTGAATTTTCAAACAAGAGTCATTTCTCATTTTAAACGCAATGCCCCAAAGCAAACACTGTATAACTCATTCCTCTTTTACCCATTATTTCAGATTTTCCTTATTACTCATTCCCTTTTACCCATTAACTTCTACTAAATTGTTCTTCATTTCCCTTACCCATTTAATGTGACTGATTGGATTAAGCTACACCCTAATGGGGATATCCCTTAACTTAATCTTAATGGACAAGAGGCAACAGATGCATTCATTGCTTTTCATCCAGGTACTTCTTGGAAACATCTTGATAACCTCTTTACTGGTTATTGTTTAGAAGATTCTGAAATTTCTGAGGTATCAAGGGATTATAGAAAGCTTTTTGTTGACTTTGTTAAAGCTGGATTGTTTAAGAAAATGGGTCATGGGGTTATGTATTTATTTTATTTTATTAGGTTTTTGCTTTTCTTGACTTTCTATGTTGTAATTTTTAGTGATAATTTCTTGATTCATATGCTTTTTGGAGCATTATTGGGGCTAACTTGGATGCAGATTTCTTACTTGGGTCGTGATTCTTGTCATTACTTGATTATGACAAATAAGGGGTTCACTAAAATGATACAGATTATGTCAGAGAAATGCCATTCTGAGATTCACATTACCTGGTGGAAATGGACTCATAATGCTCATTATGTGGCTTGTAATAGCTTGGATTATGATCTTGATCTTCAGCACTTGCTAGTTTTCGTAGTATCTTCAAGCCTGTTTAAGTCATTGAATTCTACCTTCTATAGAAGACAGTTAACGTTTGATCTCCTGGAAAAATTCTTTCTGAGCTAATCAACATTTTACGTTTTATCCAATCTTTTGTGTTTCCAGGATGAATTTGTTTGTAAAAACGTTGTTGTTGTTGTTCTCTAGAAGGAAAGTGGCTGATAGAATTTTGAACATATTGGGAAATAAAGAACAAACGTGAAGAAGTTATTGGGTAAAGGGGTAAAGGGGAATAGGTTATATAAAAAAATTGAAAGAATGGGTAAAAGGGGAATGGGTTGTACGGGTTATACTAAGGGGCATTGGGTTTAAAATGGGAAATGGGCCTTTTTTTAAAATTCAGGTTAATTTGAGTCAATTTGGGGATTTTCGTCAATTGAGGGTATTAATGTGAAACTAATGACGACGAGGGTATATATAACTTTATTTTATCTGTAGGGGTATAATCAACTAATAAATCAAAATTGAGGGGTATTTTGGACCCTTTTTCCCTTTTTAAAATGTATTATTTGGGTGTTGTTATTTCTAGAAACTTATTGTGATAACTTGATTGAGCTAGATTGTGTGGCATTGTACATTGTTCAGAAAGGGAAGACTCGAGTCTTGGATTGACTTTTGATTGAATTGAGGCAAGTGATTTTCTAAGCCTTATAAAACTTGTAGAATCTAGTACTTCCGTTCATTTTGTATTGATTGATGAAAAGCCTTGATTGCAAGGTTGCGTACTTGAATTACTTGATTTGTTATCTCTTTCTTATGGTGTGAAATCACTCATTTGCATCGATTGTTGTGCACCGTGATGAGACATGTGATGATTATGACGAAGAAAAATTGTTTTGACAAGTGATATTATATTAAACCGAAGGAAAATGGTTCCGTCTAGTGATATTGTATCAAAGGAAAATGTTTCTGGAAAGTTATATTGTGCCAAAGGAAAATGGTTTACTTGATACTTGTTGGTTGTTGAACTTTGACTATTAAATTGCAATTGTTAAGCCTTGTGATTTGTGTATTTTAAAACTGTTCGGTTTGATTGATTTCTGTGCAGGTTGTAGTTTTAGGAAGTTTAGTTGGATGAAAGGAGTACTCATTCTAGCTTAATTTTTCTTTTTTTAGTAGGTTTCTTGATGAGTATTGTGTTTTTTGGTACTCTCTCCTTGCTTCTACGCTTGTGTATGTTCTACAAATCCATGCGATTGCTTTTCTTCTATTTTTGAGGCTTTCGAAAGACATCTAGAGGTAGCTGCTTGTCATCCCAACAGACCCTCTTGTTCCTTGTTTTGTGCTTTGTTCTATTCTAGAGACAAATACATTAAGACTTCTACTTATCTTTCAATTTCGTATAGTGGCATGTACACGTCACAATAAGGTTTTGGGATTGTAACACCTTAGACATCAGTCAGTTTTTAGTTTTGGGTCACCTTCAAATGACCATAACTTTCGGCGCATAAAGAGTTAGGTGGCCCATGAGGTATCAAATCGAAGGTCTTTGAGTCCTCCTTCCAGCACCGCCGAGTTTGCCAAACTCCAAGCTCGGATGAAGGAGTTATGCTCATTTGAGTACAACCTCACTAATTTAGGCATTTCAATAGTTTTAAGAAGGGGTATTTTGGTCTTTTCCCTACCTCTACTTAGCCTAAGCGTTTTTCTCACCAAAATAAGGGTGTAAATTGATTGAGATCAGTTTTCATTCAGTCTTAAACGTCTAGAAAGTTAGGGCAAGGTTCAAGAGGAGAAAAGAGAAGGTTTCAAGAGTTCATCAAGAAATTTGGGGAAATCGTCAAGAACTAGTTCTTTCGAGGTATGTAAACTTTCATAGTATTTTGTTTGTTTACCCTCACACCAATCATGTAAAATTTTACCCATGAATTCATTCTTGAAGTTGATATATTTAGTTCTTGAGAACTTTCTTTAGTTTTAGTTGACAATGGAGGCTTTTGAGTTCTTGAGGCGAGGGTTTTGTCAATGAGTGGAGTCAGTTGATAGATTTTGTGTGGGTTTCATTAAAAATGTTCTGGGTTTATGGAATTTCGTGAAATTGGACCATAGGATTGCATTGGGTATGAATTGAATTGATTTTGGGAGAGGAAGAAAAGATTGGACAAAAATATGCGCCTAGGACCGCATCGTAGAGGCATTTTTAAATTTTAGTCTTCAGATAGTCACCCCCCTCTCAGCATCATGGAGAGGATACAGAGTCTTCTATTTCAAAATTTATTTCGCGACCAAAAATTAAATCCTCCTCCGCGTCGTGCCAATGCTTTTAAGTTTCTGTCATCACTCTCTTCTTATTACTAACTACCTAAGACTTCATTAGTCATTGAGATATCCTATATCCTAATCATAGCTCTTAAATTCACATTTCACTTTCAAGTAAAATTAAGAGGAAAGTTTCAAGAAAGTTCTTTTGAGTCATTTTGCAAAATCTTTTGCAATCATTTATAATTTTATTTAAGACTTGGGTAAATGAGTATGAAAATGATGAGAGTTAACTTATATGTTTCAAATGAGTATAACGGGAACTAAGTATTCCCAAGGGTAATAGTTTTACATTTAAAACAAGAGAAACACTTATTTCTGAATGAGTTTATGAGGAGTCTTGAGCATCACCTCTTTTAAGAGGATTTTTTGAGTAATTATCTCAAATTGAGGAAGACTTATATTTTAAAAACATATGAGCATCGATATGGGGATGAGTTCAGACAACACAAAATCCTCATAAACCATGTATGTCAACATGGGTATAGGGTCATAGTTTTTAGATTATTCCTTATTTCTTTTAAGAACAACTTAGTGGATCCACTTAGTTGAGGTATTCTATACCTCGGCAAGGTATATGACAGTTTTGGCAGTGTGGGCAAGACGATATATCATCACGAAGGTCATAGTGATGGTTGTCGATTAGAGAATCTCCCAAATAAAAGTAAAGAGTTTATTTATTGTATTTTAATACATATTGAGTTTATATCTACTGTTATAAAAGTTTTATACATTGCATTCTTTTTCCATTTCTTTTATAATGTTTTGAGTTGAGTTAAGGTGAGTATGTCTTCCCTTTCTATCAATTCAGCTATATTTTCTTTTGTTTCAGTTTTCCCCTTAAATGCTCCAATATTCAAGGTACTGATTTCATTCGACCTGCACCTTTTCATGATGCAAATACAGGTGGTCAGGGTCTTTAACTGACGCTTTGTTGATCCTATTGAATTCTAGATATCTTTGGTGAGCCTCTTTGCTTTCTGGAGGGCATCACATTATGTTTTTTTTTCTTGTTAGGTTGTCTGGGGTCTTTTCCCGACATCCATCCTATTATTTAGAGGCTTCACAAACTGTAGTAGTTATAGTCTTTTTACCATTTCCGTTGTTTATGTTTTAAAGTCTTGGAGTTGAATAGTTATGTTTTTTTGAGTATTTTGTAGAATTTGAGTTACTACTTTATTAATGAGATATCGTGAGTTAATAACTAAATTTACGTTCCTATGTTGGTGAGTAAGTCTTCCACTGAGTATTGAGTCATGCCAATGGTTTTCTTGGGGATCAGCGGTGGTTCTTGAGTGCTGGTCGCGTCCTGGGTGTAGGCTCGAGGTGTGATAAACTTGGTATTAGAGCACAGAGTTCAAGAGTCCAAGGGTGTGTATGAAGCCATGTCTTTGCATTCCTTGTTATCGGTGTGAAGCGCTTCATCTGTAATTAGGAGGTTCCAACATTTAAGAAACATTTCACTTCGTCTTACCATTTTTTGCATGATAGAGTTCAACTCTATAAAAGTTTCTTCTAATTCGTGCTTGCATGTATATTTTCATTTCATGCCTCCAAAAAGAGTTGTTCGAGGATGTCCTACAAGGATAAATGTTGATCCTTAAGATCAAGATGTACCCAATGCAACAGAAGTGCAACCCCCTCAAGGGTAAGTCAGAAATATTGAGTTTTCCAGGATGCTATAAAGATGTTGACTCAAGTTGTGGCCAATCAAGCCGGTCAACAAAGAGTGGTTCATCAGGATGTGGCTGATACATCCAGGATCCATGAGTTCTTGTGAATGAATCCTCCAGAATTCACAGAGTCAAATGTCACTGAGGATTTGAAGAACTTTGTGGTTTTATACTACTCAATTAATAAAATCTGGTCTACCTGGGAGCCAAGAAGCTACACGGAATTATGGCTCCAATTCTTGATTTCGGCCGACGTGACGATGGATTTTGACTGGAAATCCACAAGCTATCGACCTCCTTACGCTAGAAATCTCTTTCTCCTCCCTTCTTAAGTTAAGAGCAGCCTTTGAGGTTTTCTGGGGTGATCCTCACTCTTTTTGGTGCTTTTAGAGAAAGGAGAAAATTAAATTTCTCGTTATTTACATGCTGTCTTGCCCATCCCGCTCTGGCAGTAGCTTATCCCGCTAGGGCGCCGCCGCCCTGGCAGCATCAGCCCCACTCTAGCGGGCTTGAGACCCAATTTCCCTGACATTTTTCTTTCCTAGTTAACGACGGTTCGGGCCGTTACATTTTCTATATATGAAAATATATATACTCGTCTCCTTCCCTATATATAGACCCTAAATCTGTCTTCTTTTCCATAGGATTATTTGTGAGTGATTCAAGATTTTAGATTAGAAAAAAAGAAGAGAAAAGGATGAGTGGAACAAATGGTTGTCTTGTAAACTGTTCTTTATTCCCTGTTCTGGATCAATGAATTTACTTTTACAATTTTAATTCATTTTTCTTTGAATTTTTCATATAAGTTATAAGCTTATTGTCTTCACCTATCCTCATGAGTCAATATTTTTATATATGAAATCAACAATTTCGATTTACTTAATGTTGAGCACTCTATTATATTTTGTGCCCTCCAAATGTCATAGGGTGTAATATGTTAGAATGAGATAATTTTTCTCCAATGGCCTTTTTCAAGCGATCGTTTAAATTATGTCTTTGGTTAGCCAAGTTGACCTATTTTTCTCCAATGGCCTTTACTAGGGTCCTATTAACCCCCCACCCCACCCCACCCCCCAAACAAATTTAAAATGGAATAAATGCACCACAAATGCTACCATGTCATAGAGAGTTTGCACCATCTCTAGAAGGCAAATGATGAGAGCACAAATTGGACACATGTCATTTTTCGATTGGTAACTTTATAATTAGTTAGTTCACATATTTATTGATTTTAAAACTTATATATGTTTAATTATTGTTTTTTGTTTCTTTGTTAAATATTTATTTAATTTCTTTCTCACTTTACACTATTTTTAATTAATTAATTATCTTTTCATTTTTAATTATTTTTTATAAAATATGTGTATTATTTTTAAAAAGTAATTTTAAAGTCTCCTTTAATTTTAAGGTTTTAATTTTATTTTTTTATGTTTTATGTGATTTTCTTCACCAAATGAACTTTAATGATAGCTTCAAATAATTTTCAAATTCAAATGGAGTAGAAAATCAAGAGGTTTTAATCTCCAGAAACCAAAAATACAACATTGTTTCTAGTTAGCGTGAAGTTTTTATAATTTTTAAATCATTTAGCCTTAATATTCTTGGCGAAGTTTTATATTCTTCAAACCAATTGCACATTCAAATATATTTGGTGAAGTTTTTATAATCCTCAAATAAAAGGAGTAGAAAATCACAAGATTTTAGTCTCCATAAACCACACACAATCAAGTATCACATGGTGTGGAAAACAAAAAAAATAAAAATTAGTCTCCAAACAGAATAAAAATATATTATGAGATCATCACATAAAGAACATCTATCCTAACATTTATGAAATAAATCTCATAACTTATAAAGATGAAAATGAAATAAACAAGGAAAATAAAGATAGAACTAAATTTTTACTCCCATTGAATCATATGTATCTGACAGTAGTAATGATGTCAAGCAAGTCAATTTTCTTGTTGTTTAACGTCACTTGGGTCTTTATCCATGATCGATTTATTTGGATTAAAATCATAGAAAGATGCTTACATTATTGGATGTAACACAAACGAAAGCATTTCTCTACACAATTTTACCACAGTGGAGAATAAAACAATTAATCCAATAAAAAAATATTTAACTTAATCATCTTTAATTTGATCAAGGTTATAGTCAGAAACCATACTAAACTACTGTGTAGCATCAAGTGTAAGATTCCTTCATCATGTAATTACTTGTACATACTAGAAACATATAAATACCACAAGAACGGCGTTTACGATATGTCGTGCCCCAATCGAAAAATCTGTCCAAAACAAATTATACGAACACAAGCTCCTATTTCCATGATATATTCCCCTCAATCAAAAGAACAAAAGAAAATCCAAAAATATAATAATTTCCTTAAAATTGTAGTTCAACCTATATTACTAAGATACTTATAACAATAACTTTGAAGAACATGGTAAGAAACAACAAAGTCTAAAGAATACTTTAAAAACTAGAAACGTAAAACTAGGAAAGAAAATAGAATCTAAAACATATTAGAAATATTATAAAAAATATATTTTCTCACAGAAGAAAATTGAGCCCTATAGTGTGTCCTTCAAGAAATTATTTCCATCAAGTACCCGAGGTTGATGAAATATATCCTCCCATAATATAACAATCTTCCTCACTAGTGTCAATGAACCACTCATTAGTACCTAAAACGATGGTGTCAATGAACCACTCAACAATAGTAAAGTATACTTATAAACTAGTACTAGTACTAGATTTAACAAAAGAAGAATAAGTCCAAAAATTTGTTGTCAAAAAATAATAGGAAATCTCTCTATTAATAGAGAACAAAGAGTAGTGTGAACAAGTTTTTATTGTGCCTTATCGAAAAGGTCACAACCCTTTGGGAAAAGTCAAAAGTCATAACCCTTCGTAAAATTCACAACCTTACGAAAAAGTCACAACTTTTCGTAAAAGTCACAATTGTTCATAAAAGTCACAACTTTTCGTAAAAATCATAATTCTTCTTTAAAGTCACAACTCTTCATAAAAGTCACAACTCTTTATTTTTTATGTACACCTTTTAAAACCCAACCGTCACAAAAATAGTTCCTTTCTATATATGAATATATATATATATTTATATATATATATATATATATTTGTTTCCTTCCCTATATATAGACCCCAAATCTGTATTCTTCTCTTATAGATTTATTTGTGACTGATTTAAGATTTTAGTTAAGAAAAAAAAAAGAGAAAATAATGAGTGGAACTAATGGTTGTCTTGTCAAGTGTTCTTCATTCCCTTGTGCAACTCCAGAAAATGACACAAGGGACACTTGCCCCACTATTGTTCCTGATCAGTGAGTTTTCTTTTACAATTTTAATCAATTTTTATTAGAATTTTTCATATAAGTTATAAGTTTATTATCTTTATCTATCCTCATGAGTAAATATTTTATATATGAAATCATCAATTTTGATTTACTCAATGTTGAGCGCTCTATTGTATTTTGTGCCCTCAAAATGTGAAGGAGTGTAATGTGTTAGAATGAGATAATTTTTCTCTAATGGACTTTTTCAAGAGATCGTTTAAATAATGTTTTTGGTTAGCCATGTGGACTAAATTTATTTAGAAAAAATATACATCTACCTACTTTTGGAGAAGAATTTAACCGTTGAGATAAAAGGGGGACAAAATTTATAGAGTGACCTTAGAAATGATTAGACGGTGCAAATCATTGTGTCCTTATAGAATCCTTCCCTAATGAACTAGCTAGCTTTTGAGATTTATTAAATCTCTCTCAAGATTAGTTCCATTTTGTTACAATTTGTTGAAATGCTCAATTCTTTGTTGGAATGCTAATTTGGGATTTCATTTTTGTGTGTGTAGTGGTAATCCAAAAATGTATGAGTCATACCGGAGAAAAATGGGGCACTAGTGTGACATAACATTTAGTGGTGATGATTCATTGAGTTATTTTGCTAATGGTAAGAGCTTGTGTTGGTTCTTGGAGTCAAAACTAGAGGAACAAATTAAGAAGTTGCACAATATGGTTGGAAATGCAATTGTGGATGACCATTATATTGTTGTTGGCACTGGATCAGGACAGCTTGTGCAGGCTGCCCTTTATGCACTTTCTCCATCTGATCAACTTGAACCAAGCAGTGTAGTTTCAACTACACCTTTTTATTCGGTACACGTTTATACGATATATTTTTATTTAAATTGTAAAGGATAAGCTATGCTCAATTAAATTAGCAGTCTGAAGTTATGGTTCTTGGTACATGTTAAATCCATTAAATATAAGATTTTTTTTTCTTTGCTGGATTTTAAATTCAAGATTTTAAGAGTCGCAATCAACTTCAGTAATCACTAAATCTCACCCTTAAATACAAAACATGAACCATAGTTCTTGGAACACATCATGTGGCTTAATAAGTCAAATTTAAAAGTGACATTTTTTGATCAATTATTAATATTCTTTGCCTTTTTGTCGGCATATCCTGATGTGACTGATTTTGTGAGGTCAGGACTACACAAATGGGCAGGAAATGCAAAAAATTTTGAGAAATATGGACCTTATATTGAGTTGATTACATCTCCAAGTAATCTTAATAGGATTATTAGAGAGCCTGTAGATAATGGAGATCAAGGGAAATTAATCTACGATTTAGCTTAATATTGGCCACAGTATACTGCAATTACCTTACCTGCCAACCATGATGCTATGCTCTTTACTATTTCCAAATACACTGGCCATGCTCGTTCCGGAATTGGGTAAGTTTTTCAAACATTAATTTCAAGTGAAATCACAATCACAAAATTAGAACATATTTCAATTTACCACTTATTACAATTTTATTTGCATGTAGTTTGGCACTTTTAAAGGACATAGAGGTGGCAAGGAAGATGACAAAGTTCATGTAGATTAGTACAATTGGTGTATCAAAAGACGCTTAACTTAGAGCTGCTAAAATTCTTTAAG
Organism: Solanum commersonii; assembly: GCA_029007595.1. NCBI lineage: Eukaryota > Viridiplantae > Streptophyta > Magnoliopsida > Solanales > Solanaceae > Solanum > Solanum commersonii. The sequence goes on along the minus strand of JAJTWQ010000166.1, from coordinate 602,301 downwards.
TGGTCGCTAATAGCTGTTTGGATTTCACACTGGAAAATTTCTTTAAATATAGTTAGTCTCTTATGATTGACAGATGGCAGAGGTTAAGACAAGTTGTTATGGACAATGACCTTTTTGTCATCCAAAATTACCCTCATCTGTATTGCCTCTTTACCAAAGACTTGTGTGAATTACACCCTGGTAATCACCAAAATATTACAACGTAAACTTCATTTTAGTTTATTTAAAAAATAATGTAACCTCATATACTTGAAATTTCTTTACTTTTAAACTATATTATCAATATATATTAGAAAAAGTTTTCTTTCTTTTGAATTTGAAATTCATATTGTTTTTTTGATACAACTTTTGCACGGCTAATTTGCAATGGGGGTGAAGAAGAGGATTGTGGGAAGCTTCTTAAAGAACACAAGATTCAAACATGTAGTGGAAGAAGATTTGGAAGTGATTCAAGAAATGTTAGGATATGTATGCTGAGTAGAGATGAAGACTTCAATATTTTTCTGAAGAGGCTTATGGTTATTCAAGGATCTACAAATCGAACATAAGACATTTATGCATGAAATATTACTTAGAGACATTATATGTGTTGAAGAGTAGAATAATTTTCCTTATTGATAGAACTTCATTGATTAATGCCAAAAAGTAAATTGTTCTTTTGATTTTTGTGATATTAGATGCGAAATGTCTATTCTTCAATTAACTGAAGTGTGTGTTAAAGTATGTTCATATTTGAATTACTTTTAGAATTGTATTAGTGTCAAATATGAAGTAACCATACATACTCAACATAATATATTGATAATTAAGTAATGTATCTAATTAAAGATTACATGCATTTAAGCAGATATCGTAGGAATCAAAATTAAAATTAATTTATATATAGAAGAAAAGGAAAAAGAAAAACCATTGGTGTGAACAAATGAAAGAGAGATAGAAACCTCACTCTTTCATAACAACATTACAAACAGTGATTTTATAGATATCTAAACATATTTCTAGACTAATACCTTATAAATGATTTCACACACAATATGACCTTAATAACAAAAAAAAAAAACACTAAAGGCATGCATAGTCAAGCTAAGGTGTAACAACTTGAATAAGGTTAACACATAAGGCTATAGTAAATACTCATATCAACAGATAATCAAGTCACACAATACAATAAATCTAGCGAATGAAATTCAATAAGATGATAAAAAGATGTGGTTGAATCAAGGTCTTCGCAGAACCTATTGTATACCACCTTGCCAAGCTTTAACTTCCAGAAAAAGACCCAAGGGGGACTCATAGTCCATATTACAATCTCAAAATATCAAAATCTCATCAACTTGTCACCTATCTCGTGGTCAATGATAAATGTAAGGTTTCTCATTTTATTTTTAAAATAAATAGCTTTTCTCCATTTTCTCATATTTTCATGACCAATGATATATATCAAATGAGGATGAATGCATCATAACACATACGACACAAATGCATAATCAATTCATCAAAGATTTTGAATCTCTAACCGATGCTCAGAATTAAAAATGTTGACCAAGGTCAACTATACTAATAATTCTCAATTCAAAAGGGCAAAAATCACCAAAAACACATCTGATCACATCGGCGACCACACCTACCATTCCCACAACACAAACTAAGCATGATAATGCTTTAGGGAAGGGAAAAATGGTCAATTTCTAATTAAAACATAAGAAATAGGACAGTACATGAGCCTATAGCCATTTTGGATAGGCAGGTCAAAAAGATTAGGAAAAAAATATTGTTTAAGTGAAGGTGCAGTGGAAGCAATGTTTAGTTGGTGAGGCGACCTGGTAGACAAAGTCTGATATGCATGCTACATATCCTAAATTTATTTAGGCTCCAAGTACTTTCCTTTGATTTATGATCGAGGATGAGCATGTATTTTAGTGGTGGATAATGTATTTTGCAAAATTATAATTTTATGCCTCCTGATATCAGCCCGGAGTCTTTTCTGAATGAGGTTTGAAAATTGGCTTCGAACTGTGTGTAAGTTGTGAATATTTTAAGTTCTTGGGTTTTTAAACGGTAAAGTGATTAAAAGTGATTTTTAGTATATTTTGTAGTTTCGAGTGTCTCAATCTTGGAATATGGAAATTGGTCTAAGAGAGTTGTGGGTCTCATATTCAGAGTCTTTTTTGATGATTGGGGGTTGAAAAATTGTGAAATTTTAACCTTTGGATCGACTCTTGTCAACATTCGGGGTTCAGATATTCACATCAGAACTGAGAGTTCCATTGGATTCGAGGGATGCGTTTAGGCCTATGTGAG